>CM033319.1:24524718-24844718 GCA_019359835.1 Pharus latifolius
ATATTTGGAGTTACGATTTCTAATATTGTAGGTTAATTCTTAATTTGTTGTTTATCTATACAGATTTCTTTGGCTTCTAGCAGTGGTGCTAAACCAGGAGGTGTTAACATTTAAAGTGTTGTGAGTGAGAATGTTGCTGAAACAAGTGCGAGTGATGGGGCAAAGATTGCTACTACTGGGAATCCATCATCAAAAATGAAGTCGAGGGCATCAAAAAAGAGAACTTCAGATATTTGGAATCATTTTACTATTGAAGAAGTGAAAACTGAAGTGGAAGGCAAGGTTATGATGAGTAAGATGGCAAAATGCAAGTATTGCAAGGATGTGTTTTCTGGTGAGAGCAAGTATGATACGACTCACCTCAGAACTCATTTTAAAACACAACATGAAAAGTCTCCTCATCAAAATACTCTTAGCTTTGCAAAAATAGGAGAACAAAATGCTTTGCAAGCTTGGAAGTACAATGAAGAAGTTAGTATGTACAAGTATCATCTTGCCATTATCATGCATGAGTATCCATTCAATTTTTTAGAGCATGAGTACACTAATGATTTCATCAGATCATTATCCCCCTCATTTCCTATTAAAGGCCGCAATACCACTAGGAAGAGGGTTATTATTTTTAAAGAAGAGAAACAGAAGTTGTTTGGTCTCTTTTTATCTCTCAAGTGTCGGGTGAGTTGCACAATGGATCTTTGGACTTCTAATCAAAATAAAGGTTATTTGTGTGTCACTTGTCACTTTATTGATGATGATTGGAAAATTCAGAAACGAATAATAAATTTTATGCATTTAGAGGGAAGACATTCAGGTGCCAATTTGAGTAATGCTTTTGTTAGAAACATGATAGCTTGAAATATTGATCAGAAGTTGTTTGCTTTGACTATAGATAATGCCTCTGCTAATGAAGTTTGTGCTAAAACTGTTGCTTCAACCCTTGATGAATATAATTCTCTAATTTTTAATGGCAAGTTCTTCCATGTTCGGTGCGCGGCTCATATTATTAATCTTGTAGCAAAGGATGGTTTGAAAATAGTTGGACATGCTATAGACAACATTCGTTCTTCAGTTATGATTGTCAAGAGTTCTACTTTGCAATGGGAGGAGTTTCAAAAGCGAGTTTTTGAACTTAATTTGGATATATCGAAGGGTCTTTCTCAAGATGTAGCTACTAGATGGAATTCCACTTATTTAATGCTCTCAGATGTACTTTATTATAAGCAGGTTTCCCAAAGATTAGCTTTTCTTCATCCAGAAAAATATGAAAATTGTGCTCCTTCTAGAGATGAATGGGAAAAAGCAACTGTATTGAATAAGTGCTTAAGGAATTTCTTTAGTGTTACTGAACTCTTGTCTGGTTCTTTATATCCAACTTCCAATTTGTTCTTTATAGAATTTTGTGAAATTAATCTCATGCTTATTGATTGGATAAAAGGCAGTGATGAGTTTATTTCTTCCATGGCCAAAGCAATGAAGCAAAAGTTTGACAAGTATTGGGAGTTGAGTAACATTACTTTGGCGGTTGCTTGTTTTCTAGATCCTCGCTACAAGAAGAAGGTGGTTGAATTTTATTACAAGAACATGTGTGACTATGATGGGATTGATGAGATTTCTGGTTTTCAAATTACTATCAGGCACCTATTTTAGTCATAAGCATCTAAATATAATGCTTCCTCAATTAGTGATGTAAAGTCTTTTGTTGGAGTCTCTAGTGAAGTTGTTTCTCGTCGTCATGTTTTTTATGATGAGCCAAAACGGAGGAAATTAAGTGCTTTTTTGAAGGATATTGGTGAAGATTGTAGTGAGAAGTCTGAATTGGAGAAGTATGAGAGTGAACCACTATTGAAATGGCCTGAAAATGAAAATTTTGATATTTTGGCATGGTGGAAGACTCAAAGTATAAATTATCCTATTCTCGCTCATATGGCACGTGGTGTGTTAGCTATTCCTGTATCAACCGTTGCATCTGAGTCTGCTTTTAGTGCTGGGGGACGAGTAATTGATAAATACCGCAGTCGTTTAGAACCCGAAGTAGTTGAGGCCTCGATTTGCATCAAAGACTGGATTAAAGCGTCTAAGAAAGGTAAATATATAAATAAAATCCATCAAATTTTGCATCTATTTGTGCATTGGCTGATTTTCGTTATTTTGTTATTGTAGGTCAAAATGATGTTCCTTCAATTATGGAGGAATTAGAAGGTATTGGTATGGATGACATAAACACAACTGAAGATGGTATATCAAAAAAAGTCTTCTAGCTACTATATGATATCATTTTAACAAGTATTTTACTAACTTCATGTTACTTTGTAGGTGACAAATTAACTACCTCTTGAACTCAAGCACGCTGCCATTATCTTGGACTCATGTTTCACTACTTCTTGCTAGACTTAGATTTAACTTTTTGTAGTCATGTATGAACTATGAACTATGTTGCTATTATTTTGATTGTGTCTTGTTGAATACTTGGACTTTCCGCTACTGTTTTATGGTTGGACATTTGGACTTTGGATGAGAGTTACAATTATGAACTTCTTATGTTTTGTTTGTGCAATCATTATCAAATTATGATTATTATGTGATGTTGTTTTGGTATGTCGTATGTTTAGAGTTATAATTTGTTGTGTATTCATGATGACAAATTATTTGCTATCATAATTATGATATTGGGCTATAGGCAACCGTAATATAATGTTTAATTATTTATGTTGTGTATTGTCGTATTGTATTGAGATAGAAAATGAGTTGAAAATAGCACTTTTGTTAATCAACAAATATTTAACATCCGAATAGCGTCCGAATTCGTACCGAATTAAAGAAAATCCGATTCGAATTCGTATCCGATTAACATCCACACCGTATTCGAATCCGAGAAAATCCGAATCCGTATTCGTATCCGATTAAAAAATATGGTATAAGATATGGTTTAACCAATATCCGCTCCAAATCCGATCGTTTTACACCCCTAGACTCACTTATCTTAACGAGCCAAGCCGAACCTTTTCTTTATCTCATTACTCTTATCAAGTCAAGCTAACTCAACTTATTAAGATAAACAGATCAAATCGAGTCAGAACTAACTCGCTCAAACTCGATTTATTTGCACCCCTAGTCTCAGTCAATCTAGGATCCCCAATGGTCTTTGAATTTGCCTCTCAACCTAGCATATCAGCTCCCGAGCTGACAACTTCCTTCCAAATCAGCTCCCGATTTGTCTACCATGGGCGAGCTTTGGACCGAGCTCATGTGGACCAGGCAACATCCTCCTCACAGTGGGCAACTGCATGCCGGCTGCCTTCTCTACCTGACCATGGCCGTCTTTTTTTTTTTCTTTTGCTCTTCTATGCCAGTGGGCAACAGTTGCTTGAGCTCGAGCTTTTCTGAGCTTGGTACGAGTCAAGTTTGAACTTTGTTTGAAGTTCTAAATCTAGTTTCAACTGACCTTGAGTTGAGGTAGAGGTTGTTTTGTGCCTGAGTTGAGTCTAACTATACTCGTTCGAGTTTGATTTATTGACAGTCCTAAACTTAATCAGACATATCATATATTAGATTAGGTTGGACTAAGTCCTAATTGGCTCAAGTAATTGTGTTTTTTGTTGGTTTGGCTCAAACTCAAAGATGCACAAGTCTACTACAAAGTTTTCGTGTTTATATTTGTAATTGAGTATCTCGTCAACATATGAGCAAGATCCACATCAACTTAGAAGTGTTATATCAAGAAATTATATTATTTTTTGTTAGTTTAGATAATAGATAAAACTAATTAATATGATTGAATAAGTTTAGATACCTATCAAGTTAAATTTAAAGTTTAGAGACTTTGACACAACAACACACAACCATAAGGACAAGGGCACTATTTACTCATTTTCTTAATAAAGATATTCAACAGTGAGTTTGAACAGAATCGCCAATCTTTTTCGAAGTGGCGAACAGAATCGCTGATCTTATTTCCATCTTCCAAAGTTGCAGATCAAACTAAATTTCCCAAATGAGTTCTTGACCATAGTCAGTGGCTACTGCCGCCCGGTCACTGTCAACGGCGGCTCTGGGGTCGTCAGTTCGCTAACATTCAGGACTAACCGAAGGGAGTTCGGACCATTCGGCGTCGAGGAAGGCATACCGTTCGGGATTCCGATGGAGGGAGGCGTGGTCGTTGGGTTTAGCGGGAGG
This sequence comes from Pharus latifolius, assembly GCA_019359835.1. Taxonomy (NCBI): domain Eukaryota; kingdom Viridiplantae; phylum Streptophyta; class Magnoliopsida; order Poales; family Poaceae; genus Pharus; species Pharus latifolius. Next base: position 24,528,892 of record CM033319.1, read on the forward strand.
AGCGGCTGGCACCTTGACGCCATCGGCTTGTACGTGTCGGCTTTGCGTTCAGAGACGCTCTGCGACAAGGTCCAGGAGCTAGGGTTCATGGCTGACCGGTCGTTGGTGTACGGAAATGGGCAGCACCATATGGCTTATCATAGGTCACCGGTGTATGGAAATGTACAGCGTCGCGAACAACATGTGCAACATGAGGGTGATAATGTTCAGAATAAGACGGCTTTCTCGTCGTAAAAAAATATACAAATAAGACTAGTACCAAATCCATGTATCAAAATTATATTTATTCTCTTGATCTTCTATGATATAGAATCATAGTACATAACACTTTTTTATTTTTTTTTCAATCAATCGGACAGGACAATTAGTTTGTATAATTTTAATACTCGGATTCACTACATTTGTTACATACAATATTGTACATACAAAAAAAATATAGCACTATAAATATGTCAATTATACAAACCTTTCAAATTTTGTCCTTATTTTGTCCAAAAAAAAATTAACTCTATTGGGATGGGTAGTTCTTTAAGACTACACTACCAGTATATAGCTACCATTTATTAGGACTATTACTATGTCTATTCAGCTGAACTAAACCAAGGTATTACAAAAATACCATCGCTAAACACTTCTGGCTGAATAGCAAACGCATTGCATGCACGTTTGGCTGAGCTGTTGCTGCAGCAAACTATCATAAAGTGTGTGGATATTTTTCTTTTGAGCACAACCATGCATTTCGTTGTCTACATCTGACTAAGTCTGATTCATAAGATACAATCAACTTTTTATTTGTTTTTCTGCGTATGATTTTGAGTCTGATCGAATAGATAAAAAAATAGTTGTAAGTTTGGTCCGATGGATACGTTTTTGCCCACCGTTTCTCTGCAGTTTGACCTGTTTAATTGTGTGATTAAAAAATGATTAACATGTATTAATGATTTTAGTATGGATTAAAGTTGATTAAGAAATATTAAGTCACAATAAAGATTATTAAAATGGAATATGACATAATAATAATTCTTAGTATTGTGTGATTAGAGAGTGATCAATATATATTAATGATTCGTAGTATAAGTTGATGTTGATTAAGAATAACTCATGTAGAATAAGACCTATTAAAGTGAAATAAAACATCAACTAATTTTGGTAGTATTTTTTCATCTTATATATTTTTTTATTTACATCAATCATATAATCGATCAAACAACATCTCATCTCAACCTACACTATCTCATATACTAACCAAACATCATCCATTGTATTTCCATATTCTGTCCCAATCAGTTTATCCCACACATACCAATCAAGCTCAATATCATATGGGTATCCAAATATGTCATAAGTGTTTGGATAAAACAACTACTAGAGTCACGAGGAAAACCTGAAATTGGTATAATCTTTCTTGAAATAATTGGCATAATTGGCTCCATCACATACAAAAATATCAAATTAGTAAAATATTATAAACTATGTATATGACATGTGGGGTATAATTTACATATCAATAAGACATTTAATGATATTTTATTAAACTCACAACTTAACAATGGTATGGAACTATTGTCCATTTTTCTTTGATATAACTGTCCCTTCATTAATTTGAGTGACCCAACAGCTTAAGTCAAACATATTCAATTGTCTATTGAGAGAACATAAAGCTTAATAATTGATGGTAGTCTAACTAGTGTGGTATTTGAGTTGTTTGTTTAAAGGTTAGGGATATCTCATCAGCCACATATTATTTGCGGATTTTTCAGAATTTGTCCATGACAAGTTATCTTCGTCTTTTACAATAGTTGCACTAACCAACTATTGTAAACTCTATAAAAGAAAAGAACATAAGATTTTACTATTCATCTTTGTCATGCTATTGACCATCTAAAAAAAATACTATATAAAAGACCTACAAATTGAATTTTGCATGCTCATATTATATTGTCGATTATTTATCATCCCTACCTCTTTAGAGGAGCTACATGGGGTCTTGTGAGGAACAAGACCCATTAGAATTTTGCATTCTTATTCTTTAAAAGTCAGATATTAATATAAAAACCCAATAAAATATGTATTTATAAACGAAAATATCCCACTAAAAAATAATCATAACTAAGAAACCTTGCAGGATAAACTCCTCCAATACTGTCACGAGTGTGAGTGACTGCTAAAAAGAAGATGCATAAGAACACATCTCAGACAATTCGATAAAAACGGGCGTAATCTAACCCAAACTGGCTTGATGGCGAAACCAGCGTGGCAATGTCCTTAAACTGAAAGTGATCAAATTAACGGAAACGGACAGGCCGAAGGAGGCCCACGACAAGAACGAATGGCCCACGTGATGGCCCACTGTCAGCGAAGGCCTCACCCGCTCCATATATTTGTCTAAACCTGCGCCTCTTCCGCACCTCTCCTCCCCGCCGAGACAAATTATTTTCCGTACCTCTTTCTCACGACATAATTTGCATGACATGCGGGGTCCATGTACATGCCAATCCCACGTGTCATTGATCGTTTTGTGCGTACATCCCTGCCTTATCCAAGTACTCCGCCTCCTGGTCCCCACCGTTTCACGCGGACCCCACCGTTTTCAAAACACACACGCGCACACGCGCACACACACACACCCCACATCCGTTCCTCCAATTCCTCGCCTTCTTTTTGCCCACTTGCACGCATTCCACAAACTTTCCCCAAATTTGCAACCCCAAATCCCCATTAAATTACACCATTTTATGTTTTTAACCACTGCTCACAGCGAATTTATTATTAAATTTAAAATTTTTAAATCAAATTAAACAGCCTGTCTTCCAAATCCGTTACCACCCGCGTCCTCTGCGTCTCCGCCATTCCCAAGAGCAAAGCTTTACTTCTATTATTTGTTTAATCTCTCTCCCCATTGCCCTTTTCTTTCGCCGGTCGCCATTTCCCTCTTTGCTCCTGTTTGATCCGTGGCGGAGATGGGAGGAGGAGGAGGAGGAGGAGGGGAGGGAGGCGTGGAGGAGGCGACGGGGTACGAGGTGGTCATAGTCGTGCCCAAGCTCTCGCGCGCAGCGGGGGGAGGCTGCGACTGCGTGGCGCGGCTGGTGCGCGAGCTGGAGGCGGCTGGGATGCTCGTCGAGCGCGTCCGCGGCGTCCCCGCCGAGTTCATCAAGGTCCGTGTGGGTGCGGCTTGGCTGGTGCGCGGATTGTTGTTGTCTCCTCGTTGTTGGAAACGAGGAATTGGGTGGTGGTTGTTTGAATTTACATTTGGGATGTTACCCTAATTTGAACAGGGATGTGATTGTGCTGTGGAGGTTGTTTTCTCTTATGCATGCTTCTGAGTTGTAATGCTTGTTGATTTGGTATTGGAATTTAGCTGGCTGCACCTATGGGAACCTTGGCGAGAGCTGCTGCGGAGATGCAAATGAAAAAGCTGACTTATATTGGTAATTAGTTAACCAAATGCCTTGGAGTATTTGAGATTTGGTGTTTCTTTTGGGGGTAATGTGTTCGTGTTCTCGCGTTGGTGCTTCAGGAATGGAGTTGCAGTTTGAGTGGGATCAGGTTGCGGCGTTTGTGAGGCAGCTCGATGGGTCCTTGTTTAGCTGGCGAGAGCGGTTTTGTTGCTTCCGTCACCTGATATATGGCATTGTAAGTTTGCTATTGCATTCCAGTAATAGCTGTGGTTACTCCAGATTGGCATGTTTAGTTATGATTATTCTAAATTGTTTGACATTGTAGTTATGCATGTGCTGCCAAGGATAAAAAAATGTTCCTTTTTTTTTTAATCTTTGCTTCTTGCTTTATTACTTCTTTCTTCCATGTGAGATCTGTATCACAGATATTATGTTTGTTGGCCTGTAGCAACCTATCATGATAATATACTAATATGGTACAGGCAACAGTGTATACAGCTGAACTTAAATGTTTTGTGTCTATCATTCCCGGCCATTTTATTGATATTTGTTTACAGAAAACATGTCGGACTGTTAGTCACTAATGCCATAATGTGCAGTTCATACCATAAGGCCTATCTAGTAAAATTTGTGCATTTAAGGGTATTGTAATGTTTCTTCTGCTTACTAGTCATGTATTTTCACTTGTCTTAGGCTTTGGTTTTATCTGACATGATATGTGCCTAATAAAGCCAATAACCTATTTAGTGATGTGATTGAAACTTTGTGACCCATATATACTAATGTAACTGTAAGTCGGTATTGAATCATACAGGTGAACAAGACAAACTCTGAAATAACTCTTAAATTCGATGATAAAGAGTTCCAATGGCATCAGAATGAGTCATTAGTAAGAAGGCTTGAAGATGAAGGAATTGTAAAGCTAGTCTTCCCGTTGCATGGTATACCTTCATGCTTCTCATATTTGTGAAATTCCTAATATTAACATATTAACAACTTTGGTTGCAGATGAAGTTAAGAGGAAGCAACTCCTTAGAAATTGGGCACTTAACTGGCTTGACTTCACATGGCAGCCGATTGATGAAATTTACTCCTACTTTGGAACAAAGGTCAAACAATGTTACACTGTATATTGCACCCACTATATTTAAAGTTAATTAATAACTAACTTTTCCATAAATTGTTATTCCGGAATTGCAGATTGCCACATATTTTTCTTTCCTAGGAATGTACACACGTTGGCTGTTCTTTCCAGCTGTATTTGGACTTGCAACTCAGCTTGTAGATTTTGGGTATGACTTCTGCCATGGTTCATTAAGAATATGCTGTTGAAATAAAACTAACATTTTCAAGTATGAGAGATCTAATTGTTCCTGTCTGCACTTTCCATTCAGGCCATTGCAGTGGTTGGTTCTTCCCGCTTTCTTTGTCTTTGTTATTTCTTGGGCTGTCTTTTTTTTGCAATTTTGGAAACGAAAGAATTCAGCACTTCTTGCAAGGTGGGATTAGCAATTTATTAAATTTATATATTTTCAAATTAAATTTAGCACTTCTTGCTCACATCCCTTTCCCATCTTCTCTGTGATGGCCTTTGACAGATGGGGTATTAATTATTCACTCTCTGAATACAAAGTTTTGGGCAATGAACTGGGTTCCTTCACCTATTCTCTGGCAGTTCAGGAAAAGAAATTTCATTATGTGCCTGCAGAGAAAAGAAGATTACAAAGAAATGAGTGGTTTGAGGTCCTCCTCAGAATTAGGAACAATGCTATCATTGTGTTGGCTATCATTTGTCTTCAGTTGCCATTTGAGTTGGCCTATGCACATTTGTATGAGATCACAGAAACTGAGGTGTTGAGGTAAGAATATTACCATGTCTATCTGTGGTTCAGTTATTATATCAATTGTAGTTAATTGCTTGTTTGTTTACTTTTTCCTACCTTAATATTTTAACCCAAATTCCTCCTATTCATTTTGTCATTTTTGGTTAGTAAAACATGTTGTATATAGTTCTGATTGATGTTACATCATGCAGGTATTTCTTGACTGCTGTTTATCTTGTTGCAATTCAGTATTACACAAGGATTGGTGGCAAGGTATCTGCTATTCTCATAAAATATGAAAACAACCAAGGAGAGGAGTCTACTGCTGCTAGTTTAGTTTACAAGGTAAATGTATGATATATAAATTATGGTCAGGATTTATGTTCCTAGGTTCTTATCAGGCTGGAAAATGCAGGTCTTTGGTCTTTACTTTGTGCAATCATATATTGGATTGTTTTACCATGCATCCCTGTACCGCAACATTTTGACACTCCGTCAAGTCCTTATCCAGCGCCTTATTGTGTCTCAGGTATGCCTACATCATTGTTGTTTCATCGTCAGAATGGTTGGTGATGTGCTAGTCTCCATCTGATGATGCATCTTGCTTAATCTTCAGGTATTGGAAAATCTAATTGAGAATTCCATTCCTTACCTCAAGTACAGCTACAAAAAGTACAGAGCAGTTCAGTAAGTTTTGCAGCCTTCAACCTTTGTCATGCTATTCCTATTTCCAGATCAATAGAGCGATATAAGAATTTCTGTCATCTTGTAGCAAGAAAAAGCATGAGAAAGAATCGCCAGCTGGAAAATCAGTTCGGCTATCAACTAGAGTTGAGAAAGAGTATCTAAAGCCTGCTTATACTGCAAGCATTGGAGAAGAGCTTGAAGATGGTCTATTCGATGGTAATAGCATTAACTAGGTATCTTTTTTAAATCATTTCAGTGAGCTGACCATAAGATTTAGACTTACAATGTTGCATTTGTTACAGATTTTCTTGAGCTAACTCTTCAGTTTGGGATGATCATGATGTTTGCCTGTGCATTTCCACTGATATTCTGCTTTGCTGCTCTGGTACACACCAACCAACCCCCCCCCCCCCCCCACCACCTGTGTCTCTATGTGTGTGTTTCTAATTTCTAATCTAACTTCATTACAGAACAATGTGACTGAAATAAGAGCAGATGCATTGAAGCTGCTTGTCATGTTGAAAAGACCTGCTCCCCGTGCTGCAGCTACAATTGGAGCATGGTTGAACATATTCCAGGTTAGTTTACAATCGATTGTTTTATATAACTTCTGTTTGCAATATAGCTTTATAACTTATGGATTCACATGATCTCGATATTCATGTGAAACCCTTCAGTTCTTGGTTGTGATGGCAATCTGCACGAACTGCTTGCTTCTCATTTGTCTCTATGATGAGGAGGGTAAATGGAGGGTTGAGCCAGGACTTGCAGCAATCCTCATAATGGAGCATGCACTGCTCCTCATCAAGTTTGGTTTCTCACACTTTGTGCCTGAGGTGATTCCCTATCCTGTCGTGCCTCTTCTGTGCATGTTTACTGCTTTCTTTATTACTGAAGCGCATCCATGTGGTTTATCGGCTTTTTTTGTTCACTTAGGAGCCTGCTTGGGTGAGAGCAAATCGTGTGCGATACGTAGCTCAGGCACAGAACGTATGCTCAAAACAACTCTTGAAAAGCATATCGAGAATGGAGACAAAATGGGAGTGAGGAGAATCAGGTACAGTATAAGAGGCACAGCTGGTTTTGTAGATTAGGTCTGAGGATATTTGTCCCGTGCAATGGATGTACAAACTGTAGGTGTGTTGCTAATTGTTCACATTGGTCAAATGTAGATATATATAACGTATACGTACTCTATAGGCCCACCCCTGTAAGGCATCTTCCCTTTTGCGCATCATTGTCAGAGAGATTTTTTTTCCTTGCGAGTGTGTTGAGTTTATAAGAATCTTGAGCTTTGGGTGAGAAGATCTAATGTTAATGAAGCAAAAACAACAAGAATTGGCCACAAATAGATAAAAATGCAAGCAAAGCCTTTGTATGTGACACTACTTACAGGAGAACATGCGCGAGCCTTTGTATGTGACACCACTTACAGGAAAACAAGCGCGAGCTGCTGTTTTATTGTTATTCATAGCCTTAATATCGCAGCACAATTTAAATATAGGGAAAATAGTGCTAGAGATTTTTCTATTATTATTATTTGTGTAATTAAATCTCACTATTTTATAAATTAGAGCAGATAAATTTCTTTACTATTTGAATAAGAATAGTTCGACACATGATTTAATTTTTTGTTAATTCATTTAATATGTTGAGTCACTAATACGTGAGACTAGTTTATGTGGATTGATACGTGGGATTCACGTGTCAATAATATATTATTTCAATAAAAATAACATGGAATTAGATTGAAGAGTCTAATTGATTATGTTCGAAAAGTAGAAGAATTTATCAATTCTAATTTAAAGTAGAGAGATTTAATTATACAAATAGCAATAGCAAAAGAGGTTCTAGTGTTATTATCCCTTTATTACATATACAAAACAAAGACTCAGAGCGTACAAGCATGTCGCCCATCTCTTGAATGAATAAATGAATGAACGAATGGAATTTAATGATCAGATCTCGTCTTCTGCATCTTGCAGCTGCCGTCGAGTCAGGACCTTCACGTAGATGATTTTTCACTGCTCGGGCTCTGGAGCTCCGACGAGGAGTCGCTTTTCTCCGGCCAGGCGCCAAAGCTCAGCTGGCGCACCAACGCCGCGACCGCCTTGGCCCATCGTCTGAGCTCGTCCTTGAGCTTGTCAGCCTCCATCTCCTTGAGCGGACCGGTGCCCAGCCCGGACAAGAGGCGGTCGAAGTGCGCGCTGCGGGATGGCTTTGGCAGGCCAGCGTCGGCCGGCGGCTCAGCTGCCTTCTTGCCGACTGACATGGCTGGATTGTGCTGTGTTTTCTGGGAATAATAATGCGATAAAAAGGGTTGAGTTTTATACCAACGACAAGAAAGAAGTTGGTGTTCCGCACGTCTGGTAAGAGTGAGTTTGGATCCATGGTTTCTTCCAAGATGCTCCAAGGTTTCGCTTCCAAGTCATTTGGTTTCTGGGCAGCAGACATAAATTTGGCCGTCTCCAACGCACGCAAGGCAATAAAACACGGACACAAATGTAGAAAAGTCTCTTGGCAGTAAAACACGGGCACAAAATGGTAGTCTAAAACTTATGGTTTTTTTTTCACATGGTTCTGAAATGTAAAATTCTTGAACGAGGTTTAGCTCTAGCTATGCATATTGCTTTCAGATTCAAGTAACGAATAGCAGCAAGGATAGTCTCTTCCAAGCATTAGAAATACTAAAAAATATACAGAATAACAAAAACTAGCAACCGAAGCAATGTTCAGTGAGCAAACAATTCTACGCGTTGATAGAAATTGCTTCAAAGGCGCACGATACAGGGAGCATGCGACATGATCCACGGAGAAGGAATATCCGTGGTATAAGACAAATTCAAGCTGCAGACTTGTTTTAGGGACAGTTTGGTTTGAGAGTTTTGAAGACAGGATTGATTTTTGTGCAGGACTTGTTTTAGGGACAGTTTAGGTACCGCGCCAACTAAAACATTTCGAACTCGATCTTACTTCACAATTACTCATACCACCTTCGTTCATTTCTACATATTATTTTAGACTTTTTATGATATCAAAAGACAACTTTAATTTTTGTTATACAAGCGAAAATTATAAGATAATAATAACATAGAAGTAAATTTAATGATAAATCTACTAATATTATTTTTATATAATGAATCTTGATTTTTTTATATTAGTAATTAAAATTTAAAAATTTTGACTTAAGACCACACAGTGATTCCATGGTTGGAGACAATGTCAAAACCACACAACCCAAGACAGAACAAAGCATAATATTTTGTTAGTTTCAATTCTAGAAGCACGAGGAGAATCAGAATAACTCACAACAGCAAATAATTATGAAAATGGCATTAAGCAGCTCAACGCTTCGTCAAGAGCAAAAAAGATGGAATCTGGTATGAAAATTTGCAGCGCAAACGCTCAGATTCTAGAAAGTAGCATATAGTCTTGTGAACACATCTCACTTCAAAGTCACACTCTTGAAACAAAGCTAAAATATTGGAAACAAAACACCAAAATCACTCAAAATACAAAGCTTGGTGCCCTTTAAGCTTTAGTTGGCCTGCCTGTTCCTCTTCTTGACACCAGACTTGGCGACCTGGAGACTGCGGTACACTGCACTCAGCCTAGCAAGAGCTGGCTTGGTCAGGTCAGGCCTGTAGTAGTTGTCACTGACCTGTTTGGAAAGAGAAACAAAAACTATTAGAACCATCAAATTGGAGCAACATCTAGGCCTGTTTGGAACGCATGAACTCCACAGGAATTTTAGAGAAAAAAACAAAATCTAATGAGTAGATGTTTTCTTTCTTCCAAAATTTGTATGGAATTCCTATGTTCCAAATGAGGCCTAAATTGACACTTGGCAATCAGTGAATGGATGCTTCCTCTCCTCCAAATTCCTATGGTATCTTTTTGTTCCAAATGGGGCCTAAATGGGCAGTTGGCAGCCAAAGATAATTCTCCTACTCAAACACCCCCGAACTGCTAGAAGTAAAAAAACTGGAAGTTTCTGTAGACACATGAAAAGGACCTATACAAAAGCTTTCCAACATGTGACCTATGCAAAAAGGGTATGAAATACTATGCAAGGGTAGCTTAGAAGCCACGCATGACGAGTATATTTCTCTGAAGATGCAATCTGCTGAATGGATCTTCCTACATGCTATATATAGCCCATAACAGAAATTTCACCAGAGAACCAAAGCAATAAAGAGAAGATAATATCAACTGCTAATTTTCACATGCTACATACGGTTCAGCAAATTGAAAAAGGTGATGTGCTCTAAATACTGGCATTAGAGCTAGAGCCTAGATGGTAGACTGTCCATTGTTAATTGCCATAAGAACAGACATATAGATTCAACAACAGGAAAGATCTAAGATTATGGTGTAAGTTTAAATAATAAGTTTAAATAGTTCAGACTATAGATTCAACAACAGGAAAGATCTAAGATTATGGTGCAAAAAAAATATATGTTGCCACTCAGAAGCCAAGCGTAACAAGGGTATTTCATCAAAGATCCAAACTAAGGAATGGATCTTCTTACATGTTAAGGCTCATCATAGCGACTTCATAACAGTTTAATCACAATTATTTACAGATGCATCAATCATTAAGGGCATTCAAATTTCAGAATCTAGTCATCTAGTATCAGATTGCAACATCAAATGAAAACAGAACAGAAAATAATTTAAGCATTACGGAGCATGGTTGTCAGAATTGTGGTCTTGAGTCTTAAAATCTTATGATTCTACGGCTATACTTGGGACCATACTTGCGGCAAATCAATCCAATTCTTAGGTAGAATCTTGAATCGGTAGAATATTATGAAGTTCAAACTATAAATTTTTAGTGATTGATATAACTAAATCCTCTAAAAGTATAAAATACAATACAACATTATTGTTTATGTATAAATATAAGCATTTTTAAAATCTAGTAAAATCTAAGATTCTACGACTCGATTTTGTTGAGACAAAACCAATCCAACTTAGAATCTTAATTTTGACAACCTTGCTACAGAGTTGTAATAGTGCTAATACCTGGTTCTTGACGGCCTTGGCCATCTTTCGGAAATCCTTGCGCATGACAGACTTATGGTATATGCTGGCAGGCTTGTTTTGCTTCTTGGTCTTGGTTGTCAAGAGGGCCACGGCCAACTCCTTCGCACCGGCTGGCTGCACCGTCACAGTCTTTTTGTTCACCAGGCCTGATAGAAAGATGCAAACCACCAGTCAGTCAGTACCACAAAATATTACATCACATGTTAACTAACTAAAAAGTGCAAGCAATTGCTACCAACCAGAGTGTTTGTAGGAGTGGACATTGTACAGGTTGTTGGACTCCTTGCTAAACTGAACCTTGGCATTGCCATTGCCAAACTGCTTCACCAGGAAGGAGTTGTTCTTCTTCACAATCTCCCAGATAAGAGGCTCTGGGATTGTCGCCATTCCTCTGCGCCTGCACTACCAAATCAATTACCCGATATAAAACCCAGCAGCTAAAGAGGATCAAGGTAGAAAAAAAAGAAACTACAACTTTTTTACATTCACCAATTGCAGATTATATTAGGAGCTGATACTAATCGCACAGAAGGTGGGAATACACAATTTCTAGTGAGGGGAAAACGGCTTCTCACTTATGAATGTAAAGGGAAGCCATACGCCTACATAATATGCAAACCTCATCTTGCAATGAAAGAAATTAGATTCCAGCGAATATTTCGCATAAAAAGAAAGGTTTTTTGAACATCAAAAAGAACTATCAGATATCCACAATGGAAAGAAAGACCATGATATTCGCTAACCTACAAGTACTAGCAGATCTAATTTAGAGAGTATAATATATACAGTGAGATTTCACGAAACAACCAAATGAACAACAAATCGGCCATCCCAATCCCTAACAAATAGCGCATACGAAACCACAAACTATTTTACACTGATCATATGAATAATACATACACTGCCACGAGTTCTTGGATCAAGTAGAACACCAGCAACAGAGCGAACAAAGCTTAAATCATAAAAATAATGGGGCGAACTGTTCACAGGGATAGATCAATAACACCATCTAAGTTAAGACAGATCCACTCATATGATCTGAGGATTGTAGCGAGCAACAAAGATGTTCACTTACCGGAGATCGGTAGGAAGCTTGGGTCGTGGCTGCGGGAACACGAGAAGTCTGGGAGGCGGCGTTTTTATAGTACGGCGAACTCATAAACCCTAGGTTTCGGTGGCTGCTTTGTGGGCTCCAATGGGCTTGAGATTTTTTTGTTTCTGTGGGTTAAGAGTTTGATATATATTTGGCCTGGTTAGATTTTTCATTTTTTTTTCTCTTGTTTTTTTTTTTTGAGTTTTGCTAACAGACATCTGTCTGTTTTTTTTTCATCTTAGCATATACTTTTTTCCATCTTTAAATAAAACCCCTCTTCTTAAATCTAACTTTTTAAGTTATACCTAACTCTCTTCTTAGTTTCTTCAATAGTGGCGGTGACCCGACTACAACAGAGGTCAGGGGTCAGATGACGAGGTGGCGATGGTGTTGTCAATCATAAGTGGAGGTGGTGGAAGGTGACAGTTATGGGGAAATGAGAAATAGAAAAGTGGTGGTTGAGCGGTGATGTGGTGTTGCTGTCGCTCATAGACGACTGTTTAGTTTTTTAAAAAAATATATATATACTTGTACTCTAGACAACTCCTTTTATTTGTGAAAATTTAATATACGGTGGGTTGATAACTTGACCAACTGGTTTTAGCTAATAGCTATAATAGGAAAAAGTAAATTCTAAAAAATGTGGTCTCAAAATAAAGAGTGACACTCATTTGTCAGTCGTTGGACAGTATGTAGATATGTTTCATATGATCATATTAGACTCTCGTCTTTGATCTCAATCATCAGACTCGAGATTCAACAGCCAGTAAATGGGTCTTACACTCTTATATTAGACATCACTTCGTAAAACATTTTTCTGTGCTACAAGCAAGGGATGATGTTTCCAATAGCAGTCCTCAGCAAGGATATGCGTCCTGACTGCTGAATGCACGAAAACTTGTGCAATGTGTCACGTCATGCATCACATTCAGAGCTAGGAAGAACGCAAGAGAACATGTCTAAAAAAAGAACGCAAGATAACAGAACAGAACAGAGATAAATAATAAAATAAACATATGAATGTATGAAAGGAACCTCCGGGCTGCTGTACACCCGAATCCGACTGCATCGACGTGCTTATTACAAGACTAACAGCACTAAGGTCTTTACATAACATATCACCTACCAAAGATATTAAACATCTAAGGCCAAAATGAGAACAAAAGAATACGCTCGCACACTGATACCGGCAAATATTTTTGTGTTGCTATACTGTACATATCATCTCAACACAAGTCGTAGAACATATCAACACCTATTGTAAAAGTATGCCTTATTCAAGTGAAAACTGCAAATGTATGTGTAAAGCTAACGTCGATTGGTTCGGAGTGACTGAAAATGTGCGGCAAAAGAATCGTAATCTGGAAGCTTTGGGTGAACATGCGAGGGTGTAGCTTTCGGGGTTGTTTCTATCGGAGTTCCCACTGAGGTTTCTGGAACAAAACTTTTGTTCAACTCGGTTTCTTGTGACTTCCCTCTAGACAAGGAAGGCTCAATCTGCACAGGTTTCAGCGAAGATCGCTGTACTGGAACCTTGGGGTACATGGGAGCCTCTGTCCTTTCTTCAGTAGCTGCATTAGGGAATGCTTCAGTAGGGTGTTTTGCTTCTTGTGGCATGCTTTCAGTTTCATCGGTAAGTTGCACCGCAGTCCGGTAATGGCCATCTCTTTTCAAATCTGATGTTACCTCCCTAGTCCTTCGGGATTGTATCTGTTCTCTAGACCATTTTGTCTGAACTGTCTGTTGTTGTGCACATTCATCCTCACTGTCATCTGAGTCAAAGTAATTTCTGGTTATTCTTGATCTTGCTTCCCTGCGGACTCCAACAGCTGGTTTTTTATCATAAAGCTCCTGACTGGAGTTTGCACCAAAAGAACTCTTGGTTGTGCGGGAACTTGTCGAAGTATTACCAGTTTGTTCATTTAATTTATCAGCATCATCTGAATCAAAGTAATTTCTTGACATTGTTGACCTTGCTTCTCCGTGTGCTCCAACACCTTGCCTTTTATCATAAAGCTCCTCATTGTAATCTTCAGCAAAAGAAGTATTGGTTGTGCCGTAACTAGTTGGAGTATTTCCTATTTGTCCAAATGAAGTATCATTCTCATAGGAATGAACTGAATTTTCAATGCTGGCAGGAGTTTTATGTAAGGTCTGTTTTGGAAGCACATTATCCTCAGAATTTTTACTGTATGGGGGAGGTTGTCTGGGTTTGTTTCTTAGTCCAGGGGTTAACCTTCCAAATTTAAGGCCAAGCTCACCTCTATCTTTGCTGCCAGATGTTGCAGAAGTTTGCCTGCTGAAAGGGAATGACTGATTTTCCTTTGCTTCTGTTGCCTCTGAGGATGCACCTTTAAATTCATGTGGCTCAGTCTCTTGTTCAGGCAAAATGGAATCTCCGATTTGTACACGACCAAAGTTACCCTGTGCCCCTGCATAATCCAATCTAGGGGGGCCACCACTGTAAACAATCTGCTCCTCAGCAGATGTATTTTGGTATTTCTTGGTGGACCTTGACTCATATTCTTCACTACTTTTATTACCATCAGGATCCAGCTTTTCAGAAGTTCTATTAGCTCCAGCTTCTTTCTCCTCACCAATAAAACCAGATCCACTTGAATGAGACCTTAAAGTTTCTACCTGCATGGTGGTTGTTATTTCCTCCTCATCAGAGCTATCACCATCTGAATCAAAAGTAGGAGGTACATTGTCATAAGAACGTGGTGAATGGGAATCCTTTCTGCTTCCTTCTAAATTATCAGATGGTTGTGTATCTGTCATTGAAAACAGTCTTGAGGTGTTATCATTAACCAGAGATCCACCTTGATGCCACTGATTCCAATCTGCGCCAGGGGAGAGCCTGTTGTGCTCTTGGAAAGTAGGAGCTTCTTTTGTATACTTTGTGGGGTCCAGCAAATTCTCCTCATGATGCATTCCAAAAGTAGGGTGTTTTTCAACATCAGAATCATATTGATCAAAAACAACAGCAGAAGAATCACCTGTAACTTTATCATTATGGTCGTCCCAAACAGTACTGCTGTCATGGGTAAATGCACCATGGGAAGAAGTGAAGCTGCTGTAATAGTTATTAGTGTTCTTGTGATCAAAGCTAGTTTGCCTGCTTTCCATGTCCTTGATGTTACGCCCACCAAGTCCAGCATCTGACAACCTTTCCTCAGGCAAATCAAATTGGTAAACTTCAGTTCTTCTAATGTCGCCTTCTCTCTTATCTAAACCATCATATAATGGAGGCTCCGAAGAATGAGAGGGAGGTTGTTCAGTTGGAATGCCATAAACACCGGCATCACTTTTAGGACCATAAGAGTGAAATTGAGATGCAGAGTAAGCAGTTGGTATATTCTGACTACCTGCACGATTTGTTTCTGTTGTTTCAACATACCTCGGATCATTCATACCTGACCTCTGCTTATTAAAACTCCTCTTCTCATCCTTCACCAAATGTTCAACTGGTTGATTATTGGGTGTATTTTCATGGATGTACGCAGCTGATCCATAAGCTCCAGTGTTTGGCCCAGCAGAAAAGTTTCCACGACTAGCAAGTTGGGCAGCAGCTCTAGCAGCAATGCTTGCCATCTCTGCAGACTCGGCTGCTGCCTGTGCAGCAGATGTTGCATCCTTGAATTCAACATTCCAATTTGAATCAACTGAAGATTTTCTTTCCCTACGCTGACTGACCTCTTCCTCACTGGACACTCTGTCTGGAAAAGAAAATTAAAATAGCAAACACGATAAGTAGCAATTGAAGTATTAAAAAATAGACTGATCTTTAAACAGTATATCCTTTGTCTATACCTGAAATTGTTGCAGCATATTGGGATTGGGAGTGAGGTCTAGAAACACCTGGACCTCCAGCATTTTCTTGTGAGAAATGATTAAAACCTGGAATCTCTGCTGATGGATAAGTGGTGGCACCATAGTGCGAACTAGGTGGCACTGAAGCACCAGCGCCTCTTCTGTTTTCATGTGAGAAAGCATTAGAATTGGAAGTGTTGTAGGTAGATGAATAACTGGCAGGTGCTGGAGGTATATGAGAGGTAGATGATTCCACAGTTGTTGTGCTAGCACTAGAATATGTAGGCTGCGGAGTCAACATGCTAGCAGTGGATGATCCCATAGTTGGAATATTTGCACCCGAATATGCTGTAGACCCATACTAAACCATAAAAAATCCAATCAGATAGGAGCCATCATACCCTATTATGACATAAGACACCTAAGTTTAGAAGTTTACCAGCAGATCTTCATTTTGCTTCTGCAATTTCTCCTCAAATGCTTTTGGCTCCCATTTGATGTTGTGCTCCTCAGCAATTGAGCTCAAGGTTTTGATTTTGGTTTGTACATCAGGTGCTCCAGCTGACAGCTTCTCAATTACCTGTGTCCAAAATAACAAGGCTAAACACTTAGAAAATGTAAGCAGTAACACATCCATTTGGCAATCATAACAAATGAGTAATCTCCTCCCTCAAATTTGAAACTTGTAGAAGCTGTGGAAAAAATTACCAGACGATTTACACCACTGTCAGGTCGCACTTCAAGAGCTGCGGCAGCAAACTCTTTGCCATACTTGGTTGAAAATTGCTTTCGTACATCCACTAGTTCTATGATATCTGAACACCTCATTGATGCAAATATCACACTGGCTATTGCTTCTTTCAGATCAATGGGGCAGTTCCTAAAGTTCACATAAAGAACATATGAGAAGTATGGAAATTTTCATGAAATTGAATATGTTACATTATCTTTGAACAAAGGCATACTCTAATAAAATTACTATGTAGATTGAAGACCTCCAACAGGCCAAAAAGAATGTCATGCTGGAACCTTTCCATCCAACCTTAGCCAGGCCCATTTTGTTTTCTAAATAAATGGTATTTTTATATGTTCCTATGGGGAGTTCATCTATGCGTTCCTAGAAGAACACTGTACAAATCCTCAAGCAACCACAGAGTTGATTTGCACCTAGACATTAGTAACCATGGTTCATTGATCTATGTAGTTTTCGTTTAGAAAAAGCATAGAGGCATCCCACTATTCTTGCATATTGATAACAATGTATGTTCCATAATGTACCATACTATCAAGTCGATAAAAACAATTGATCTAACAAACCAACATGCAGGGTTCAGGTTTCCTTTTTTGGCTTGGTTCCCAAATCTGGCCGGGAACCGGCTAGTTTCCTGGTGATTTCAGCTCACACTTTTTTTTTTTTTTTTTTTTTTTTGCATTTGTATCAAGTTTTTGTATTTCTCCAACTTATATGGTCACTAGTTGCACTCTATATCACATGTTCTGAGCCAGGATTATACATCCTAGACCATGCCGAGATGATCGATTCCCACTGGAAACCAAAACCTTGCCAACATGCATATTCATTTAAGTAATCAATTAGGCCCTGTTTGGATGAGGTGGATTTGGCTCAATCCCCTTGGAAAATGTAGACTAAGAATTAGAATCCAAATCTACCCTATGGGCTTGTTTGAATAGATAGAATGATTGGAACCTCAAAATTCCCATGTCGAGCTAAGCCAACAGAATTGGGGGGAAAACATGTTGAGGTTATTTTTCTAATCCCATAAAATTAGTTGTACCCCAAATATACTACTGGATTTAGTTCCTTTTAGATTTTTTTTTTCTACATTACCTGAATATGGCCTTACCTAAATAAGTAAAAGTGCTATTTAGTAGTTTCAAAATGCTAGGATACATCATGAATCAATCAGAGAAAACCAAATAAGTCATCCTAATATAAGAATAAAAGTGGTAGCCCTGATCCTTTTGTGACAGGGAGTCATATATAATATCAGTTCGATACAGTGAGCAGCAAGTAAAGGCTTACATACAAGAAATAAAAGCTTGGCTTACTTCTGTGATTCAATAATGGTCATGCGGGCCACAATAAGTTCACAGTATACTTCCATCAAGTCGTATGCTGCCATCATCTTCTCCTCCCTTATGACATGTTCAACCTGGGGCGGGAAGGGGAAAAAAAGAAAACAAAACAGAATAAAAGGAAAAATAATGTGAGCCTCGTCGGCCAGTGCCATTAGGATAAACTAGGACTAATGTCAATTCACTTGTGATCCAAACTTTTAATTCACTTGTCACTTTGTTTAGTTTATAATCAAACAGAGATTCAGCTAGACTAAAAATGATTACCAATATATCTCCCAGGTCAATACTTTCTCAAGAAACTTGCGTATAACCAGATAACTCGCATAGCATTTATAATAACAGGCATGATGTGTGAGTGCACCCCAGTGAAATTGCAGGCCCCTGCATGTGACTACTAAAGCCAACCAATTATTAACCCTGTATTGACTGAGCCACATGACCACAAGCTTCTATCAGATAACAATCTAATGCTTCCATACAACATCATAGTTCAATAGAAAAGGAACAAGAGAATACACACTTGTATTGACATGAACACAACATGCATCATCACATAGTTACCACTCCAAAGAAATGACATCCAAACAGAACTCACGACAAATGTGGTTGCAGGTTGCAATGACATAAGGAAAACATACAGTGTGCATTAGGAAGAATTCCTGATATGCCATCGAACAAATAACGCCTTCCATAACTGTTGTTGTTCACTGCTTCATAAGAAATCACCATCTCAGACCATTTTGAATCACCAAGTATCTACCTAAAATGAACAAACCACTTGAATTCTCAAGCTATTGGCGATGGTGATTCCTTATGAAGCACACCAAGACTGAACGAATGAAGGCTCAACTAGAAGTCACACTACAGTCCACCCGACCCGAATTAATCCAAGTTACCATCAATAGGTGAACCGTACTATCGCAAGCTCTGCACGAAGTCAAACTGAAATCCGAGGAGCCATGGAGGGAGGGAGTAAGCGACGCATACCCTGATGCGGGCGGTCTGGTCCTGGTCGGCCTCGAGCAACTGCGCGAGCTCGCGCCGCATCTGCCTCACCTGCACCTCTTTCCGGTTCCGCAGCAGCTTGATCCGCGCCACCGCCATCCGCAGCGCCGTCTTGCTGCAACGCAAACAAAATTTTTTACCTCAACAGAAACTTATAAACACACCCAAAAAACAAAAACAAAAGAAAACGATCTGAGACCGGCGAGAGCGCAAACTGACCATTTGTCGGGCTTGAAGCCCTTGTGCAGCACGCCCGACAGCTTCGCCTTCCCCTTGTGCATCTCTCGTGATTAATTTTTAAATTTGGTTAGATTCGAATTGGTTCGGGAGTGGGAGGTTTTTGGCGATGTGGGTGTGGTAGATTGGAGAAACGCGGATGCGTGTGGTTGCGACCACCAGGGGAAGGGGAGGAGACCTTTTTTTCGTGGAAAGAGAGGTGGGCGGAAGCGGAGGGGATTCCGTAGAGAGGACGTACAGCGACGCTTGCTTCCCAGCTTCGGTTTGTCGATTTGGGGGCAAATGACTTGACTAGTTTATCGGGCAGCTGCGAAAACGCGCAACCGGTTCGTTGGCTTCGAGGCGCGGGTGCATGACAACTTAATTCGAGTGAGCTCGGTTAAGCTTGGCTCATTTTGTTTTGTCAAAGGCCAGCTTAGCCAGCTCGGTAATATTAGATGTGTTTGGTGTAGAATCAGCTCGAACGAGTCCGGGCCAGCTCCTTGCAGCCATAAACCAGCAGCTCAGATGAGCGGTGAGAGCCGTTTATAAGAAGTGAAAGTAAATTTATAGTATGGACAACTAGGAGGGAGGAGACAGAAGTGGATTTGCAATAAGAAAATGACACCAAAAGGAGACAAAGGCGAGCACTGTGTTGGGACAGAAGACGAATGGAGAAGGTGAATCAAGAGAGAGAAGGTGGTATAGGAAGAGGAACAAGAGATGGTTGGTGGGTAGAGGTAGATGGTATCTGTGATTAGGATTGGAAATGAGTTGAGTTCGAACGAGTCTATATAGGTTTGGTTCGGGTTCGATAGTGTACTGAGTTCAGTTCGAGTTCAGTTCGAAATATTAACGAGTTTAGGATCAGGTTCGGGCTTGATTTGATAAAGTTCGATTAGGACACGGTCTCGGCTGCGCCGCTTCGCACGGTCTCTGCCGAGAACGATTTTAAGATATATTTATATATAATTTTTTTCTATATATCTTTTATTTAATATTTTAAAATAACAAATATATGACTTTGAGAGTTGAGAAGAACACTAATAAAATATATTAAATAAGATTAGTATGAATTTTTTTCTTTATTTTATTTTGTGTTATATGCCAAATTGATATATATTTGAAAATAGAGGGAATAATAATACTTATGAACCTATAAAACTTACCGTATGGCGGTTGCGTTAAATGGTAATGTTAGCATGACACGTGTAACTCATGCCACTCCTGCATGTTCTATTACAGCTAATCGACATTCAATGGATGATGCAAAGTTCAACAACCCTAATAGCGGTGGAACAACAGAATTTATGGGAGACAGCATCATTTCGCGTGGATCTGCAATGGAAAATTAAATACCGACGTCAACCCAAATACAGCCTCCGATCAAGTAACAAGCCACAAAACCAGGGTGGAACGGCTGCAGTTTAAGAAGCGAATAAGCTGAAGAAGAAACAATATTTTGGAACGGAACACATAGCTGAAACTGAGCCGAACCCCAAATAAGAACAACGCATTCGGGGCCAGTTTGACCAGCCCATGACCAAAGCCCACAGTCTCAATGCTTGGGCCCGAAACATGAGCCCGTGTCCCCTCCTCTACCCCCACCCCCTGCACAGTTCACAGAGGAACAGAAAAGAAAACACCCGACGAACCCGACCGGATCATCACCCGCAGCCACCATGGACGAGGAGACGCGGAAGAAGGTGGAGGAGACGGTGCTGGAGATCCTCCGCGACGCCGACATGGAGTCCGTCACGGAGCACAAGGTCCGCTCTGCTGCCGCCGAGCGGCTCGGCCTCGATCTATCCCTCCCCGACCGCAAGCAGTTCGTCCGCAGCGTCGTCGAGTCCTTCCTCATCAACCTCTCCCAGGACGACCAGCCCGCGTCGGAGGCCGCCGATCAGCACGGCGGCGGCGGCGGCGGCGTGGGTGAGGAAAAGGACGAGGAGAAGGAGGAGGAGGAAGAGGAGGAGGATGGGGGAGGGGGTGGGGGGAAGAAGGAGTACGACGACGAGGGCGACCTTACCATTTGCCGCGTAAGTTCTTTCGTGCTTAAAACTCTCGGGCTCCTTTAATCTTCGATTGCGGCGGGTGTTAGGGTTTGTGATGCTATCTGTTCGCGTTTTGTGTTTTGGTTGCAGCTGTCCGGCAAGAGGAAAGTGACGTTGCGGGAGTTCCAGGGCAAGACGCTGGTGTCGATCCGCGAGTTCTACGTCAAGCACGGCAGGGAGTTGCCCACCTCCAGAGGTGATGCATATCAATCTTGTTGGTTGCAAGTTGCACTTTGATTAGTGCTCAGATACTCGATTTGATGTGTATACCACAGGACATTTGTCCATTTGTCGCTGCTCAATTACCATTTTCAAGCTGTCTTTCAGCATGCATAACCGATCATACACTGACTTTGCACATCCATTAGTTAACTTTGTACCTTTGCCATTATCAAATAAAGATGAAGCACATATCTAAGTGGAACTAAAAAATCTCTTGTAGTTCACAATAAGTTCAATGTTCCCACTTTCTTTTTCACTTCATGGTCTGTTTTCAGCACTGTGGAACATTGTATGATAATAACTTTGGATGTGCTCTACTTTGTTATTGTCTTTTCTTATTTTCAGAAAAAAATTACTTTGTAGTATCTAAGTTGCATTAGATTGACACTTTTACTGGCACTGGCCAACGCTCATTACCCTGGCTCTAGCTACTTAAGATGGTTGTTGACTGACATACCATAAAATCTACTTAAAACAAGAAAATGTATCTCTTATGATGCCACAGGACTCCCCCAAGGCCCCCAATAGCTGATTGTCTCAATCTTTAATACTAACAGCTGCATTTTTTATAGTTCAACTTACTATTAGTCAATACAAGATGGTTTGTGCATGCTGCCAATGGCAAAGAATTAATTATTCAGCTTCTAGTGCAATAAAATGTGTAAAAAAAAAAGGCGCCTACAAAAAAATAATTAAAAAAATGCATACTATTGTGTAATTGTGTCAGAAATTGTCCATGCGTACCAGTCATACACCCAGGATGATACTGTGCTTGTTTAGTACCACTATTTTCTATTATATCTATTTTAATGTGGAGTGATATTATATGCCGCTCAAATTGTTAGAATTTTGGAAAATGCCACTGCAAAGTTGAGGGTTTTATACATGCATTGCAAAGTTGATATGTGATGCTTTATGCTGCTGGACCTGCACCAAAAGACTAAAGTGCCCTTTTGTGTTCTATGGTTGCCTAACACTGTGCAGGAGCATTTTAGACCATATAATAGCATATACAATGAGAAGAACATTATAGAGTGGCATGTACAAAATTATTAACTTCGCAATGGTGTTTTCTACATCGCCAACATTGTGAGTGGCATATAACAAATTTTCCCAAACTATATCGGCAGTGGGTAGTGATGCTGCTATTATGTGCTTCTGCTTCTGTGTTCATATGCTGCAACATTTCTGTTTCTTTTTATTTTAGTTTGTGTGCCATCTTTGGTAGTTCTACAATGCGACAACTTGTGATCTACTTGTAATAAGCTAATGACACATCTTAAGCTTTCTGTATCTGTGGATTGTTTGCTTACTTGCTGCTTAATTGCAGGGATAAGTTTGACAGTGGAACAATGGGAAGCATTTCGGAATTCTGTACCGGCAATAGAGGATGCCATTAAGAAACTCGAAGGATCAGACTGAAGGCATGTTTTAGCAGCTTTTTGACCTGTGTAAAGTTTAAAAGCCCGTTGTGCCCTTTTACAAGAGCCAAACATTGCTTGTAAGTACTCCATGGAGCTAGTATCTCTATGATTTTGTTGAACCCTTCCCTGTTGCACCGGAGGCAAGCAGCCTACCGCGATGTGTTGGGCTAACTGTTGGGGATATTTGCTAACAAGCTATCTACCAGTGTGATATTTCTCATTGTACGGTGCTGCCTCATATTCTGTGTTTTTTGCTGTTCCATCTGATCTCAAGGCTACCTTGAATTCTAGTTGTGCAAACTAAGGTGCTCGTATGCTATTGTGGTGATTCCATTTGCTTTACTTCGCCTGGGGGTTGGAGGCACTTCAGTGATCCATGGCCTATTGGAGCAGATGCAACTGTTGTTCCAGTCGTCCTGTACGCCTTTGTGTAGCTAAAGAATATCATGCATTTGCCATGTCCATGATAGGTGGTTGTACGATTTTTTCCCCTTAGCTAGAGTATTTCTGTTCTGTAGCATGTCATTTTGTGGATGCAAAAATCCAGTGGCACAAATCTCCATTGGCTAGTGAGCAGCGTGTCAAGGAGCAAACTTTCAAATAGAACAAAACGAGAAACCAGAAATGCAGGTTACAAAGAGCAACAGGCTTGCGCCAAAGGAAGATGCAGTCTATGTCTCAAAGCTAGGGGTGCAATGGGAGCGGATTCGAATCCGATAATAGTCATATCAAATACAAATCATATTATCTTTAATCGAATTCGAATATGAATTTAGACATATTTGGATTCGAATACGAATTAGATGGTTATCGAATATGAATTTGAATCAGATTTTTATTCTATTTTGATCAAATTCGAATATTATATGGATTATATTGTTATTTTAAGTTTTTAATATACTTTTATTTCTACAATATTGTTTGATTGAAATAAAAAATAGTATGATAGAAAACACCTTCTCAAATATATAATTACAATGTAAAGTATGATTTAGAATTACTACTATGATAAAAATGTAAAATAAAATATTACTAAATTACTAAGCGGATGCAAATCCGAATCTAACTTCAAAACCAATATTTCATATTAGATCTGAAGCTGAATATGAAAAAATAATCGGATATATATTCGAATTCAAATCTGAATATATAATCACATATTCAAAAAGACATTCAAATTTAATTTTTTTTAATTTGATATCCGAATTATTTGATTACATCACGACCTAATTACACCCCTACCCAAAGCTACACTGTAAAAAATCAGGCCTTCGAAACGTACAGGGGGCTGACTAGAGTTTCGTCCTTTCTGTCCAACTGCTAAGTTTGGGCTCAATGTTCAGAAGATCAATGGTTACACTAATTTGTACAGGACAAATAGAAATATTGAATTAAAGTTTTAAACCCCGAGCAATCAAAATAAAGGGCTTAAAAGTGCAATTTATTGATTTGGCTGTGGATATTGTAGTGAATAACAACTAGTGATTGGTTGTATGTATCAAAGTCAGTCTGACTCATTTATGTGGTATCTTTGGGGGCGTATTTTGATTGTTTGAATTGCATGAATGAGTAAGTTATAGGGATGCAAAAGGGTGTGTTTGGGCTAGCTGATAGGAGTGCCCAATTTGAGCTGCTCGGTGATTCAGGTTCGTTTAATGATGTCATTAAAAGATTAATTAACACATTAAGAATTTTTAAGATGGATTGACGTGTACTAATTATTATTAAGATAACTTGAGGGTTACTTAGGTGTAATGAATGCAAATGAACAACTCTAAAAAATATTTTTTTATCTGCTTGTGTCATTCATGCAACTAATCATTAATCATTGCATCCCAACTTGCACCATTTCAAATAATAATCGAACAACATCTAGTTGCATCTTTTCATCCTGTCTCTACTAAATAATCCTGAATTGGGTTAAGGTTATACAAGTAACCGACCATCCTCCTAAACAATGGTACAAGGATGGTTGCCATAAGCTTCTGCTTTTTTAAAAAAAAAATGGTGCAGGGATGGTTGCTTTAAGCTTTTCCTTGAGAGAGTGAGAGAGAGAGAGAGAGAGAGAGAGAGAGAGAGAGAGGGAGGCACTGAAGCACCACAGTTTTTGCGGTTCAAAGGATTAAGAAATTTCGTGCTCTAACCATGCCGGAAGGACGTAGATGAATTGACCTGTGTTTCTCTGGAGCACTAAAATAGGGTATAGCTTACCTTCCAATACATGTGTGGTATGTCTCTATCATTAGCCACAATGCTCACATCATCTTATTTGTTTAAACATCATCTGTAATTATGCATGTTGTCGGTACTGCAAGGTCATACAGGACCAGGTGGCCCGCACTAACAGTCTTTCAACCTTTTTTTTTTGGGACATCGTACCATATTCAGTACAAAGCAAAGGGAAACTCTTTTTTCTTTTTTGTAAGGTCTTTGGATGCACGCATGCGTGCTTACTCTACTTAAAATTTGCAGATTTGGATCTGAAATCTCTTATTTTCTATGCCTGGTGCCTTTGAGGACAAGAGGAT
This sequence comes from Pharus latifolius, assembly GCA_019359835.1. Lineage (NCBI taxonomy): Eukaryota > Viridiplantae > Streptophyta > Magnoliopsida > Poales > Poaceae > Pharus > Pharus latifolius. The sequence goes on from CM033319.1 coordinate 24,554,304, forward strand.
TTGGTTAATTATGCCAAACTTTGAGTTGTGTTCTTTGTTCAGAGCATCCCCTTGACCACAAGAGGTCCTCAAAGGAAACAAACAGACGAACAAACATCACTCAGAGGTGTATGAATTACATGTGATTTTGATGTGATATTACGCTTGCCAGCTAAGGCAAATGTACTAATCTACAATGTAGGAATGATAACATTTTCGATGAAGATTCGGGAATTGGGTCAAGATGATAAGAGAGGGATTTGTCGTTGGATTTGTCGTGAATTAGATTGGAGATCAGTCTAACATCATCAACATGATGACTAAGAGCATACATCCTTTTCGACGAGGACGTGTAATGCAAGAAGCATTTGTCAGTGCGTTAATAATTTACCGATAGATTCGGCCCGCAACTTGAGTTATAAAATTCAGTGTTTTTTACGAAACAATCATGATCTCTTACTTAGAAGATAATAGTGACATTCAGTTGTGACAGTTAGTTGATAAGGATATTTTAGGTGTTATATATGGGGTCATCTAATATTGCAGATTAGCCGATTATACATAAAAAGAGAAAATTTTAATTATTACCTTCTAAAATTGTTTCTTCCTTTTCATTGTTCTTTCCATCCTAATTCAATGCAGTTGCTATGGCAAAAAGATTACAGATGACGTGTATTGCATGAGGAAGAGTTGAGATGCTTAGAATCGTGACTCAAAATTTAAATTCAAAACTGAAACTCAAATTTTAAATTCGTGATCAGATTTCAAGTTTAAAATTTTTCACTTTGTATATCAAATTTAAATTTCAAATTTGAATTTAAAATTTGAACTGAAATTCATAATTCAAATTTGAACTTCAAAACATTTCAGATTTAAAGTTGAGATTTTCAGATTCAAATATGAAAGCTACAATTTTAAATTCAAATCTCAATTGAAATGGAAATGTGTCTCTGTGTTCACACAAATATAGTAGTTCTTCTCAATTCAAATCTCAAATTGAATTTTAAATTGAGATTTATAGTAGTAAGAGAAGAATTATTGTATTTTTTTACTTTGAAATCCATAATTTAAAATTCAAATCTCAACACATCGACACATTTCATTTTGGTTTTGTTTATTTGAAATTCATATTCACTATAAACAAATTATTACATTTTTAATTTTCTCTCTTAATTAATGGTAGAAATGGAGATGTAATGACATTCCATCCTTTAGAAAGTTAGTGACCTATTACCCACTAGGAGGTAATAGTTAACTGTAGTCATTAGATTAAGTGCAAACAACAGTTGTTAACTTGAAAGCGCATAGGGTAAATCATACTCTTTTGATGTGTAAAGTATCGTATTCACAGGGAATTGAGAATTTAATCATCTCTATTTTAATTAAGCTAAGTGATTTTGAGGTTTTTAGAAATTTAAATGACCTATTTAAAGAAATAAAACTGCAGGACTAAGAAAGATTAAAAATATGAAATATTTAGATTATTCTTGGGATAGAGTTCACCAATGATACAATTTCTAATTATGAATTAATGTATTTTCAGATAATGTTTCATTAGTTTATATGGTAAAAGTTTATTCCACACAGATAATTGTGCTCCGCTCTCGCGCCGTCACCGCAATTCTCTTCTCTAATAAAGTGTCACACTTTCGCAACGTCACTATTTTATTAGATTGGACATTAGTGTTAAGAAATAATTGTGACTTCACTAAGTTAACCAATTATTAGATTATTGATGTTGCCATCAATAAGTCTAATAACTAAGCTACATAATGTCTAATGTTTGAGGTTTACTAATTCTCTGTCCACTTTCTCTACTTGAAAGGATTAACTGAGAACTAAGAATATTGTTGCCATTCAATTACTTTAGTGATTAAAATATCAATTAAAAGATCACAATGTAAAATAAATCAAGACATCATATATATTAAACCATATGTTGCAACGAACAAGAATCTCTCGTCCCAAGAATTGGAGGTTTATCTCATCAAAAAGAGATTGCAAATCATCAAACACAATGAAATTGAATATGATATAAAGAATAACTGAGAGAGAAAAGGCATTTGATATTCTTCAAGGCGGTGTTCGATGTAGGGTTACTCTCTCCGATAATGGTGAAGCCTTTCAACCTTAAGATCTTGATTTGACAAGAAGAGGGAGGTCTTAACCTGTACAATTAATTCTTGATCCCTCTTTGTTTGTTTCTCTATTTTCTCCTAATTGTCTCCGATGTTGTGAGATTTTTTGTTCCTCTCTGTTATGTTGTTTTTCTCCATTTTTATAGGGTACATGGTCCTATTTTTCTATGTGGCCACCACCATCGAAACTGTTTGATGAGACGAAATCCTAGGAGAACCATACAGACTAGCTAGTTGTACAGGTTGCCAAATTATATGGTAACCCATATGTGGCTCTGTTGACTTGTGTTCCTCTGTTCAGGACTTTAATACTCCATATTACTTGTAATACTGGTTGAAACTAGTATCATAAGTAGTATGATTCTAATCTCTTCTATTTTTCGTCATTTTATGCTCATTTTGTTTCCGAACCTTCAAAACAGGAGATTAGGGCAGATTGAAAGCAATTAGACTAAATTTAGACAATATTTAAATAAAACCTAAGTAACTAAGAATATTATGATAACTAACATATGAACACGGATTTATCAATGGTCTATATTAAATTGGTTTCATTCTAAAGTTTTTCCTATGAAATTAACAACATGTTTGAACCCCATCAAGAATTTGAGCTAAATATGTGTAACACTCTGGCCTAATTTGGACAAAGAGAACTAATAGTGCATGAGTTTAGTTTTTTTTATAAAATATAGTTTGAGAAAACACTGTATATAATTTTGAGAGAATAAGTCCTACCAATTGGGTTAATCTTTTTAGTGAAGTGTGAAGAAATCCTAAGAGTCGTATCAGTGGATGTACTTACGTTACTGATGGTATCAGAGTCTACTCTTGGTTTGACCTTGTCGTGTGCTGTGTCGTGAGAACTGCTTAGACACACAGATCACCCGAATACACTGATCCTGGTCAGAGTTAACCATTGATTCGATTGTGTTGCGCGCTATGCCATGAGCATTGACCAAACATGTAAATGATCCGAAAGAACCGTTCATGGTCATCTCCCGCCTACGGCGGTACCTAGATTATTTTGTGCATTTATCAAAGAGAGTAGAGTTTATGTTTGGGATGAAGTTTTTTTTTGAGCAGATAGTTGGGATAAAATTTACAATTAGTTGCTGAAATAGAAAATTCAAGAAAATATTGTGAGGCAATCAAACTCTGGAATTGCACCGAGAGGTGCTCAAACTCCTGCACAACAGACCAAGAGATAAATCGAAGAAAGCAATATCATTAATTCAACACGATTAGCATGTAATTTTCCATATATTAAAAAGTAGTCCTTGCCTATTTGCCCAATGCGACAATTCCACTTTGATAAGCTAATAATAAAATGTCTTGGTGTCGTCCTTTCAAGGAGAAGTGCAGGAAGAACTTCAAAAGCGGGCCCCACAAAATGAAAATATTCTTAGAGAAGGACATAAAAAAGATCCAACTTCAAACAATGGACACGCGTGTGTGCACCTTTTAACACACACACATATCTATATGCATGCCCAATTGTCCATGTACCTGCATCCATGGCACTGTGTGGCTTGATAGTGCTAGAATTTACATGGATTCAGAGTTCTACCTAAAACATGAAGAGAAAACTTCATAACTTTTTTTTCTCTCTCTAACTATTTTTGTTTCTTTAAACACTTAAAAGAGATTACCGTAACATAACCCTCTCTCTATTACCTGGTAAAATATATTGCATTTGAGAGGGTCAGGCTCAATAGATGCTTGTGGCATCCTCCATTAAGACTATCTCCAACTGCAGTGCGATGGGTGGCTCGCGTCAACGATGGCGAAGGCGTGCTCGGCGTTTCCTCGGAGCGATGGGACGCGTGTGCGCTACGGGCGAAGCTGAATGACGGGCGAGACGACAGGCGAGCACGAGGCGAGCGCGGCATCGGCATTGGAGACGAACGGGATGCTTCGAGACGCATTTTGCGGGCCCCACGAAGAAATAAAACAGTGAACTCAACCCGTGCAAAAGTATTTCTGACATGTGGGTCCAAGAAAAAAGTCCCACATGTTAGTGACTGGGTGTAAAACGTGTAAGTGCGCCAGCCTCGTTGGAGTCACCGATGCGCACGCGTCGTAGACGTAGTCACCGACCAGTGTGGCCACCTTTCTTTAGGGCCCACGTGTCATTCAGTAAAAGAAAAATATAACCGGTGTGTCGAAATAAAAAAGAAACCGTGTCGTGGACCGCGTTCCTTTTGACCCCGAGCAAATAACAGGTGGGGCCAGTGCCTTGTGGGCCCGCATGTAAGTCACCAGTCATTATAAATAAAGCCGTTGAACCATTTTTTGGCTGTGGCCCACCTGTCAGCGTCACAAAAACCGGCCGTTGGAAATTAGTCGTTATTAAATAGCCATTGGTGGTTATTTTAATGTTTTTTAGGCTTAAAAAATTGTAAAAAATCCCAAAAAAAATTCCAAAAAATCACAGAAAATTTTGGCAGCCCTCTCCTATATAAAGGGCATGTTCTTGAGCTATTTTGACACAAAAATCTCCATCCATACACAACAAAGGCCATTCCAAATTCTCACAAATTTTTTAAAAATCCAACATGGATTCTAATCCACCGGGTGGTTTCGTTAACTGGCTTGGCTCTTCCCATTCTCCCGGCGAAAACACCGAAAGCCCAAACACCCAACATCAACCCGATTTTTCGCAGCTACCGACTTACCAGCCGTATCCACAGTGCAGCCATAATTATCGTCCCTATCCACCACAAGGCCACGTAATTCCACCATAGCCACAGTATAGCCAAAATTTTCATTTTGTCGGTATGCCGCCGGCCTGTACGCAGTTTTCCTCACCTCAACCGCACTCAGCGTCTGTCTCCGACAATGGCACTCCAGACTCTGCTCCACCTGATTTGGCGGCTCGAGTTGTCGTCGATGACACCAACACCAATATTGTCGTCGACGTTAGCCGGAAGACGAAGCGCTTACCGTGGTCCACCGATGATGACATAAAACTAGTAAGTCGGTGATTTTCGTACAGGAGTACTATGAGGGAAATGTATTTACCTTCGACTTCCTTATTCAATATTTTTTTGACAACACATAGATTAGTTCCTAACTCAGCAATTCGCTTGATCTTATTAATGGAAAAAATAGGAAGTGCGATATGTACTGGACAAATGTCGCAGTGGCATTCAACGAGACGATCCCGACAAACAGGAGAATGGAGACAAAACACTGCAAGGACCACTGGCAATGGAGCAATAAAAAAGTGGTCAAATTTAATAGTGTTTGGCCTTGACTGAAAGATGTCTACGCTAGCGGTCGTTCCGGCGACCAACTCATGGCACAGGCCCGTGAGATGTACAAGACGGAGATGGGTCCTCCATTCGTCTTGGATCACTGGTGGACGACAGTTCGCCGGTAACCTAAGTGGTCCACAGTCTACGTTGATGCCACCAACAAAAGAAGTAGGTTGTCTGAGTCGGGGCACCTACACGTCATCGTCCAACAACGATGATGTGTCACTAGTAGAGACACGGCCAGAAGGACGAGACGCCGCTAAGGCGAAGCGCAAAGGTAAGAGCAAAGTTGATGCAGCGCATGATTCTATGGTGGCAATGCGAGAGGATCTTGATGCCTTCATCAACAATCATCATGACCGTATCGACAAAAGGAAGGACGCAGTTCGTGTGTCCGAGTCATTGCACAACCTGGGGAAGTCGAAGGAAAAGTCTGCCTTGTACAAGGTATACTCGAGAATGATGAGCATCGATAAATCCACTATGGACGACGCTCAGAAAGAGAAGTATACGGCGGGCATGAAGATCATAAGAGATAAAATTAAAGCCCTGGAGGGAGAAGATTAGTTATGACGTTTTGAATTTACTTTGGATAGTCAACCATGTATGTTTCTTTGTTAATCTATGTACGATGCTTTATTAATCAATGCATGAATTAAATTTAGCATTGTTGTTAGAATATGGCCGTTGGAATATAGTCGTCGGAATGTAGCCGTTCCAAATTATTCATTGGAATATAGACGTTCGAAACTAGCCGTTAGAATATGGCAGTTCGAAACTAGCCGTTGGAATATAACCATTGGAATATAGCCGTTCGAAACTAACCGTTGGAACCTACCCATTCGAATATAGCCATTGGACTCCTTGTCTATATATTCAACACTCCTCAGAATGTTCTCCTCACAATCTACCTTCTCTTGCAAAACAGCATAGCACTTCACAAACTTACCTTCCTTGCCACTCACAAAATGTCGTCTAGCTCTAGTTTAAGCACAAACAGCCTTGAGGAAGATGCCATTAGCAAAATAGAGGATTTCTTGGTGGACTTTGTGAAGAAGGAAGAGGAGGAAGATCATATTATCGCGGGTCTGTATGCCCGATTTGATGCTGCTTCGTCTTGTGGACGTCGCCGACGCGGCAATAGGAGATATGTTGAGAGAGACCGCGAAGATGGCCATCTACGACTCATCGCGGACTATTTCTCCGACTCTTCGGTCTACCCCAACAGTATATTCCGTTTGCGATTTCGGATGAGGAGACCCCTCTTTGTTCGTATTGTCAAAGCTCTCGGTGAGTGGTTTCCTTATTTCACTGAAAGAAGGGATGCCACTAATCGCCGTGGACTCTCCCTTTACAGAAGTGCACCGCAGCGCTGCGTATGCTAACATATGGTGGCCCTGTTGATGTCGTCGACGAGTACGTGCAGATAGGGGAGTCCACAGTGATTGAATGCTTGGAGTACTTTGTGCAAGGCGTCATCGACAAGTTTAGCGAGCAATATCTTTGCAACCCCAACGTCGAGGATATCCATCGCTTGCAACAAGGAGAGGCTCGTGGCTTTTCGGGCATGCTGGGAAGTATTGATTGCATGCACTGGGAATGGAGAAACTGTCCAATAGCATGGAACAAACAATTTAGGCGTGGAGATTATTGAGTCCCGACGATCGTACTTGAAGCGGTGGCTTCTTAGGCATTTTGTTGTGGCAGGGTCCAACAATAACATCAATGTACTGAATCAATCACCATTGTTCACTGATGTACTGAAAGGGCGAGCCCCTCGTGTTGAGTACACTGTCAATGGTCGGCAGTACCACATGGGATATTATCTTGCCGACGGTATATACCCAGAGTGGGCTGTCTTTGTAAAGACGGTATCGCTCCCGCAGACGGCGAAAATCCGGTTGTTCGCACAGTATTAAGAAGGAGCAAGAAAAGATGTTGAGTGGGCTTTTGGAGTCCTGTAGTCTCGGTTCGCCATTGTGCATTGTGCGGCAAGATTTTGGAAACAGTCAACCCTCGCGAAAATCATGTGGGCATGCGTCATCTTGCACAATATGATCATAAAGGATGAACGCGACAACAATGCCGAGAACTACGACTACAATGATCATCCGGGCACATCCACGGCAGTACCGCCTGTGATCTACACTGGGGGTACGCCTTTATTCGAAGATGTACTTTGAAGAATTGCTACCATCCATCCTTAACCTACACACATGCAACTAAAAAGAGACTTGATCGAGCACATTTGGCCACATTTCGGAGGAAACGCCGACGAGTAATATCTTATCGATTTCGTAGTAGGCATTTATTTTCAAATTTAGTTTTAGTGTATTTCGCAATGATGTCATGTACCACTATTTGAATTCTAATATCTATTTTTTTTGTCATGTGCAATTTTTAAATCCAAAATTTTATTATTTATTTTTTGGTCGCAAATATCGAATTTAATTTCGTACGTAGGATGTTAATATATTACTAATATTAAAGTTCATGAATTAATACAAATTCGTTGAATATATAATTGTCAAATAATATAAAGCCAAACAAAAGCTAATCCATTAGAGTGTTTGGTAGTTACTTGGTGGTTAGGAGTGTGAGACCCGTGCTAAAATAAAATATTCCTTATCACGCATGCGAGAATCATCTCTAACAATCAAGTAAGAGTCAAATCTATTGGAGGTAGTCTAATAAGTTTGTGAAAGTTCTTGGCTGTGATGACATCTGTGCTTGTTCCACAAGTCAGAATACTACTCAATTGTCTTCTTTGTCAGTCATTGATGACATCCATTGAATTCCAGTGTATAGTACAGATGTTTCTGCGCTGCTGTTGAGGTGATTCTGTTTTGCAAATTTCAGAGCCAACGATGAGTGCTGCTCGAGCGTTATCAGTGTATGGTTCTCTTTGAAGAGTTTAGCTTCTGCTTTGTCCGAGAAGAAGTAAAATAGGGGTTTGAACTTCTCAACTATTATTTGTCTAAGGTTAGATTTCATATTATCTCGAATAAATTAGAGTTTTGAAAGTGTTGAACAAATAAAAACTCGAGCTTCTTCATCCGAATATTTCAAATGACATTATTGTTATCATAAATATAATATAACATTACTCATAATTAATGACAAAGTTAAATTGTTACTTGTAACTATATGGATATACTATAAATTTAAAAGTTGAAATTGCTAAAACACCTTAAAGTTAATCTCAAGTTTATAGTATAAAAGTGGTTCTATCTCCACCTCAACATAAGAGAAACCAACAATTGAAGTTGTCTTGATCATTTAAGTGGTTTTAGTTGTAGCGTAGAAACTAAGAATAAAAAACTCTTAAAAAATTTATCTTACCTAAAAATTCAGTCTAGCACCATTAATTTAAGTAAAAACTCACCATATTTATGGCTTGCATAAAATTTTTGACGCCATGATATGTGACAACTTTATGTGCCTAGTACGCTTTCAACGGGCCGTCACAACTTGTACGAGAGTGAGAAGTTTCAACACTTCCAGAAGTGTAGCGCTGGTGCATGGCCGTCAACTTTTTTGCACAAGCAATGGTTGGCCTTTCAGCACTTGTAGAAAGGATGCGGAAAGATATCCTCTCAAGAAAGTCCCATATATTACATGTGCATGTTGAATTAATTGATGTGCCTTAGTTTGTTTCCTTGTAAAGATTCACGCATGCATGCACCATGCACTGGTCATGGCGTGACCTCTTTGGAGACAAGATATGATAACTAAACCAATGGCAAATGCAATGTACATGTGGCACTTGAGGTCCTGTAAAATGTGCATGTGGAGAAAAACCTGCCTCACTTTGGGATCCTATCAAGATACAGAACCCTGCCACCTAATACTATCAGCAATTAATGACAAATCATTGGCGTTTCCGAACACAAGTTTTAAGCTTCCCCTGACAGGAAGGACGGTGGGCCCGATCCTCCCATCTAAAATAAACGGTCGAATAAATCAGAATGTACTCTTTCTGTGTAAGACTATAAAGTCCCAAATAATTATATCGTTAGGTAATCAAAAATACACTGAAATGACAAGATGAAAATAGTATCAAAAGAAAATACATTGAAGTGCATGGGCTTGCCTTATTCTAGCCCTTCGCTATCCATGGTCAGACATGATAATTAAAAAAAAGGGATTTCGGTCTGTCGAAATGTGGAAATTCGAGATATGTCCAAAAAAAAAAAATCTCACACCATTGAAATTTTAAAAACTTTTGTACAATATCACTTTGACAAGATCAACTCATTTGACTTAGATAAAAATGACTTTTTTGCCCTCAAACTTAAATAAAAGATTTAAATACACAAACAATCTCTATGACATTATATTAAACATCTTCAAAGCATCTTAGTGTGCGCAGGCGGCGACGTACACAGCATGCGCGGTGGTAGCGATTGCATGGTGAAGACGTGCATAGTGCGACAGCGGCAGGGGCAACGTTTGTGCAGCGTGGCAACACCAGCGGCATGTGCTTACGGTGCATGGTAGCAACGTATGCGGCGACAGCTTGCACGGTGGTACTGATAGTGGCAATGTGTGCGCAACAACAGCGATAGTGGCAAGTGCGTACGTGGTGCGGCATCGGCAACAGCGTGCGCATGTAGTGCATGGTAGTAGTGTGCGTGGCGACGACTTGCACGACTTGTGTGGTGGCAACGGCAACGATGTGCGCGTGTGGTGCGCAGCAACAGTATGTGTGGCGATAGCTTGCACAGGAGCAGCGACGACAATTAGCACGATTGCTCATTTATATAAGTAATCTGTTATTCATATTCAATGAAATGTCTCAACATAAAATCAATGTCAAACAAAAGGAAAGGAAAGAGGTATTCTTGCTATTTTTCAAAAAAATAAATTGAAAATGATATTTTTTGAAAATTTTTAAGATTCCAATTGTATAAGACTAATTTCTGTTTTTATAGTATCTCTCGAATTTCTATTTTTACGTGGTACAAAGTCAAATCCCTCGAAAAAAGCAATATGCATGAAAATTGCCAATGTATAAGTTTTTTTTAAAATAAAAAGTACTTTATATCAACGAATTTTTTTAGAAATAGCCCAATAAAAAAAAGAAATTTCAAAACTAACCAAAAAATTTAACAATTTGCAAAACAACGTTCGGTCGCGAGACGGGCGTGCGATTGATCTTCAGTCTCTAACTGGGCTAGCGACTAAAGACGTGGCACCCCCAATACACCATTGACCCAGTTCGTGTGACACGTTTGCTTTCAGTCACTAGTCGGGTTAGCGACTGAAAAAGGTATAAAATCGTGTCACGACAACAAATTACACAAATCAGTTGTAGTTTACTCGGTGAAGAGACTCTCTCCCTACGGAGAGACCATGATTCAAATCCCACTCACCACAAATATTTTCTAGTTTTTAGTCGCTAACTGGGCTAGCGACTGAAAATGTGGCACACAAATTGGATCAGTAGTGCATTGGGCCGTACCATGTCTTCAATCGCTAGCCCAGCTAGCAACTGAAGTTTCAATCACGCTTCGCGACTGAAGATTAGTTTTACAATTTTTTAAAATTTTGAGTTAGTTTTGAAATTTTTTTTATTGAGTTATTTTTAAAAAAAATTCTATATCAACTAGTCCTCATGTTTTTCATGCATATGCCTGTCATAAACGTCAAACGTGCGCAACTTTCTAAACAACTGAAGGTAGCGGAGAGATTAAAAAGGGAGCAAAGCATTAAAAATTACAGGTCATTGTCACACTCAAGTTTGCTTCCAAGCTGACTTCGATGTAGGACAAAGTATGCAGTCTACGTCATCATGTTAGAGTTTTTTTTTATTAATAACCCACATAAACTAATCATTTAAAAATAACTCACAGTTTAAAAATTTTACATAAATGAATCGCCACGTCAGCCCATCGAGTACTGGGCATTCGACAAACTCTTTCCACGTAACAAGTAGCTTGTCAAGTGCCTAGAACTCGACAGACTGACGTGGCGGTCTATTTCTGTAAAATTTTCGAACTGTGGGTTATTTGGAAATGATTATTTTATATGAGTTATTAATAAAAAAACTCTTTTATTAGTGACATGTTCTTGAGGTCTCATATAGAGATATTTTTTTATTCTTATTATGTTTTTGAACTTTTGAATAATATATTATTTTATTTTTAATAAATTATAATTTTTTATCAACAAGTGTGTAATTTGTTTATGAAAATCTTAATTTATTTTATGATGTTATTCTATAAAGTCCATAATCTACTATTACTAAATATGACATTAATGATTTCTAGAATAGCATAAATATTGATTGATGATTACGTTTTATGGATTATGGATATGAGATATCTAATCAATAATACAGATACATATGTTGGAGAATATGATGTGGGATTGACCCATTTTTTAGACATGATTGGGATTTGTGGTATAAATATCATAAATTGACCTCAAATAATATTTATAATTGATCCTTAGATCTGAGATCAGCAAAGTGTTGAATCTTGAGCCATAATTAGGGTTTTGGTGATTAATGACATCCGTGAGATTTGCGACTAACCTCTGTATGTGAGACACAGGTAAATCAAAGGAGAAAACATCAAGGAAAGACAAAGCAAGGTTATCAAGACTCCATGAAGCGAAAACGACGAAAATCTCGACAAGAGTACAAATACCTAAACCTAGCGTCTTCTCGTTTTGAAATTTTCTAGGTTAGATGGTCGTACTATTAAGAGGGGTCTTAGCACAAGTATCTTGATCAACCTTGAAGTTTTTAGAAGCATATTTGCATTTGCATTTGCCCTAAATCAAAGTTGAGTAAAAAATTCAGAAGTCTGTTTTCGTTTTGTACTGGCCAGACAGTGTCTGAAGTGACCGGACAATGTCCGGCCAATACAAACAATTTCAGAACTTTGCAAACAAGTGCAACAGAGACAAATACATTTATCCGGTGCATCTGTCCGGTGAAGGCCGGACATTGTCCGAAGTGACCGGACAATGTCCGGTCAATACAAATGATAACAGCATGATAAGTTAAGACAAATGTATTTGTCTGGAGGTTTTGTCTGAAGTGATCGGACATTGTCCGAAGTGACCGGATAATGTCCGGCCTATACAAAATCTGGGCTATTGTAAGGGCTGTGTTAACAGAGACAAATCTATCTGTCCGGACATTTTGTCCGGATAAATCTCATATGTCCGGCCTATATAAAAATCTGGAGTGTTTTATGTTGAGTGTCAACAGAGACAGATGCATCTGTCCGGACGTTTTGTCCGGACAAATCCATCTGTCCGGCGTGTACAAGTCATTTTAAACAGGGGTGTCAACAGAGAAGAGTATGAAGATGTTGAGAATGTAGGAAATGAAGAATTACGAGAAGCTATGAAGAATATGACGATTGGAGATATCAAGCCCAAAGATGAAGATTCAAAGTCACCCGATCAAGAAAATGAAATAGCTTCTATGATTCCGGAGGCCCCTACTCAAGTTGATCTTGATTCGGAAATAAAGGAAAATGAAGATCAAACATTGCAAAATCCAAGACTTCATCAAACCATCACTAAGAATCATCCCGTCAACCAAATAATAGGTGATGTTGGTAAAGGTGTCCAAACTCGCTCTAGAATTGCATCTTTTTGTGAACATGCATCTTTCATTTCTAGTATTGAGCCTAAATGCATTGATGAAGCTTTAGCGGACCCAGATTGGGTAAATGCTATGCATGATGAGTTAAACAACTTTACTAGAAATAATGTTTGGGAACTTGTAGAACAACCTCTTGATCACAATATAATTGGTACAAAATGGGTCTTTCGAAATAAGCAAGATGAAAATGGCATAGTTATAAGAAATAAAGCTAGATTGGTAGCACAAGGTTATTCTCAAATTGAGGGATTAGACTTTGATGAAACTTTTGCTCCCGTAGCTAGACTAAAGGCCATTCGCATCTTACTTGCATTTGCATCATGTTTTGAAATCAAACTTTTTCAAATGGATGTTAAAAGTGCTTTCTTAAATGGTGAAATTTCGGAACTTGTATTCGTAAAGCAACCACCGGGTTTTGAAGATCCAAAATATCCAAATCATGTCTATAAACTCTCAAAAGCCCTTTATGGTCTTAAGCAAGCCCCTAGGGCTTGGTATGAAAGGTTGCGAAATTTCCTAATTTCACAAGGTTTTAAAGTTGGAAAAATTGATACAACTCTTTTTACCAAAATCATAGACGATGACTTCTTTGTTTGTCAAATCTATGTCGATGATATAATTTTTGGTTCCACTAACGAATCTCTCTGCCAAGCTTTTGGTGAAACCATGTCCAAAGAATTGAGATGTCTATGATAGGAGAATTGAGCTTTTTCCTCGGACTTCAAATTAAGCAAATCAAAGAAGGCATATTTGTGAGTCAAAGCAAATACGTGAAGGATTTGCTCAAAAGATTCGGTATGGATGATTCAAAATCAATCAAGACTCCTATGGCTACAAATGGGTATTTGGACTTGGATGAGGGAGGTAAACCGGTAGAACTCAAATTATATCGTTCTATGATTGGTAGTTTATTATATCTTACTGCTTCTAGACCTGATATTATGTTTAGTGTATGCATGTGTGCTATGTTTCAAGCTGCTCCTAGAGAGTGTGTTTCAACCTTGTTAGATTATGGCATAAGAGTCAATTGTGTTTCGCTTTTATGTGATAATGAGAGTGTTGTTAAAATTGCCAACAATCCTGTTCAACACTTTCGAACAAAGCACATTGACATTAGACATCACTTTCTAATGGATCATGTATCAAAAAGGGATATAGTGATTAGTCATGTTTCAACCGAAAATCAATTAGCGGACCTATTCACTAAACCCTTGGATGAGTCAAGATTTAGCAAGTTAAGAAATGAATTGAATGTTATTGATATTTCAAATGTTATTTGATCTCTTGCTTATCTTGAATTGGTTGTTAGTTTGATTGTATCTAGCATATATACTCTTGCCTATAAATTTATATATCCAATCAATGTAGACATCTATGCCAATCACTTCCTATTTTGACGAAAAAGTCCAAAAATTCACCACTTTGTCGTTTTTCAACAAAACTTGAAGAACACATTGAGGGGGAGCAACTTCAAGATCATTGAATGCTTGTATAACCCAAAATTGTGTACAAAAAAAAGAAAAATATGCATGTTGTTTATCAAAAGGGTCAATTTTAAAATCAAAAGGGCTAAAAAGTGCCAAAATATTCAAAATGTGTTAAAATAACACAAAATCTTCAAAAATATGTTTCAAATATGTTCTCAAAGGTCTTGAAAGTGAAAAGAAAGGATTTCAAGCTAAAATGTTGAATTTTGACAAAATTGAACACCTAAGGATCTTGTTTTGGCCTAAAATGACTTATTTCTATAAATTAAAATAGGTTGAGTTTTGACAAAAATTTTCTACATAAAACACTTAGAGATCGATGATTCGAAGATATTTCATGTTGAACTTTTTCTCAAAAGACCTATGGTTTGCAAGTTATCATATTTTTCAAATCGCCCAAAAACGAGCTTTGACACGAAAATACCCAAAATGTGCATTTTGTGAATTTCGCTATTTGAGCCAAAATCCCTTCCATGGTTTGGCTTGAAATAGTATTTAGAATTCATACAAGGCCAACCATCTCAGAAAAATCTAAGTTTGATTGAGAATTGACGATTTGGTGAAAACTCGTTCTATTTTACCTGTTTTACCCTAAAACATGCTTCGGAGGCTCATTCTAAGATCGTTCTCTCTCATATTCATCTCAAGGAAATCTGGATATATTCCCAACATGGTAATTAAGCTTATCCAACATTCAAATCTCTGGTTGAGTCAAATTTGCGAAAATTGAAAAAATTCAGAAGTTTCGGAAACTTAACTGAACTGACCGGACAGTGTCCGCCCAATTCAAACTCTGTCCGGCCATATCGGACAATGTCCAGTTAGATCGGACTTTGTCCGGCATGTGCATATCGGTTCAGTTATTAAAACCTCCCGTGATCTTGTTTCTTCCCCAAATCGATCAAATCATCCTGTTGCTGCTGTTCTCCACCTCTTCCACTGTTCATCCCCTATCCTCCGGACAAGAGGATCCGTTCGGCCATCTCCCGTTTGGCCTCAGATTTGATCTCCTGTGCATCTCCTCCTTCCTTGGATTAGGTCAGTTTCTCTTCTTTTCTTTCTCTGGTTCATGCATTACATCTCATTCCATACTAGGGTTTGAAATAGTTCAAATGTTTCTGCATGTCAAATCGAGTTATGGATTCATGAAATTAACATCTAGGAGTGATCATATTTAAAATGATTTGTGCAAAATAGAAGTTTATCATAGACATGCATGATATAAGTAGATCAAATTGCCATCTAGGGTTAGATTTTGGAACAAAATCAACTATGCTTTGTATAGAAATGTGATGATCTAATAGAATCAAATCTGTAGAGATAAATGACGGATTTATATCGGATTTGTTCAGATTACTTACCTTGCACAAGATGAGTGGTTAAGATGAGAATATTGTAGATGATTTCTTTTGATTGCCCTAGATCCTTGATTTTGATCAAAGCAAATTGAGTAGAATAAAATTGAATCAAAAAGCAGAAAAGGATGATATGGAGTGCACGCTAACATCTATTAGCATATGCAAGAATTGATTCATATAAGGACTAGGTCATGCATACATATCCATCGGAAGACTAGTTCATGCTTCTCTGTTCACCTCCTTCGAGTCATATCATGATCAAATTATCCATCTTCTCTTTCCAGATTCACTATGACTGGAAGAATGAAGCAAACTAGCCGTCGTCATGGGCCTGGATCGTCTCAACAGGCTCAACCTATTGACTGGGATTCTTTGGCTATTGATAAGGATGATGCAGCTCCAGCATCTCCCATAGGATCTCCCATTGATGATTCCGACTCAGTCGATAACAGCAGCAGTAGTGGTGATGAGCAACCCAGAGGCCATCAAACTTTCACCGCTAGTGCTGTTCGGCGACTTCGTCGAAAGAACCCGTACGAGCATCCGAGGACATGTACTGAGAGGAATTTCTGGAATGCCTTCCAGATGTCTCAGTATCACACCAGATTCTCCTCCGCCAAAGTATTTGGGCATTAGGCCATTGACTGGAATTTGATCGAGAGCAAAGTTCACTATCCTCTACGGGGCAAGTTCATGGCTGTCAGGTTGCTCTCCTTCACCGAGATGAGGGAAGACTGGAAGTGGAACGTGGACATCATCCGCTCATTCTTCGCATCTCTTCATGTTGCCTCGGATCGATCCCACGTCGTCTTCATGAACAACAACTCCAGAAGGACTCTCACCAAGGCACAGTTTGAAGAGGCTCTACAGATCGAGCATGTTGACAACAGCCTTTTCGCCTTTGATGAAGTTCGAGTTGAAGACGTGGCTCATCTCTTCGACAATCCAGATCCAAATATTGGTAAAGTCTCTCAACTGATTCCTCCGGTGGCAATTCTAGAAAAGCTGAACCGCATGACTATCTTGCCAAAAACCGGAGATCGCGGGGCTGTCACATCTACCATGCTGCGACTTCTGAGAGCCCAAGTTGACGAGACACCTTTCGACATTGTGGAGTTCATGTTCCACGAGATGCAGGAAGTTCAGATGGACTCGAAGAGGCTTTTGCCCTTCGCACCTTTCATCGCTCATACTCTGACCTATTTTGGACTGCATCGAGCTTCCCGTCCTACTTCTATGAAGTATTACCGGTTGAAGAGCCTGGGGATCCTTATTCGCTATGAAAATCAAGTTGGATCACCAGTTCATGAGCCTATGTCTCCGGTCGCGGGAGCTCCCTCTCCACTTCAGTCCTACTCCATCTCCCAGAGCCCTGATGTCTCATCTCCATACATGATGATCATGGAGCGGCTGGATCAGATGTCCATGCGATTCGAGACTCGCTTCGATGAGGTTGACACCAGATTGAGCTCCATCGACCATCGCCTCAACGTCATTGAGCCTCGCATCGATTCTATGAGTCAGGATATCTCTGAGCTGCGGGGACGATTCGACGCAGGCCAGTATCAGCGTCGTCGTCGCGGCGATTCTTCTTCCGATCATCCTCCGCAGTCCTAGATTATTTTTCTCCTGTATCTATGATCATTTGTATCTATGTCTTCTCTCCTTTTATGGATGTTTGATGACAAAGGGGGAGAGTTATGTTATGTATATGTGGTATGGATATGTGTTATGTCATATGTTTATGTCGTCGTTTTATTGTTTATGAATGTATGAACATGAACATGGAAATAGCTCTGTTATAAAAATGCTGCTTTGCTATCTTGCTATCTCTCTTGTGTATGTATGTATGTATTGATACGTATGGATATCTCGTTATACCTTGTTATGAATATGTTTATAAACTTGAATGCAAGATTCAGGGGGAACATCTCTTGTTTATACTCATTTTTTGATATCCATATGTTTTATGCATAACGGCTGTCATCAATCACCAAAAAGGGGGAGATTGTTGAATCTTGAGCCCTAATTAGGGTTTTGGTGATTAATGACATCCGTGAGATTTGCGACTAACCTCTGTATGTGAGACACAGGTAAATCAAAGGAGAAAACATCAAGGAAAGACAAAGCAAGGTTATCAAGACTCCATGAAGCGAAAACGACGAAAATCTCGACAAGGGTACAAATACCTAAACCTAGCGTCTTTTCGTTTTGAAATTTTCTAGGTTAGATGGTCGTACTATTAAGAGGGGTCTTAGCACAAGTATCTTGATCAACCTTGAAGTTTTTAGAAGCATATTTAGATTTGCATTTGCCCTAAATCAAAGTTGAGTAAAAAATTCAGAAGTCTGTTTTCGTTTTGTACTGGCTGGACAGTGTCTGAAGTGACTGGACAATGTCCGACCAATACAAACAATTTCAGAACTTTGCAAACAAGTGCAACAGAGACAAATACATTTGTCCGGTGCATTTGTCCGGTGAAGGCCGGACATTGTCCGAAGTGACCGGACAATGTCCGGTCAATACAAATGATAACAGCATGATAAGTTAAGACAAATGTATTTGTCCGGAGGTTTTGTCTGAAGTGACCGGACATTGTCCGAAGTGACCGGACAATGTCCGGCCAATATAAAATCTGGGCTATTGTAAGGGCTGTGTTAACAGAGACAAATCTATCTGTCCGGACATTTTGTCCGGACAAATCCCATATGTTCGGCCTATATAAAAATCTGGAGTGTTTTATGTTGAGTGTCAACAGAGACAGATGCATCTGTCCGGACGTTTTGTCTGGACAAATCCATCTGTCCGGCGTGTACAAGTCATTTTAAACAGGGGTGTCAACAGAGACAAATGCATCTGTCCAGACATTTTGTCCGGACAAATACATTTGTCCGGCCTTCACAATTCAATCCAAACGGCTACTGACATTCGCATTTCACGTGAATAACGGTCAAAATTTTTGTACTGACCGAACTTTGTCCGAAGTGCCCGGACAATGTCCGGCCAGTACAACTTTGGCTCAATATTCTTGATTTCGACCGTTTTTGCTGAGAGTATAAATAGATCACTGTTGTAGATGTCTATAACACACGAAATACATCTCATAAACCCTGAGCAACAGTGTGCAAGCCCTCTCACATCTATTCTCTAGCAATTGAAGTCAAAACTTGAGAATTCTTGAGTGCTAGTTGAGTGAATTTGCTTCCAAGCCTTCTTGCATTTGCGTTGTGTTCATCAAGCTTTGAGGTTGATCAAGCAAAGTGCTAGGCTTGTTACTCTTAGTGATTGCCGTCACCTAGACGACCTGGTAGGTCTGGCGATCTCTCCATCGACGGTGTGTCGGAGAGGCCCGGCGAGTGGTTGTAAAGGCTCGGAGCTCGCCTATCCGGAGTGGAGAAGGGCTACCCCTAGTGAAATCGTAGCATAAGCTCAAGTGAAGAGCGCTTCAACGAGGATTAGTGGAAATCGGCAAATTTCCGAGACCTCGGGAAAAACTCGATCTTTTCGGTTACCTCTACTATTTGCTTAAATTTTCGTAGTGATTGAATTGTTGCTATTAATATTTTAGAAAGTGCAAAATCTGAATTGAATTGTCTCTCATATTCTTAGAAGATTTGTTATTGTAATCTTAGGTTGTTAAACTCTAGTTTAGAAGAAAAATTTTAAAACCGCCTATTCACCCCCCCTCTAGTCGGCATCCTTCGATCAACACAAAGTTTCCTATATGCATAATATTATATTTTGATGCTACCAAATACTACTCTTCATTGGATAGTGATAATATTCATGTATACTACGAACTATGTGTAGAAATATAAATGGTTAAGATGTAATTCGTCTCTCTCACATAACGGGAGAGATATCTCTAATCCACTTGATATAGATGAACTAAGAAGTGCACGACTATGTTGTATGTAGTGGAGTGTCAACTACGAGAAAATCAATTCACTATGAGATCGAGAAAGAATTGAATTGTGTAAAGATGACGCATATTCTTCCTTGGTTTAATCTGGTATCATATGGTAAAGTGATCAACATAAGTACATTATATAAATTAGTTGGATATAATTTTCGTGTATATTTGGGCAGTTGT
This sequence comes from Pharus latifolius, assembly GCA_019359835.1. Classification (NCBI taxonomy): domain Eukaryota; kingdom Viridiplantae; phylum Streptophyta; class Magnoliopsida; order Poales; family Poaceae; genus Pharus; species Pharus latifolius. The sequence continues at coordinate 24,574,240 of CM033319.1, forward strand.
TGTTTCCTACTAGAGGCCACTATCGACTCATAGTCAAGTAAGTGTTTTTGGGCCTTGACCAAGTATATATGAACCTACAAAGTCATACATTAAACATGTTAGAAAATTTTGGTTTGGATAAGATCCATCATAGGGTTTCGTATCATATTAAGAGACATAATGTAGGACTCCACTTGTAGTTCGGGTAGAATCTATTATAAGATTTCATATCACATTAGGAGAATTGGCATAAGACTTCACTTATGAAGCTCTATATAAAAGAAGATGTGGTGGATTTTCGAGATGAATTAAGAGAATCCCTAACTGCTACCTCTACAATAACCGTAACCTCTAAACCCTAGTTATGTGTGTAAGTGCTAGCACACAAACACACGACATTCTCTCCTAGAATGTGCATATACTGGTAGAGGCGTTGCTGCAATTGCTGTACTGATCAAGATGGTCCACGAGCGGTTCCTATGTTTCACAAGTAGTTGTCGGTTGCTGGATTTGTATATTGTTGGATCAGTCGCTACTCCAACTTTCTTTATACTACAGTAAAATCTAAGATGTGATCTAATACTTGCCATTTTTAAATAGAAATTTTTTGAAATTTTATTAGTATAATCTACTTGTATCCTAATGCCATGCATGACACGCCTGTACAAACCTATACGACTACATATATGTGCAATGAAGGTCCACTTGGTGTGTCTTCTAGCGCTCTCGCTAGAGAAATGCAGGCTGTACACTTCCTAATTTAGTACTAGGAGTATCACACGCTTAAGTTGGGCACGAGTGCCCACCTGCCTAATTATTTTGTGTCCTGTTAATGTACAGTGCTATTGTACTGCACCAATCACACATGCAAAGCGCATGGCAAAATTGCATCGCATGTAACTGCATATGCAAGAAAAAGAAAGGAGATATACTCCCTCCATTCCTTGATAAGTGCCATTTGAGTCTTATTTTTGCTTTCAAATACATATGGTTTTACGATTTTGAGATATATTTGTAAATTTTTTTCTTATATATTTATTTCTTTAATACTAATACAACCAATATCTAATTAAGAAAAACATTATATTCAATAGAATTACACAATCATTTTACTTAATATCATGTTTTCTGTGTTAATTACTTATTTAGAAATAGAGTAAGTAGGAGGTATATGTATGTGTGCAATTAAAGAGAGCATTAGTGAACTGTTTGTAGCAATGTGGTTATCTAGGACACGCCTTCACTGCACGTGACTTTTGTTTAATTATGAGATTCCTTGCGTCCGCGGACACCGGCCGGGACAAATAAACTTTACTCGCTTGCCTTCCAATTGAATTAATCACGGTTGTTGGTACTTGCGCTTGCTATGGTACGACATTAGGATGCTCGGAGATGCATCTTCTCTAATTGCATTGTCATATGCTGAATGATATCCAGCCTAAACAAACCCTTTTTTTTTTGGAAGACTATTTAACAGGTATTTGTTATAGTGCGTGATTGCCATGTTTCGGCCGGGCTTCTAGCCTAATGCCTAAGCTGTCCAGCCAAATATGATTCTCTGGCATGCAGCTTCTTTGGAGCCAATTCGGAGCTGAAGTTGAATTGCATTGAAATATTGGAGCATCTCTTTAGGTGCTCCCAACTTTGGAGCGGTCTAAAGTGTTATCTACTCCCTAAAAAATTTGCTCAAATTACATCTGTCGTGGTATTACGGATACCCCGGCAGGTTCGGACGTGCACAGCACAAGTACAGCGGCGCGAGCAGACCGAGTTACTGGTCTCCTCCCGCCGGGCAACACAGAAAGTGACACAGAGGTTTATACAAGTTCGGGTCCCAGTGGGGGCCCTAGTCCTGTTGGCTCTCTCCGGACGTGAGTCCGCTGGGGAGGCGAGCTCTCGGGGAGAGGTCTCCGAGAGAACCGAATCTTGAGTTAATATAAATGAATCGGAATCCCTGAAAAGGGGTACAAGAGGGATATATATAGCCCCAAGAAATGCAAAAGACGAAAATGCCCTCGCTGCGACCGTTGGATGGAAGGGCGAAGACGTCCTTTGGCCTGACGGACAGCCTGGATGCTCGACACGTGGCGCCACGGGCTTCCTAGAGGCCCCACGGTCAGCAACAGCTCTCCATGGGCCCGGAGGCTCTCCGGACCTCACCGGGGTCCTGGAGACCCTCCGGATCTCACCGGATTCCCGGAGACCCTCCGGATCTCACCGGGGCTCCGGTGACTCTCCGGGTCTCACCGGGTTCCACCGGGGTCCCGGAGACCCTCCGGATCTCACCGGATTCCCGGAGACCCTCCGGATCTCACCGGGTGTCACCAGGGTCCCGGAGACCCTCCGGATCTCACCGGGGCTCCGGTGACTCTCCGGGTCTCACCGGGTTCTACCGGGGTTCCGGAGACCCTCCGGATCTCACCGGATTCCCGGAAACCCTCCGGATCTCACCGGGTGTCACCGGTCCCGGAGACCCTCCGGATCTCACCGGGCGCCCGGTGACCCTCCGGATCTCACCGGGGGCCAGGTGACTCTCCGAGTCTCACCGGGTTTCGCCGGGGACTCCTTGGGACTTCGTGGGACCGCTGGGGATGCCCCCAACAACATCCTTTGCCACTTCCATTCTTCTCACACAGGTTGTTTCTTCTGGCTTTATCTCGCTGACATGATAACCATGGTAGCAAGATAATAGCCATTCTTGGCATATCATCTTGGGGCAATATGGTAAAATCATAAGATATGCTAGGAGCTGATTTTGAGGAGCAAGGATATTGGCCAGGCACTTTAGCTAGCTCCAATTATATGGCTCCAAAACCTCTTTTAGAGCTTAACACAGGGAAATTGGAGGAGTTAAAACTCACCAACCAAACAGAAACTTAATTAAAAAATAAACCTCCATTCCATAAAAAAAAAATTTCCCTTGCGGTCACCGATGCCGCCTACCACCTCTGTAATCGTTGCCCCATACAAGTCATCACTATTATTCCATCACCCCCACCCCTAACATAGCCCTTGTGGCTACAACTCCTTATTGCACCACCTCTAGAGCTTGACCATGACACTCTATCGACTTCACCACAACCATCACTTATTGTCGTCACTCATAACTAGTGGTGTTCTCATTGACAGATATTTTGTTAGGGAATTGGTGTTGGGGTTGGGGTCTGAGTCTGAGGTGGTTTGGGAGCGAGCCTTTGAAGTGCTTTGAAGCAGGTTTGGAGAATGGTGCATAAAAAAAAAAGCCTCAAGAAACAATATATGATTTTTGGTGGTTCTTTTTTGGCACCATTTATATTTGTGGTCGCTGTTTAGGTACAGAACAAGTGACACAGATTTGTTTGTGGCACCATTGGACACATGCAACCACTAGAGGACCTAAAAGGTTTTGCTGTTAAGGTTGTTGATGTGTAAGATCAGTGCCTTGGACGGTCGACGCAGCAGCACGTCTTGGCCTACCAATTAAATCACCATTTGGAATTGCGTTGGGTCGGGGTCCTGGTACTGTGTAAGGTTGAGTTCAATGCATCAGTATCTGAATAGACTCTCAAGAAAAATATTTTTGACATATTCTGTGTCACGCCTACGAAATATCACCCAAAACATCACAACTCCAATACGAAGACTCATGAGAGAAACTCATCGTACAGACTCACGAGTAAATTAGATATGTATTAGAATTTAGGTGATTTTAATAAAACATAAATAACTTTTAATTTTAAAATCAAATTTAGGTGATTTTTGATATCTATATGAAGATAATTTAAAAAAGATTTAATTTGAACTAGATTAATATATAAATTAAGAAAAAAAATTATATTCGCATAAAAATCGAGAAAAAAATATTTCGGACGACTGTTGCCTAGCATGGCGGCGTCTCTCTCCGGTAATCAAAGAGGGCTTGAATTTTGTAGGGCCCTGTCCTGTGCACGCGAATTCTCACGCCGCCGCTGTCTCTACTGTGGATTGGAGCACAAGGAATTCATAGAGTCGACAAAAGCTCATGTGTATCTCCTTAACTATACTATACCGATACAGGGTCGATCTTAATATGTCTTATGTGATAAAAATAACAAAATTTTCTATATGATCTTTTTTTTCTCCTGTTTTTGTCCTAAGTATCCTCTTCTAATAGACCCTGATACTAGTGGATGGAACACTCTCCACAATAGTGAAGCTTGAACAAATTTCTGGATGGGGCTAACATATAATACCAAGCTTCAATTTTAAAAACTAACAATATTGTTTGAAAGTTAAAATGTGTAGAGGGGACAAGTATAAATTTCTAGCATATTATATAATAAAATTCTTTAACGACAATTTATACATGTGCTGTTGCTAAAATAGAAGGAACCATGGCCAACTTTGATCTCAACAAAGCTATGCCCCAGCCTGCACATGAGCCACTCTCTTCTATTGCTTTTGTTTTGTCGGAGAGACTAGCTTTTGTACTCTTGTCACTACAACAGAATTCATCATCACAGTCGGGTCAAAACAGTCATCACAGACGGTTTTTACCCGTCAGTGATATTTGAGTCAGTGATAATCATGTACTATCACAGACGGTTTTTGATGTTTTCAACCGTCAGTGATCTCTCCATTTACAGACTGTTATAAGATCAGAACCGTCTGTGATACTCATACTTCACAGACTGTTATAACATCAGGACCGTCTGTGATACTCATACTACCACAGACGGTTTTAATCTCAAAACCGTCTCTGATAATTTGAGTTTCGCAGACGGTTCTGATGTCAAAACCACCTGGGATCCTCACATTATCAGTGATGGGTCTGAGAACAGAACCGTCTGTGATACTCAGGTTTTGACCTCTGATAATTTGAGTATACACAGACAGTTTTGACATCAGAACCGTCTGCGATACTCATATTTTACTGACGGTTCTGAGATCAAAACCGTCTGTGTTAGTATGAGTATCTCAGACGGCTTTGATGTCATAACAGACTGTGATACTCAGATTACCAGAGACGGTTTTGATATCAGAACCGTCTGTGGTACTCAAAATACACAGACTGTTATGACATCAAACCCGTCTGAGATACTCATACTAACATAGACGGTTTTGATCTCAGAACCGTCAGTAATAATATGAGTATCGCAGACGGTTCTGATGTCATAATCGTCTGTGTATTTGGAGTATCAGAGACGGTTATGACCTCAGAACCGTCTGTGTATTTAGAGTATCACAGACGGTTTTGAGGTCAAACCCATCTGCGATATTGTCATTATCAGCGACGGTGGTAATCTTGAATATCACAGACGGTTTTTAGGTTAGAACCGTCTGTGATAGTGTTATAATCTCAGAACCGTCTGTGATAGTGTGATATCACAGACGGCTCTGAGGTCAAAACCATCTGTGATAGTGTCATTATCGGTGACTGTTATAATCTAAGACGGTTTTGATCTTACAAACCGTCTGAGATGTCCTCTGTACAAATTGCATTCATATATACAGTTCATAAATTTCATACATGCACAGTACTCAAATATATACAGTCTCATATATATTTGTACAATTGAACTCAGAAATATATTTGTACAGTACTCAAATATATACAGTTTCATATGCACAGTACTTAAATATATTTGTACCCCTCTGTATAGCATTTCATATATACAGCACAGAACTCAGAAATATGTACAATTGAACAAATAAATGTAATCGACAATTAAATTCAGTGTATTAGATGTACAAATAAATGTAAGGCCGCACTAATACGAATCTTGCGGGTCCCTAAACTTCCCCTTGGTTGATATGACCTCCGAAAGGAAAAACTCAGCGAGCATCCCTCGGACAATACCAATCTGCCGAGGGTCAAGGCTTTCTGAAGGGAAGTCGACCTTCTGCAGCAAGAGTTGGTACATAAAAAATTAGCTGCAGTTGTAAATTCTGTCAAATCGATACAAAGGGGAGCAATTGTATACCTTGGGGAAATCTGGCCGGTGAGGGGTGATGATCAGGTCATACATGTGGCGCATCACGTAGAACCCACATGTATTGTCGTCCGGCTGCTGATGACACTGCCAATTTACAGACCGAGAGTTAGGTGGGGACAAGTTATAAAGTAAAACAGATGCCAGTTGAAATTTGTACCGAAAATTGTAACCACTGAAACTTATCGGCTCGCCGCTCGTGTTGTCTCCCTACCTCGGCAAAGTACTTCGTGAAAGCCCTGTAGATAGTCAAAATTGACAGTTTGAGGATAGCCGAAATTGACAATTTGAGGACAGTAAATCTAGATGCATGCAAGACAGGTCCACATCACCTTTCGAATACATCTCGTGCACCGCAATACGAGTACCCTTTCCTCTGCAATGAGTCAAGGTAGAACACCTTGTTGCTTTTCGGAATAAGTAGCAGCAGGATCCAGTGGTAGCGACATATTACACGTAAAGAATTACAAATTTAATCTAAATTTGGGGGTGTGCACATGGAGACACTAATCTACGGGTGAAGTACTGATGAAAGCACTCACCTCTGGTTGTAGGGTACAAATATATACTCCTTGTCGACCTGAGCAAGCAACCCTCTTTTGATGTAGTCGACAACGAAGTCTGCGTCGGTCCTAAACATCACCTCGGCGACCATCTGGGTGTCCAAGAAACCAACAGGTATGCTCTTAGATTTGGCATAGTTGGTCATGCAGCTGCACGGAAGTAACCAATTAATAAATGACATATATTCGTATATGCACGGATAGTAGGATACTTACAGCACCCAAGACCGTAGGATTGACAAGTCAAGCGCATCTTTGTTCAGTAAATTGTGCAGGCCTTCGAAGGTCACCGAATAGGTCCCAATGTCGTTATGGAACTCTGCCACGGTGTACTTGACCATGATGTGCGTCGGACGCTGCGTCCTGGTCTGGTTTGTCCTCTTCATGTACCATGCATGCAGGCTCTAGCATGCTAACTCCATGGTCGAAATTGCGGTATCGGAGGCCATGGGCATCCCCAGAGCGAACGGTATGAGAGCTGGCGCACTCTTCTCGCTCTCCTTCACCGGGCTCTTCTTTGCTTTTCCCCTACTAGCCAGCTTCTTGAATGGTTGCCTCTTAGTCGGAGTCAGCTTCGTCATCGGAGGGGTATGCTGGCTAGTAGGCCGTGTGTCGGTCTGTGATGTCTGTGATGTAAGAACCTACGTATTAGGACACTAACTCTGAAGGCTATTATTACAGTACGAATTATGAAACTGGTGGGGGAATTATCTCATACAGGACGATGTCTTTCTTGGGCCATTGCACGACGTGTGCACCGCATCCCCGAGAGTGGTAATCTCGTCGTTCGGCGGCTTCTCCAACGGAAAACCCTTGCAATGGTCAAAGACACTGTCCACCTGGACCCGTGCAAAACCCTCACATAGAGGGGCACCATGGATTGTGGCCCCCGCCGTGCATGGTTGCGCCATCCCACGGGCAGCCTCGATCGGGAAGAGACCGGCCAGCACCATAAGCTTGCAGGAGGCGGGTTCCTACAAACAATGCGCATTAACATGTTGAATTTCACCGCTTTTCAATTTCGAATGAATTAACATAGACAAACGGTCATTACCTGCAGAAAGTCCATCGGATACTTTGGAGAGGGCTCCGTCTGCGAAGACCCTTGCGCAGACGCGCAGCTACTACGGTGGCCAAGAATGGGGGTCGGTACTTCCGCTGCTAGAAGGGGGGTGCCCTGGGTCGCCTTTCTTAGCTCTTCATACATGGACCGCATCTCCGACAACTGCTGTAGGAGTGCTTTGTCCCGAACAGCGAACTCCGATTGCATCTCCTCCTTGAGCCGTTCATCGCAGGCTTGGTGGGATCTCTTTCTCCTCTTAGCCGCCTCCTCATCATCAGGGAAACCATGCCTCCAAGGCACAGTGGCACCGAGGCCGCACACGCGGCCTGGATGCCTTGTTTCCTAGCGCCGCTGTGAGGATATCCCTGTCCCTCCTCGGGTTGAACTCTCCGGATGCCGCCTGCGCACTCAGCGTCACCTGCAACAGGAGAACTTAGCAATACAGCAAATTGCATGCGTGTTACGAGGATAGTACGTGATCGGACAATCTTACCAGCCGGTCGATCACTTCCCTGTCCGCAGGTTTACTCACAGAGACGCTTCCGGAGGAGTTCATCATCAATCTTGCTTGGCACCAATTGCGGGCGCGCACGTCCGTTATGCCCGCATAAGGACTGCCGGCCGAAGACTGGGAAGCCTCCTCGTCCTGCTTCCTCCACAACGCCTTCTTCCCCACATACCCACCACTGCCTAGTCTGTGTGGGTGGGTATTCTTGGCCTGGTTAGCCTAGCCCTTCGCACTAAGCTCCTGGAACTCTGGCTTGGCCTTCATCTCGACGAACTGCTGCCATGCCTCGGGAGTCACGAAAGGGAAGTCATCGAAGGGGGTCTTCGACTCCTTCACATAGAGCCTGACAAGGTGGCTCTTGAAGTTCCTCCACGCCTTGTTTATTGACATCAGTGTCCTCCGGCGGATGGTGAAGTGGCGATCCTCGGGAATGTGAAACGCCGCCTGCATTTCTTCCCACAGCGCATCCTTGCACTCTGGGGGTACTTGACCCCAGTCGGAGGTGGTGATGGGCACCCGCTCCCTTGCCACTTTGCCGCATAGTGAGCGGTACTGACCGACAAGTTTGTCCGGAACTTCCGGCACACCATTGTCATCGAACTGGACGTGCTGCTTTTCCCGCTTGTCCAGACGCGCGCATGTCGTCCGGCCTCGCCCCTTTCTCTTCTTCTGTGGGGTCACGGCGGATGAGGCGACCTCCGGCCCAGGCATCTCATCGCCAGCGAGGTCACCCTGACTCCCCGAGTGGTGCATTTCGTCACCAGACATAGTTCCTAACATAAGTGAAAGAGAGAACAGTTTAAGTAAATCTGCAACTAATAATTCTATAACAAAACCCATATACTTATAATTAACCAAGAATAACAGAAACGGTGGGGAGGCGATGGAGGTGATCGCGTCGGAGGAGGGAGGGCGATGGAGGTGATCGCGCCTGACGGTGGAAAGGCGATGCAGGTGATCGCGACGGACGGAGAGGAGGAGAAGGTGGGAGGCGATGGAAGTGATCGCGACGGATGGTGCGAGGGCGGAGAGAGCTAGGGCAAACAGTTGTGAAGACTGGAATAAGCGGGACAAACCCCGCCTTGAACTATTAACTGCGACGATATTATCATAGTCAGTCCAACGCTCACAACCGTCTGTGATAATATTATCACAGTCGGTTCTCGCATCAGAACCGTCTGTAATAATCGACATAGTGATAGTCACCAGAGCGATTATCACAGACGGTTTTGAGTTGAGAGCCGACTGTGACTCTGATTATCACAAACGATTTGGAATTGAGAACTGACGGTGCACGTCAAGAACTCGAAGAGTCGGACACTGTTGAAAATATCACAGTCGGCTCTCTATATATAAAACCGTCTGTGATAATATTATCACAGTCGGTTCTCAAATAAAAACCGTCTGTGGTAATCTACATAGTGAGAGATTATCATAGACGGTTGTGAGTTGAAAACCGACTGTGACTGAGATTATCACAGACGGTTGCGACTTGAGAACCGATCGTGCACGTGTACACTTGAAGAGTCGGAGACGCTGTTGGGAATATCACAGTCGGTTCTAGTCTGTGATAGGTCAAAACTGTCCGTGATAATCTCTCTATTGAACGTTAGTTTTACAACTTGAAACTGATCTGTAGCTTTCAACTTTGAATGCTCGAAAATTTGTTTTAAATGAACACTCAGATATTTCAAATGTAGTCGAAATGCTCTGTAAATTGGTTACAGTGTACGTTGATCCGATAATTGGTTACAATGTGGAGCATGCTCAAATAAATTTAACATACAATGTACGTGGAGCATGCTCAAGTTAATGTTACATACAAATGGGAACTTTCACCGACAATTTCCACGTACACAGCCATATTATCCTCAACTTTCCACTTGCCGCGGCCCTGCAAAGACGAGAATTACAGGAGATATAAGCTATACCGATGGAAACAGAGAGATAAGGACGTACAGTTGATTACCTTTAAAGTATAACCCTTCCTGGTGATCCATACGCACGTAACTGGTTTCGTCGGTGTTTTCAGTATCGACCTGTACGCCATCTCCAAATGGAGGAATGTCATCAAATTGATTGTATTCCTCCTCGTCTACGACATTTTCAACTCCAACAATCCTTCTCTTGCCATGAAGGACGACGTGCCACTTCTTATTGGCCGGGTCAGTGACATAAATGACCTGAGTGACTTGATTTGCAAGTATGAATGGCTCATCTTTATAAGCAACGCGATCAAGATCCACAGAAGTGAAACTGTAACTGTCAATCTTCACACCCTGTGGGATTTGGACCCATCGGCATCGAAACAGGGGAATCTTGAACAGTACGTAATCGAGCTCCCAAATTTCTTCAATGAACCCGTAGTACGAGTTCAATCCACGTACTACCCTTGTTGGGCCTGTTTTGGTGAACCCCTCATGGAAAGCTTCTACGCTCACTCCACTATTTTGCACAGTGCTCTTTCGATCTTGAGCTTTCGTGTAAAATGTGTACCCATTGATGTCGTATCCCTGCCATGTCTGTACAGTAAACGTGGGCCCTTTTGCCAACCATTTAAGGTTCTCACTTGCGGACTCTCCGGTGATTCGCACCTTCATCCACGCGTTGAATCGACTGTTATGTTGTCCCGTGATCCAAACCTCGGATCGGCGAGGATTGTCTTGTCGTAGCATCTCCTTGTGCTCGTCGATGTACGGAGACACCTCCGTCATGTGTTGCAAGACTCAAAAATGAGTTTTCGAGTACATATCGAAATCAGGAGTGATGGCTCTTCGTCCAATAGTGCCAACACCATCAAGCCTCCCCTCGGGACGAGACACAGGAACTCCTATTGCTTCTACCTCGGCCATGTAATCGACGCAGAACTCAACAACCTCTTCCGCTGCATAACCTTCGACAATGCTACCCTCGGGCCGGGACCGATTCCTCACGTAGACCTTAAGTACACCCATGTACCTCTCGAATGGATACATATAACGTAGGAACACGGGTCCACATATCTTGATTTCTCTGACAAGGTAGACGGTGAGATGGACCATGATATCAAAAAAGGATGGAGGAAAATACATCTCAAGCTGACAGAGAGTTCGAATCACCTCGCTCTGCAGAGAATCCAGTCCATCGGGATCAATGACCTTGAAAGAAATTGCATTGAAGAAAAAACATAGCCTCGTGATCGTCTCTCTGACCTTATGCGGCAGAATACTCCAGATGGCAACAGGAAGCATTTGTGTCATCAACACGTGACAATCATGAGACTTCATACCCAGCAATTTCAAATCGCCCATGGACACAAGCTTTTTCATATTTGCGGAGTAACCCGATGGAACTTTAACACCACAGAGACACTTACAGAGTTCTGTCCTCTCAGCCTTGCACAAAGTGTAGCATGCAGGGGGGAGGTATATACGGCCTTTATTGTCCTCTCTCGGTGCTAGCTCGGGCCTGATTCTCATTTCGATCATGTCACGCCGCACATTGACGCCATCCTTTGTCTTCCCTGGAATATTCAGCAATAGGCCGATTAAACTGTCACAAACATTCTTCTCTACATGCATGACATCAATGCAATGACGAACCTCTAAATGCTCCCAATACGGTAAGTCCCAAAATATCGATCTCTTCTTCCAAGTGTTTTTCGTGCGGGGTTTCAATTTATCACCCTTTCCAAACACAACGTCTATGTCCTTCACCCGTGAGTAAACATCTTTCCCGCGCGTAGGCTTCGGGGCTGAACCATCTTCCTTGTGGCCGTCAAATTCCCTCTTCCTCTTAAGATACGTGTCATTCTTCGGAAGAAACCTACGGTGACGCATCTACACTGTTTTCTTGCAATTCTTCAGCCACACGCTCTCAGTCTCATCTTCGCAGTGGGGGCAGGCTTTGGCTCCTTTCGTAGTACAGCCCGACAAATTTCCAAGGGCAGGGAAATCGTTGATGGTGCAGAATATCATAGCATGTAGGATGAAGTTCTCTCGTTTGTATGCGTCCCATACCTGCACCCTTTCGTTCCACATTGTTAGGAGATCCTCTATCAATGGTGCTAGGTACACATCAATATCGTTTCCGGGTTGTTTTGATCCTGAGATTAGTAGAGACATCATGATGTACTTGCGCTTCATACATAACCAAGGAGGAAGGTTGTAGATACACAAAAGAACCAGCCAAGTGCTATGCCGACTGCTCATGTTACCAAAAGGATTAATTCCATCGGTACTCAACCCGAACCTTATATTCCTCAATTCTGCTCCGAAGTTAACAAATTCCCTATCGATGTTTCTCCACTGCGAAGAATCAGCAGGGTGTCTCAGCTTTCCATCCTTCTTCCGGTCTTCCGAGTGCCAACGCAGTAATTTTTCCTCTTTACGGTTTGCAAACAAACGCTGCAAGCGGGGAATGACTGGCAAATACTGTTGCATCTAGGCCTTCATGCCTAACCCTAATTTTGATGATTAATGAAAACAAAGTGTTCCGGACTAATTGTGTTTTTGAGATTGATTGTTACAGGGATCAGTTGGGAAGAAATACAAGATGATCAAGATGAATCCGACTTGAAGTGAAGCACAAGATGCAGAAGAGCAAGAGACGAGACGCAGATCATGAGGATGCGAAAGACCTAAGGTATTACGAGTTTTTATTTTTTACTGATCTCGGCGTTTGGAGATGATCGATTAGGGAAATTATTTTTTAGTTTTAACCGTACTATAAAGAGGGGTGGCGAAAGTTCTCTTTTTATCTCCAACACAAACCGAGAAATCTAGGTCATTGCATTGCATCTTTTTGAGTTGGATTTGGTTTGAACTTAATTTGAAAATCTGTTTTTTTTCAGTTCAGTTTTTGACAGCAGAAGAGTTTTTCGATTTTCTAGAAAGATATAGGAAGATCTGGCTTTTACTTCTGTTTACAAAATTGTAGCCCTTGAAATTATCTTTCAAATGAGCTATTAAACACCTCTTTTAGATTTCTGGATTTCAAGTTATAGTTGTTTTTGTTCAGGCTGACTCTCAGTTTGCTGAACTGACTGTCAGTTTGAATGTCAGTTCGTGTTAACTGACAATTGTCCAGAGAGGGTGTATTTTGGGCTCAAAATTTTTTGTACTAAACTGACTGTCAGTTTGTCCATACCGACTGTCAGTTGGGGTTTCGACCACATTACTTTTAACTGAGCTTCTATTTGATTTTGGTCGAGTTAGTGGTCGAACTGACTGTCAGTTTATGTGACTGACTGTCAGTTGTGGGTTTCAGCTTTTCTTTTTTCGACCACGAACGGCTAACAAAGTTTATTCCATAAATTTTTTCGGCCGTTGTGCACTGAACTGACTGTCAGTTTGGGTTGCTGATTTTCAGCCCTAGCTCCAACGGTTCATTTGCTTCTTGAGGCTATAAAAAGGGGCTTTGGGCATAAGTTTTATAGAACAAGAAGCAGCCTCCTCTCATACACATTCTTGAGCTTTAGTTTCTTATATAAAATCTTGATCTTTTGATCAAGTCGAGTGTTTTCTGATCCACCGAGCATTCCAGTTCATTGCATTTGCATACTTGTAGTTTCTCGGTGCGTGTTTGGAGGTCTTGAGAAGACCTTGCTGCCTATTACTCTTGGTGAGCGCCCTCACCTAGACGGTTTGGTGGCGTGGCCATTGATCTCTCCGTTCGGAGATTGTCGGAGAGGCTCGGCAAGTTTGTACAAGACATCGGTGCTCGCCTTTCCGGAGTGGACAAGGAGCAACCATTAGTGAGAAATATCCTTCGTGGATATTGAAGCAAGACTCATTCGCTTGAGTGCTTCAACGAGGATTAGGGGAGACTGGGCGAGTCTCCGAGACCTCGGTAAAAAAATCGTTGTGTTAGTTCTCTCTATCTTATCTCTTTAATATATTAAATTACATTTGGTTCTTCTTAGTATAAAAACTTGTTTTTATTTGAAATTTTTAAAGCCTCCTATTCACCCCCCTCTAGTCGGCATCCTTGATCCTACAAATACCACAACACCTTAGCAGGAGGTCCTTGTTTTATCTCAGCGTAGTCGCCGTCGTCTGTTCGGTCCTTAGTACGCTTATAGCGGGATGCGCCGCACACCGGACAAACATGCATATCATTGTAGTCGTTACGGTAAAGGATACAATCATTAGGGCATGCGTGTATCCTTTCTACTTCCATTCCCAAAGGACACAACAGCTTTTTCGCTTGGTAGGTGTTTTTTGGCAACTCGTTTCTTCCGGGAGCATGTCCGCCAAAAGATCTAACAGTGCTGTGAAACTCTTGTCGGTCCAGCTGTTGCTTGCCTTCAATTTTAACAGTTCAAGCACAGAGGCCAACTTTGTGTACTTCGACTTGCAACCAGGGAACAACGGCTTTTCTGAGTCCTCAATCATGCGCTTGAATTTGCCAAACTCCCTTTCACTGTAATTTCCTTCCACATCACGCAACATGTCATCTAAATGGTCATCCTCTGGCATATCCTCGTCGAAGTCATTGTTCGGATCCGACATGTCCTGTTCCTCAACCTGAGTAGCACTTGTTTCTGCAGTTGGCTCTTCTCCATGGTGGACCCAACATGTGTACCCCTTTTTGAAACCACATCGGATCAAGTGGGCGACAATTTGAGATGAGTTGGTGAACATCTTAATATTCTGGCAGTCTACACAAGGACAGTACATATATGGTAAACCCTTCTTCGCCATGTCTTGCTCAGCAACCTTTTCAAAATCAAAAACACCTTTCATGTATTCCTCACCCACTCGGTTTTCATTATACATCTAGTCTCGGACCATCTGCAATTAATTAAATTCATACACATGCTAATTAGTAAATCAATGGAGATCGATATTGATGATGAAATCAAGTAATGTGTATGCCTTGGGAGTAAGTACCAACCTTGGTTCGATCCTCAAATTTTTGCCCCCAAATGCTCCCCCGGCCTTTCGAGATTTCGCTCTTCCTTGCCCCAAATCTCTTCGAACTGGACAGTGTAGGTCGAGCAAGAGAGAACAACTAGCTCAAAACATCCGTCAAAATACCTTTTATACCAGGTTCAATACAGACGGTTCTATATAATACCGTCAGTAATATCGGTGCATTTTTGAAGAACAGAATATCACTGACGGGTTTCACTCTATTAACCGTCAGTAATATCGGCGCATTTTGTGTAACTATGACAGAAATATCACAGACGGTTATGAACTGCAAACCGTCCGTGATAATTACAATATCACAGACGGTTCCTAGGTCAAAACCGTCCGCTTTACTATCACAGTCGGTTTTTACTTCAGAACCATCTGTGATTATCACTGTTGGATTTTACATCAGAACCGTACGTGATTATCACAGTCGGTTTTTACCTAAGAACCATCTGTGTTAATTATAAAATCAACAATCTGAAAGATTATCACAGACGGTTTTAAGGTCCGAACCGTCTATAATATCCCGGATTGTTTGTTTGCATTCGACTACTGGTCATCAGTTCTTCCACTTATTTTTCATATTTGGTTCTATCTTATTTCAATGTTAGTATTTAAAAAAATGAACGTTCAGACTATTTGGTTTTATCTTGTTTTTCATATTTGTTGTATATATGTCTGTGGATCTTCAATGAATTTTGAGACTACTACAGTCTGTCCTGAAATTAAAACCGTATGTAATCTTACAATCAGAGACGGTTTTGAGTTAAAAACCGTCTTGTTCGCAGCAGTATTTTCTTGTTAACATTTTCACACAGAACATCATTTGGTGATTATCAGTTACATAATCAATCGAAAAGTCAGATATATAAGGAAAAGAAATTTCTTATTTCTTACAATCTTTGCATACATAAGAGATACAATTAAGCGACCAATTAATTAGCGTCGACCTGTTTCGAAAGTAACTTACAAAGTTCTCCTAGAGACGTATTGGCATCAGTAGGATCTACACTGGCCGCCCCAGGAGAACTACCAATGGCTCTAAGACTATCAACATCATCTCTCAGCAAAGGAGTGGATTTGGCATCAGTAGGATCATCCAAGAAATTAAAGTTGATACAACAAAGGTGGAGATGAAGCTGCAACTCAAAGCACTCTGCCAAGTGCAGAATGGCAAAAGACATCCCCTCAGAATGCTTCTCCAGCGCCTCTTTTTTTTTTTGGAGAGTTCTGCACAAGGCAGCTTTCTCCTCCTGCACATATGCTTCTCCAGCTTCTCCTAGGGACGTATGCTGGGAGGGTGAAGATGATTGCCAAGCTTCAGAGTGGATTTGGATGTGGAAGTGTGAGCCTTACCCCAGAAAGTTGATCATCCAAGAAAAGTTGATGATACAAAAGTGTTGAAGAGGGGATATTGGAAGGATTGTTGTGGAACTCCAAAGGTAGAGTCGATGCAACTGGAGGGGTTGCAAGGGGCAATGTGGCAACACAGGTCTCAGCACCCTCTAGAGTCTTCGCTGCAGCTCCACTGGAGGATTTTTCATCATTTCTAATTAGTCTCTTCTTTGGAGGGAGCATTTCCTCAGGAACCTGTGGATTTCGAAATGCATTTGTTTCGAGGTAATCAAGTCATAAAAGAAAGATCTGCATTAGAGTTTCAGAGAGGACTTACTTTCTGAAGATCCTGATCGAGTTCATTCCTTATCTCTTCCTCATCACTCTCAATTTCAATAACATCATTGGAATCTCGGCTCGCCATCAAGGTGGGAGTTGAGGAGGGAATAAAGACAGGGATTTAGGAGCCTCGCTATTTATAGAAACAGAAGGTGACGGTTCATATGCGCGGGTGTCTCGAGTTTTAAAAAGCGCACTACTGGTTTTCAAGGTCAATAAATTCATGATAACTAATCGGGAGATAAACTGCAACACGGAAAAGGAAGTTGAAGAGTCAGATTAGATAATTCGATGCAAATTAAATTTGAAGTAAATAATTAAGTCTCTTCATCTACTCAGTTATTATGTGCGGTTATCAACAATTGCATGTAGATAATTCGAAGGGTGGGCACTGTTGGGACTATCACAGACGGTTGGGATATCAAACCGTCTGCTTTAATATTACAGACGGTTCTCATGTCCAAACCGTCTGTAATATGACTATTGCAGACGGTTCTGATGTCCGAACCGTCTTTACTATGCCTGGAATATTGAACTGTTCGACTTCTTCAAATACTTGTTCCCTCCCTGGAGTGTTTTGCTTCCATGCGAACCGCTCCACTTCTCTTTCTCCAAGAAATGAGGGAAAATTGCAAAATTTACATAAGAACAAATTTTTAGTTCATTTTTTCAACATTAATGAAAAACAATTTTCCAAGTCGTCGCTTCGTGTCCCCAGGTTAGTGCGCCGCACAAACATCAGAAATGGAAAAGACATAACACACTGTTGAGAATTTGAAGTGGAGCCTACTTTCTTTTCAAGATCAATACCGTCATGATAAATATTCTCGGGAGATAAACTGGAACACGGCAAAACAGTAGTGCCCACTTTGGAAGTTGAAGCGTCAGATTACATAATTCGATGCAAATTAAATTTGAAGTAAATAAATAAGTCTCTTCATCTGTGCTGTTATTATGTGCGGTTATCAACAATTGCATGTAGAGAATTGCACTGTTGGGACTATCACAGACGGTTGGGAGATCAAAACCGTCTGCGTTAATATTACAGACGGTTCTGATGTCCGAACCGTCTTTAATATGTCTGTTGAATATTGAACTGTTCGACTTCTACAAATACTTGTTCCCTCCCTGGAGTTTTGCTTCCAGTTGAACCGCTGAGAATTTGAAAGAAGTTGAGAATTTGAAGCATCGATAACTGTTCGACAATCACAGTCGGTTCTTACATAAAATCCATCTGTAATATTACTATCACAGACGGTTTGGAGTTAAAAACCGTCTGTGATATTGATAGAAGTTGAGAATTCGAGGCGAGGACACTGTTGGGACTATCACAGTCGAGCCTTACATAAAAACCGTCTCTAATGTGACTATTGTTGCATCTAGGCCTTCATGCCTAACCCTAATTTTGATGATTAATGAAAACAAAGTGTTCTGGACTAATCGTGCTTCTGAGATTATTGATACAGAGGTTGCGTCGGGAATAAATACAAGATGGTCAAGATGAACCCGACTTGAAGTGAAGCACAAGATGTAGAAGAGCAAAGATGAGACGCAAATCATGAAGATGCTAAAGACCTAAGGTAATCCGTATTTTATTTTTACCAATCTCGGCGTTTGGAGATGATCGGTTAGGGAAATTATTTTTTAGTTTTAACCGTACTATAAAGATGGGTGGCGAAAGTCCTCTTTTTATCTCCAACACAAACCGAGAAACCTATGTCATTGCATTGCATCTTTTTGGTTGGATTTGGTTTTGAACTTAATTTGAAAATCTGGTTTTTCAGTTCTGTTTTTGACAATAGAAGAGTTTTTCGATTTTCTAGAAAGATCTAGGCAGATCTGGTTTTTGCTTCTGTTGACAAAAATGTAGCCCTTGAAATTATCTTTCAAACGAGCTATTAAACACCTCTTTTGGATTTCTGTATTTAAAGTTATCTTTGTTTTTGGTCGAACTGACTATCAGTTTGCTGAACTGACTGTCAGTTTGAATGTCAGTTTGATTAAACTGACAATTATCCAGAGATGGTGTATTTTGTGCTCAAAATTTTTGTACTAAACTGACTGTCAGTTTGTCCATACTGACTGTCAGTTGGGGTTTCGACCACAGTGCTTTTAACTGAGTTTCTATTTGTTTTTGGTCGAGTTTGTGGTCGAACTGACTGTCAGTTTTCATAACTGACTGTCAGTTGCGGGTTTCAGCTTTCCATAAACGACCACGAAACGGCTAGCAAAGTTGATTCCGTAAATTTTGTCGGCCGTTGTGCACTGAACTGACTGTCAGTTTGGGTTGCTGATTTTCAGCCCTAACTCCAACGGTTCATTTGATTCTTGAAGCTATAAAAGGGGGCTTTGGGCATAAGTTTTATACAACAAGCAGTAGCATTTCTTATACACTCTTGAGTTTTAGTTTTCTATTTAAAATCTTGATCTTTTGATCAAGTCGAGTGTTTTCCGATCCACCGAGAGTTTCAGTTCTTTTGCATTTGCATTCACTTAGCTTCTCGATATGTGTTTTGAGGTCTAGAGAAGACCTCGCTGCCTGTTACTCTTGGTGAGCGCCCTCACCTAGACGGTTCAGAGGCGTGGCCGTTGACCTCTCCAGAACGGGGATTGTTGAAGAGGCTCGGCAAACTTGTACAAGGCATCGGTGCTTGCCTTTCCGGAGTGGACAAGGAGCAACCTTAGTAGATAATACTCTTCGTGAGTATTGAGGCAAAACTCAAGTGACTTGAGTGCTTCAACGAGGACTAGTGGAGACTGGGCGAGTCTCCGATACCTCGGTAAAAACAACTGTGCTCGTTCTCTATTCTTTCTCTTTAATATATTAAATTGCATTTGGTTATTCTTTGTATAAAAGCTTGTTTTTATTTGAAGTTTTTAAAAGCCTCCTATTCACCCCCCCTCTAGTCGGCATTCTTGATCCAACAACTATCACAGACGTTTTTTTACCTCAGAGCCGTTTGTGATATTCAAAACACGTTGATATATAACTTCTATATTCTTTTTATATTATTTGCATGGGACCTGCGACTTCTATATTGTTTCTATATTATTTGAAGAGCTCCGATGGACTGCCCTCACAAGCCAAAGATCGCGATAGTCGTTCCTTGATCGCACACAGTGTACATACCTTTGTATGGTCGAATGTTCGACAAAAGCTAAAGAAAGATAAAGAAAGAGGGAAGATTGCATGCAGTCCAAGAATGTGCTGGAAAATTGGAAAGTTGACATAAGAACAAAGTTTTCAATAATTTCTTTCATCACTTACAAAAAAAAAGTAAAAATACAGAATGCTAGGTCAAGGAGTGGTCTTCGCCCTGGCTGCATCTAGAATAAAGTCAATTTGACTTGCAGCCAGAACGCAGGACTCCTCCAGCGACAAGTTGTCCTTCTCAGGATCAACTACTACAGCGTCGAGAAGGCCTACGACCTCCCTCAGCTTCGCGATGGTATCCTTCATTGTCAAACCGCAGCCAGCGATGGTCATATCCGCGGCTTTCTTCTCCTCGCGAAGACTCCTCGTCCTCGCCCTAGCATTGTCACCATCCGTCTTCATGCGCTGGAAGAGATCATCAAGGTCAAGCCGTAGCCGAGTGTGCTTCTCCATGAGGAGCTTGTGCTCCTCCTGGAGGACCCTCAGCTCGGCCTTGACTTTGCCAGTGTCTTCCACGGCTCCCCTTCCCTGTGCAAATCAACAGGTCAAGAATGTATTGAACAGGGATTAACAATACAGGGGTAAGTCCAAAAGATTGAGAGTTCTTACCGGGGAGGGCGAGGCTGACGATGCCATCGAGGATGCCATTGGCGCAGAGAAGCTAAGGAGTCAACAGTCTGAGAACTATAAAAACCTGTAAAGTAAATGACAATTTTTCCACTGTCAATTTATAGAACTTCCAAAGCGATGCTTCGTGTTCTCCTAGGCGCCGCCCGCGAAGATCGGAGACAGAAATGATCACAGTTGAGAATTCGAAGCGCCAGTACTTTTCCAGTCGGTTCAGACATCAGAACCGTCTGTGATAAGTAGACTATCACAGACGCTTCGTAGTTCACAACCGACTGTATAAATCACAGTCGGTTCTGAGTTCCGAACCGTCTGTGATAGTCTACTTATCACAGACGATTCTCAGCTGGGAACCGATTGTATATATCACAGTCGGGTTTTAGATTAGAACTGTCTGTGATAAGTAGACTATTACAGACGGTTCTCAGCTGGGAACCGATTGTATCTATCACAGTCGGTTTTTAAGTTAGAGCCGTCTGTGATAAGTAGACTATCACAGACGGTTTTGTGTTCAGAACCGTCTGGTTTACTGTCACAGTTGTTTTTGACATCAGAACCGTCTGTGATATCTGAACATATTCTCCCGACAGGCCTTCGCATACGGTTTTCCATTGAACAGTTCATACCCGTCTGTGATGTGCCGTCCAGGATGTCTGTTTTTGTGGTAGTGTGTACTCCTGTTCTCTTTTAATGGAATGGAAGCACACCTTCCGCTCCCACTTAAAAAGAAAAGAAACATGAATTATGTACCTCTCTAGAGAGAGACAGAGTGAGAGGTATCTTAGTAGATCTAAATTATTTAATCACAGATCAGACAATTGAGAAATCTATAACTATAATAAAAAAATATGTCTTTTATTTTTCTACCATGGTCAATTTGGAGTGTTGGCTTTTAACCAGATGCTTGCACAAACATGTAGTTTATATTGCAAGGTAGCTTATTCATCTTTATTCTAGTCAGTAAGAAATTTATGGTTATATAAACACAACTTTTCTCTGACTAAAGAATTTAGGAAAATTTGATTCTACATCATTAAATTTGGGTGTAATATGATATGTTATTGAAAATTTGTGTCTGTGACTATATGCTACTACTATTTTTAAAACTTGATGCGAACTGTCGTTAGCTTGTTAGAGTTAGTCGCCGTTAAATTTGAAACTCGTTGGAGACCTTGTCATATTTTTGAGTAATAATGATTTTTCCACTACAGTCGTTATGTTTGTTAGTTTGGTCCAGGGCCGGGTCGATTTGAACGTCCGACGGCAGCGGTTTGGTCCACAGCGTCGTCTTGATTCATGGTAGCATCGATCTGTTCGGCAGCGGCAGCGGCTTGGTCCATGGCACCGTCGCAGACGCCCAATCTGAACGACATCCGCTTCGGCTTTTAGACGATTACCAGTGTGAGACATTTGAACGGTAGATCTGGATAGTGTTGATCTAATTGTCCAGGTTGGCGACGATGAAGATGTTAGGCAAAAAAAAAAAAAAAGAGGATTGAAACACTGTCGTCTGAATGTTGGTCGATTTGAATGCTATCGTCTCAATATCGTCTACATGAACACTATCTGAATGACCCGAACCAACCCGCCACTCCCCCGGCAGCTTGCCCGATTAGGAAGGAAATGGCAACACTCTTTAGAGTTTTTGTAAAAATTTTGAAATTTTGTTTTAGTTCCTGAAAATTGCAATTAAATTTGATCGGCAGATAATGGATATGGACAATTTGATCATTTACATGTCGTTACTTTAGACATCTTAATCAAAAATAATATATAATATCAAGTTTCAGAAAATAATAATATATAGTGAAGAGACAAACTTTTAATAACTTATTATATCAAACAACAAAATTAGTGGCATAGAATAAACTTATCAGGAAATTCTTTTAAGACCGAACAGAGCCCGCACTTTTTCGCGTGAAGAGGAGGACGACGTATGCACACGCAAACAGGGTGGCACAATCACACGCCAACTCAGGAGACCAAAGCTTCCATCGACGAAGAAAACTTTCAAACCAACATAACAATGTGAAACGGAGAAAACTGCACGAAGTCAGTCAGTCAAAGTAAACCCCTCGCAATTGAATTCGCATGCTGATGCTACGCATGAAACTTCACACTACGTTCCAAGAAAGAAGGAATCAACAATTACACGTAGACATCATACTCCACGAAAAGCTACTCAAAATTAGATTCGATTCACAGTAACAAGTTAACACCTAATTGAGTAACACCAACATCATCTCTTTGCTAGAACAACACTACCAAATTAACTACATATATATCATCTAGCAAGAACAACAAAATTTTTGACACGTTTCTACCTAAAGGGGGAGGGATGGCGAACGTTTAGGGGGCATTTGGCTCATGCTTTGTGTACATACAATCTGAATCTACCAAATAAATCTGATAAAAAAGAAATCACCTTAACCCAACCCTTATGCATTTTTTTCTGCAGAGCACATAGTGTAGAACGAGCATTGTTTCGGCTGACGTCACGGAGAGGTGGTGGTCACCTCGCGCGACACTGCGGCCACCAGCATCTCGCCCGTGAGCCGTTCCGGCCCGGACGACCGGACCATGAAGGTGTGCGTGACGGCGTCGTCTACGACGGCGACGTCCGACGCGATGACGCTGAGGTGGGAGTCCTTGATGGCGTGGACGACCCGCGAGATGGGGTGCGCGTCCAGCGGCGTGGTGACGCGCAGCACAACGTCGTCCTGCATTGCCTTGACCTCGACGGCGGACCCGTCCCGCGCGGCCTCGAGGCCCTTCAGCCGGCCCTCCAGCTCCTGGATGTACGCGATGGCGTCGCTGAGCAGCGACGCCTTGTCCATCTTGGAGATCTTGGGTACCACGGCGCGCAGCGCGTAGAACCGCTGGTTCAGCTTCTCCCGCCGCTGCCGCTCCGCCTCCACGTGGTTCAGTGGCTCCTCCCGCCCGTTCGCCGGCTTCCGTCCCCGCTTCCGCGGCCTCCGCACATCCGCACCGGCTCCTACCTTCTCCGGCGCCAACCCATCCAGCTTGCGGAAGTCTATGTTCTTCGACCGTGCCTCTGGTTTCTCTTTCGCCTCCTGCTTGCCTAACCGCGCACGACTGGCATTGCCTCCGGTCACCTGCGGCTGCATTGGGCCGTGGGAGAGATCCTCGCCGAAGATCCTCATGTAGTCCTCGGCGAGGTTAAATTGCGCCTTCGGCGCGGAGGGTTCGACGCAGAAGACGGATTTGATGGCGTGCAGGGCCTCGGGTGTTTCGCGGATTACGTCGACGGAGCCGAGCTCGAGGACACCGCCCTTGCAGGGTAGGAACACGACGGTGCGGAGGCCCGCAGACTGGGCGAGGGACGCGCGGACATACCACCCGGTAGCGGCGGCGCCGCTCAGGTGGGCATCCACGACCCAGGCGTGGCAACCGGAGGCCAGCGCGCCGCCCGGCCCGCCAACGCCCTCCGGGAATGAGAAGTACATGGAAGCCAGGAAGTACATCTCGGCGCCGGTGACCCGGTCGAGCCGGAGGGCGTAGTCTGCCCCCTCCTCGTCACCGCCGCCGTACAGCGCGTGCAGCCGCTGCAGCACGCGCTTCCTGGCCATGCTCCTCTCGGCGGCTCCGCCGCCGCCCCCGCCGATGCCAGTCTCATGCTTCCCGTCGCGGCAGTGGCCATCGCCCCAGCCGAGCACGGCGCGCCCGCCGGCGCCAGACTCCTGCCAGAATATCCCGAACGTCCACGGGCCGCCCATCTCGACAAGGTCATACAGGCGCCTCTGCAGCTCCGCTGACGAAGCGGGCTGCGCCGGCGGCGCATCAAGGTGAGGCGGCGTGGTCGCCAGGTGGTGCGCGGCCTCCTGCCCCAGCACCGCCGAGAACATGGTGGCGTCTGTCTCGGACCACGGCATCTGGTAGCCTCGGGCCAGTGGGAGGGACTGGAGATCCTTTTTTGTGGGTCGGTGGCTTGGGGTGGGTGAGGAACTTAGGATTTTGGAGCCTCGTGGCTTCACTCTTATAGCTGAGGGCGAGATGCATGGGGTCACGGGAGGGGTCAGCTTGAACT
The DNA here is from genome assembly GCA_019359835.1 of Pharus latifolius. NCBI lineage: Eukaryota > Viridiplantae > Streptophyta > Magnoliopsida > Poales > Poaceae > Pharus > Pharus latifolius. The sequence continues at coordinate 24,598,706 of CM033319.1, forward strand.
ATAGACCAGTGGGTCACTGGTCAGTGATGCGTGATGTGGCCCCTGTGTTAGAAACACAGCGCGGTTCAGTGCACCGGAGGGGGAGAGGATTGGCTGTTTTTTTGGTGCGACGCGTTGTGGCATGTGATACATGTTGGGCTTTTATTGCTTGCCTCTGTTTGGCATTTCTTTGTCCTTTAACCCGCAAGGGATGGGTCCTGATGCCGTGTAGTTTTTAAAGGCCACTTGCCTAGTTTGTTTCTTTCTTTGCACAAGAAATCGAGAATGTTTAGGCTGAGCTCAATATGCACTGCATGCACTTAATTTGAGCTCATGTTTTGTTGACAAGTCCATTTATCTAATTGAGTTTTGGAGAAACATAGTCCGTCACTTGTTTATTTTGCGGCAAATATTTGGTGATTCAATAAGATTTGACTAGAATTTAGCTGCTTCTCTACAACATCGATTATCAAATGATGATTTGTCCACCTCAATACCTCACTTTGATAGTCAGATTAGACTTTGAGCATCATCTAAAATTTATTATGAACCAAACATATTTTTATAGTCAATTTTTTTCTTATGACATACAATTGATTATGATCATATGTTGGATTAGCAAGTTTTGATACTTAACCAAGTGTTTCCTAAATAGTACTATTGTTCAAGAGAAGTCAAGAGTTTAGAAACTATTTGGTTCATGTTTTTATCAATATACTTAGTTTCCAGACACATCAGGTACTAGAATTTTGATTTGAACAAACACACATGAGATTGATTAGTTTGATTAATATATTATTTTGTCATGCACCTAACTTTAAGCATCTAAAACTTTCACGCATGTTTGAGCATAATTTCAGACACCATGAGTCAAATAAGTTTTAAATAAATTTTAAATGGATATTAAGTCAGATATTTCTCGACAAGAGCTAAACCTAAAGTCTTCGAATAAGAACTTAGATGTTCTAGCACACCATACGACAGCGAGCATGTCCTTTAATCACACGTGGACCATAGATACGCTACTCGGCAGCTCATGTTCCCTTAAAAATTGTATGATTCTGTACTAAAGGAATACTCAAATCATATTCTAGGCACAAAAATCCAAGCTACAGGCCGTTTGATCCTTTGTGGGTTCAGTTGAACTCTGTGTCATTCTATGTCATTTTAAAATTTAAAATAAAAGCATGACAATGATGCTTAGTAAATTCGTGGAAGGGTAACGCAAAAATCAAAATCACTGAGATTCACAAACAGCAATATCATGTAGTTAAATCTAAAATTTTTCAATGTTACAAAATTGCCCCATAATGTTTTTTAAAATACAAGCATTTGTTACTTCCAATTTGTATGATGCTACCTATTGCGTAATCTGAATTCTTAAACACGAAAGAAGCAAACATCACGATGACTACTACTTTGTGAACAACAAAAGTACTTGTACGACTAACCCACTATATCGTTCTTATGTCAATTTATGTGTATGTTGTTTGAATTTAACTTTTTGACTTTTTTAGGCTACACGAAACCGTCCAATCCAAATGAAGTCTACGAGTGTGAAACAATATTGAGCACATCTGTAAGAATATTTTATTAATCTTAAGTGGTTTATATGATTGGTAGTTTTATTCTAATAAAAATTGGTTAAATATGACAGTAGAATCAAAATATTAGAATTATAGTGTTTAGAAGTGCTCTTCTCTCCTTTGTGTGAAGAGTTATTTATGCATGAGAAAGTTCATATAACAACACATAATAGACACAGTTAAAAGTAGTTCTCTCATCATTAAAGAGACAGGTAGAATGGAGAAAAGATACTTGCAAAAAAGAGGCTTATGCAATGAAAATAAGTATAGAACAAGGTATACTAAATAGTAAGAAATTAAAGTGATATTGAATGAATCAAATAGTGCTAAACTGATTTTAAAATTAAAGTTTTCGCTTACATATGGGTGCTGAAACATGGATGGTACGGTGAAGTGATCTCAAGCCTTAATTATTTGTTGACCTTCTAAAAATAAAATGCAATGGACCAAGTGTGATACTATAAAATTCCCATTAGACTTATATAGGTTGTGTACAAGATGAAACACGAAAGTTGAAAAATATAACACATGAAGTCATGAACACAAAAATCTAAAACATAAAGAAAAATTAACACACATGCATAAAAAACAAAAATGCACAACGTATAGCATAGCAATATGACAACTTACCACACAAAAATGAACCTACCTATAAGCACAAAAGAAATGCAACAGCGTTACAACACAATACACCACTATATAACAAAATAAGGGAAAGCGTCGAGAAAAGGTGGAAAGGTGAAACTAAATGGGTTGACCATCTCCTAGTGGAGAGCTCGAAGGTAAATTTCCCTTAAACCTAAATGCACATGCGTATAATATTGTAAAAGAATGCCTATATAAATTTCCGAACAATCTTGCCATATAAATTTGTCTGTATTTGGTTCAAATCTACTGCGTGAACGACTATTTAACTAAATAATCCCTTAATTTCGACGTAGATTAATGAGCCAGCATACAGAATTGAAGGCACTTGGTCTCCTTTTAAAATTGTGGCGCCCCATTTCAAATAAGCATGTTAATTTATATTTTTTTCGAAAATAGCTATTTGCTGTTGTCAAAGAAAAAAATAGCTATTTTCTGGCTAACCTCTACCCTTTGCATTCTTTTTATTTGTTATTTTAGACTATTCAATATCGCTAAAATATAAGTTTGATCATTAATTTTTGTAACAATATACTGATAAAAATTATAAAATAATCATCATTGACAATAAATTTGATGACAAATCTATTATATTATTTTCATATGATAAATTTTGATTTTTTTTTGTATATTAACGGTAAAAGTTTAAAATTTTGATTTGCACATACATCAAATAACAAGTAAAAAAGTATAGAGAGAGTAATTAACAAAAACAGATAACTTTACATGTACAATTAACTTTTCATTCTAACATAATACACTACAACATACCATTCATAAAAGTATCATCTAACTTAGAAAACAAAAATACGGGTCCTCTACAGAAAGGAGAGTGACGCATAACACTCCTAGATGGAGCCTCACCCACAGTTGCCGAGCAAATATGAGTACGTAGCTAGCTCGATCGGTCAACCGAGAATGGACCATGCAACCAAACAGTCCACGACTGTTTTAGCACGCTGCGTACGTCCGGATTTCTTTAAAAAGTCGTTGGCGCGGCTCGATCGGATGGTCGAGGTACCCCTCGCCTTGTGTCATTAGGAGGTGAGTTGTTGCACATAGTAATTTTTTATAGCGAATGATTCTTTGGTTTGTTGGGGTGTACAAATGAGTTAGATTGAGTGACGTAAGATGATGGTTTTGAGATAGATTTTTAGAGAAGTTTAAATTGAACTCTCACTAAGTTAATGGTTTAGGTCTGTTTAATAATATTATTACGAGAGTGAATAATATATATTAAGAATTTTTAAGATGAATTAAGGTGGATTAAAGATTATTAAGATATATGGATGATTTCTAGGTGCAGTAAAAAAATTAATAATTCTGATAATATTTGTCTCATAATCATTACTTGCATCAATTATATAATCAACTAAATAACATCGTATTCCAATTTGTATCCATTCATACAATCAATCAAATAATTTTTAGTTACATCGATTCATTCTATCACAATTATACAAGCTTGTATCACTCAACCATATGTTAATACTACCATGCATGCACGGATGCAGCAGCAGAGGAAAGTTTAAGGAAAGAAGAGCTCCAGTCCGAGGGAGCAAACAATACATGCGCAACAAATCCTTTGGTTTTGAGCTTTGACTTGCGCGCGAGAGACGTATGCCTGCAGCATCTATTTTCAGGCGGGCCATGCGCCCATGCCAATGTCAAGTTGGTCGTAGTGTGATTTTTGTGAGGAGTTTGAACCCTGTACGGCAACGTCCCTCAGCCGACGCTGCCTTCAATTTGCGATGATGACCATCCTATTTATTTAGAGAATTAAAAAATAATTTCGAAATTAACCCACAGTTGCGAAAATTTGCAAAAATGACCTGCCACATCAGCTTGTCGTGCAGTTGTCGCACCTGCAGCATTCGACATGTTAAAACATTTAACTGCGGAAACGGGGATTCGAACCCGGGCCAAAGGACACAGGAGCGAGCGCGCGAACCGATTGGTCTAAGGAACTTATCTGTTATATAAACACTGGACATTTTAATATTGTGTATCTTCTTGTCGAGTTTTCAGAACTCGACAAGCTGCGGTCCCCTCTTTATTCCCCTGGTTCTGTGGTCCAGTACACACTCACACACACACTCATCCAAAAAACACAACAACCAGCAGCTCACACACACACATTTGTAAAAACTCCGTCCTAGATCTAGCAAAATCCGTCCGATAAATTTATCCGGTGTAGAAGAGAAAGTTGTAGAGAATTACGAGTTCTTCGAAAAGAGGTAAATTTTTTCGAAATGCATTTAAGATTCTGTTTATTATGTTGCTAATGACGTGATTAGGGTTTATATTTATGTTTATGTGTATATAAGAGTAGGTATTATGTTGTTTTTAGGAATATATTTAGGAAATATGTGCATTTGTATGTATGTTTGTAAAATAGATTTTTTTAAATGTATGTGTGTATGTATGTTTGGAAATGAATGTGTATATGTTTGAAAATAGGGGTTTATGTTTATAAATGTATGTGTGTGTTTGAAAAATAGATTTTAGAAATATATGTGTGTATGTTTGAAAAAATAGGGTTTTAAATGTATGTTTGTATGTTTGGAAAATAGGTATGTGTGTATGTTTAGAAATATATGTGTGTATGTTTGAAAAAATAGGGTTTTTAAATATATGTTTGTATGTTTGGAAAATTGGTTTTTGAAATGTATGTGTGTATGTTTAGAAATATATGTGTGTGTATGTTTGGAAAAATAGGGTTTTTAAATATATGTTTGTATGTTTAGAAATATATGTGTATATGTTTGGAAAAATAGGGTTTTTAAATATATGTGTGTATGTTTGGAAAAATAGGGTTTTTAAATATATGTGTGTATGTTTGGAAAAATAGGGTTTTTAAATATATGTTTGTATGTTTAGAAATATATGTGTGTATGTTTGGAAAAATAGGGTTTTTAAATATATGTGTGTATGTTTAGAAATATATGTGTGTATGTTTGGAAAAATAGGGTTTTTAAATATATGTGTGTATGTTTGGAAAAATAGGGTTTTTAAATATATGTGTGTATGTTCGGAAAAATAGGGTTTTTAAATATATGTTTGTATGTTTAGAAATATATGTGTGTATGTTTGGAAAAATAGGTTTTTTAAATATATGTGTGTATGTTTGGAAAAATAGGGTTTTTAAATATATGTTTGTATGTTTAGAAATATATGTGTGTATGTTTAGAAAAATAGGGTTTTTAAATATATGTGTGTATGTTTGGAAAAATAGGGTTTTTAAATATATGTTTGTATGTTTAGAAATATATGTGTGTATGTTTGGAAAAATAGGTTTTTTAAATATATGTGTGTATGTTTGGAAAAATAGGGTTTTTAAATATATGTTTGTATGTTTAAAAATATATGTGTGTATGTTTGGAAAAATAGGGTTTTTAAATATATGTGTGTATGTTTGGAAAAATAGGGTTTTTAAATATATGTTTGTATGTTTAGAAATATATGTGTGTATGTTTGAAAAAATAGGGTTTTTAAATATATGTGTGTATGTTTGGAAAAATAGGGTTTTTAAATATATGTGTGTATGTTTGGAAAAAAAGGGTTTTTAAATGTATGTGTATTTCGTTTTAGAAACTATGTGCACACAATAGAAAATATAAAATTAGGTTATTTTTAATTGTGCACATGCATACTGTATGTCTAAAAATTAGGTTTTGGACATATATGTGTATGTATTTAGAAATTATGAAACTAGGCTATTTTCAATTACATGCATGCATGCTCTATGTTTAGAAATTATGTTTTTTAAAATTAGGTTATTTTTAATTGTGCACATGCATACTCTATGTTTAAGAATTAGGTTTTGTAAAATATATATGTGTATGTATTTAGAAATTATGAAACTAGGTTATTTTCAATTACATGCATGTATGCATGCTCTATGTTTATAAATTATGTTTTTCAAATGTATATGTGTATGTATGGTTTTAGGATCTATGCGCATGTGTGTAATGGTGTCATGTTATTTACGCGTGAGATGAATGTGTGTAGGGAATGGATAGTCCGAACAAAATTTCCATATTTTATGGTGACGGCATAATTCGCGAGGGGCAAAGCGGGGTTGATATGAGCCGTTGCCAGTATGTGACGGGCGAGCTGAGTGTACATAACACCTCATTTCTAGACCTGAATTTGTGGATCCTGAATATGTTCGAGAAGCGGCCTCGCGATGAAATGGTTCTAATCGAAGGGCTCATCGTTCGTGAGGTAGATAATGAGCCATACTGGATGCTGCGCGAAATTAAAGGGGACAAATCTTGGAGTTCTTTTATTCGAAGAGTGGAAGACCCCCATGGCGGACTGCTCGGCCAGTTCGCGATGTATGTACAGTTCTGCAACGTACGAGCAGCCGGGAGTGCGGTGGAGGGTGAGCCGAGCGTCATGCCCGGTCCTGCGAGATTCAGGGCTAGCGAGTGGTCGGATGTATTCTGCCATACTCGCGTAGATGTGTGCGAGGTACTGGATTGCCTTCCATCAGTGTCCGACGAAGATGATTCGACGGACTCGGAGGCATCCGATGGCTCTGATGACGATACTCCTGGTCCCCCGCAGGAGTGGCTAGATCACTCAGCATACAGTCAAGCTGTGTTGCCAACGGATCAGGGTTCGAGGTGGTCTTTCGAGCACGGTGGCTTACAAGTAGAGCAGGAGTTTCAAAACAAGGAAGATATGAAGAATGCCGTGGCGAGCTGGTCCCTCGCAATTAACCGGCAATATAAGGTCGTCAAGTCAAACCCCAACCTTTTTGTCGCAGCCTGTGTAACAGCAGGCTGCCCATGGAAGATTCGTGCGATGCGGCCGAAGGACGACATCGGTTTTGTGGTGACAAGGGTTACCGCACACACATGCCTGCTCACGGAGGCGCTGGACAAACACAGGAACCTGACGTCGACGTACGTCGGTAATATCATCCAGCCGGCTGTGCGAGAGAACATTTCGATAATGCCGAGAGAAATAATGAAGCAAGTTGCCGATAGGTGTGGGTACACTATAAGGTATGGAAAGGCCTGGAGAGCAAAACAGAAGGCAATTGAGGGCATGTTCGGCACATTCGACCACGGCTACAACAATGTGATGCGGTTGCTGCGCAACATCGCTCAGACCAACCCAGGCACATTTTTAGATTTCTTCGATCAGCCAGCTACACGTCGAGATGATAGCCCCATACAGAACACTCGGGTACTCCGTCGATTATTCTGGTCATACCGCCAGTGCATCGAGGCATTTGCTTATTGTCGTCCAGTCATATGCGTGGATGGTACGTTCTTGACTGGAAAGTACAAGGGCTGTCTCCTCATTGCTGTTGCTGCGGATGCTAACGACCAACTGCTTCCATTGGCGTACGCCATCGTCGAGTCTGAAAACTCAGAAAGTTGGTTGTGGTTTCTGGTCAACGTGAAGCGGGCGGTTGTTGGTGATCGAGAGAAAGTGTGCATCATATCGGACCGCCACCGAGGGCTACTCCATGCCATTGAGGTAATGCGCGGGGCCCCAGATGCTCCGTACAAATGGGAGGATGTGCGCAGCCGTTGGTGCATGCGGCACATTGCAGCAAACCTTTTCACACACTTCCGCAGTAAACAGATCATGGATCAGTTCAAGCGGTTGTGCATGCAAAATCAACCGAGGAAGTTCCAGGCTGTGTTCGACAAATTGGAGGCGCTGACAGTGAAGTACTCCACTAGGAGGGCCAGTAATGCTGCCGATGATGCGAACGTCAGCAAATTCTCCCAATGGATTCAGGACAAGGACATCGAGAAATGGTCCTTGCTGCACGACGAAGATGGCGCAAGGTTTGGGATAATGACGACGAACCTTTCAGAGGTGTGCAATTATGTGTTGAAGGGAGTCCGGTGTTTGCCGGTGACTGCTGTAGTGGAGATGACATGGTACCGCACAGCCGAGTACTTCAACAACAGAAGTGTAGCCGCCAAAACGCTAGTCGACGATCCCATGAGAACCTTGCCAGATGTTGTGCAGTCGTACTTGACTGCCCGCATAGACAAGGCCCAGCGGCACGAGGTGACAGTTATAAACAGGCTGCACCGAATCATTCAAGTCCGCCTTCGGTAGAAGAACGTGAGTGGCCAACTGAGACCTGGACGGGTGCACGAGGTCATTCTTGGGGATGTCGCTGAGTGCTCATGTAACAAACCGAAGCTACTGCACAAGCCCTGCTCTCATGTCCTTGCTTCATGTGCGGCGCTCGGTGTGAGCCCTGCGCCTTACCTTTCGGAGTACTTCAGCCTTGACAACCTTTCAAACACGTGGACTGGCGTGTGGAGAGTTTTTATGACGCTCGGTGACTACAGAGTTATCCCTGCTGGCGAGACTACCTGGATCCCAGATGTAAATCTAAAGCGAACGGGTCCAGGGCGACGGAAGACACGCCGAATACACAATGACATGGATGAGTCACAGGGGGGTAGCTCACGAGCTAGGAAATGCTCGATCTGTAGGCAGCCCGGACATAGCAGGAAGGATTATTTGAATGCACCCGGACCATCGACATAGCCTTGTAATAAACTTTGTAATACGCTTATCATTTGCATCGGATTGTTGTAATCTGTTTGAAACCTTGTAATATGATTCATGTTATGTTACTTTCATGTCGTGTGCTATCCATGGGTATGATACTTTCAATAACGGTTCCCGATGTATGTTATGTTACTTTCAATAATGGCTCATGTTTTATGTTTTGACAGGCATGGCTGGCGGAGATAGAGATCTTCCAGAGCTACTGAGCAGTACATGTGATCGTGGCCATCGCGGCCGCATCTTGTCCGAGGGCGGGGACTTGGAGCCGCTGGTAGTCCGTGCTCCCTTGGAGTACTGGCCTCTGCATGAGGGCTATATCCCCATCCTGCGGGCTGCAGGTTTATTGCCGTTCGCCCGTATGTTGCAGATAGGTCAGCATCTCACACTGGACAGGTCATTGATCACCGCATTGGTAGATCGATGGCGTCCGGAGACCCACACTTTCCACTTCCGCTGGGGGGAGATGACAGTCACGCTGGAGGATGTCAGCATGCTGCTTGGTTTACCTGCCAGTGGACATCCCATCGTCCCCCGGCCAGCACGCTTGGATTGGCGCGCACAGATGCACCTTCGATTTAACATCGTTAACCACGCCGACGAGATCCCGGCATCCAGGCGTGGTGTCCCCCACCGATTTCTGGCGCGCTACCGTGAGTGCCCCGATGATGCCCCCGCCGATGTAGTTCGCCAGCATCTCTTCGCGTACTTGCTGGTGACGCTGCAGTATATTTTGTTCCCTTCCACGCACGGTGACACTGTGTATACGTGGTTCATTCCTCTGGTCGAGAGTATCGTCGATGCCGACGTAGGGGCCATGCCGCGTTACAACTGGGCGATGGCAGTGTTGTGCGCGACGTACAGGGGCCTTTGCGAGGCATGCTGCAGGACCGCAGCTGGATCGTTGCTTTCCGCATGCCCTGTACTGCTGCAACTGTGGTCATGGGAGCACTTCCCCGTTGGTCGGCCGCGTTTACAGCGGCCCATCCATCCGTACGTTGCGCCAGCCGACTATGATGATTGGGTGGACCGGCCAACCATGGGAGCCCGTTGGCTGGGAGGTCGGCCGAGGTGGTCATCATCACAGATTCACCGCTGTTACTTGGCGTACCAGGGAGAGTTTGATCTCCTATCGGACGCGCGCGTCATATGGCGGCCATGGACACCGGAGCACATCTCGCAGGTTGCACCGCATGACATTTCCTCGCATTGCACCGCGGGCCAGGACTGCTGGCTTACACGCCGGCACATGGTGTTCTCACATGTGGTGGAGCCGTATTTTCCGGAGAGGGTGATGCGCCAATTCGGCCTACATCAGCAGATACCGCCCCCGGAAAGAAATCGACAACGCCATCTCCCGCGGCAGATTCACGTGTATGCCTCGAACATTTTCTATATCTCATGTACACACTCATATTTGTTTATTTCTTTGCTTTATGTGCATCGCGTCACCTTTTGCAGACAAACACGTAGAGGAAAGCACTCTGACAACTGGCAGATCAAGAATTCCAAATGGGTCGACGAGTGGGAGAACCACGCGGCAACGGATGTTGTTGTGGAGGAGCGCCCGTATGACCCTGGGACGTCCCAGGCCTATCTTCAGTGGTACGTGCCACGCACCCGCACGCGACTCGCTCGTGCGGCCCCCCCATCGCCGACAGAACTATCACATCAAGACAGTCTTCGACTCGGCCTTGATGTTCATTTCCCAGGCCGGATACATCGCTCGGTACGTTCGTCTTCGCTGGATACTTATGTTGGTCTCTTATCTTATCTATTTTTCCATAGTTCCCATATGAGTTTCGCATGTGCAGGGTGACTTAGCGTTCGGCATCGACAGTCAAGCGGCAAACCTGTCGTCTCGCTTGGAAGGTCCTCCACGCTTCAAGGCGATGGCGCGTGCTGTCCTACATTCCATCCATGTAGCAGCACAACGAATCTTGTTCGACGCTACTTGTGGCCGAAAGACAGATGCATCGGTTCCACACCGGAGAGGGGCCCGGCCGCCCAGCCCGATGTCAGCCCGGCCTAGCCTGGGTGGTGCTCGACAGAGCACTTCGTCAGCACGGCGCAGTCATCGTGACACATCGCCGACCTGGGGAGGTGACATACCAGGGACGTCCGCCGGCCCATCTCGGCTTCATCGTTCCTCGTCAACGCACAGTGCTCGACGCAGAGATCTGCATATTGGGGGCCCGTCGACACATCGCACTCCCGATTCAGATGACTCTGATGATGACGACGGCATCCGTCGTCAACACGAGGACGGCATTCGTCGTCAAGACAGGGACAATGCGAGTAGAGCGTTGGCAGAGCGGTTTGCGGCTGACGAGGATTGCGGCCAGGCTCATATTGAGCAGGCTCTCCAGGGACAGAGATACTCAGTCCCTTGGGGGTCTACTTGGGAGAGTTGGGGGGATCCCGCCCACGACCACATGCATGTGGATGACGATCGTGGGTACTACCTCCGTAGGGGGCCGACCCCAGTGGGGTGGCACCACAGCAGGACAACCAGGAGTGGATTTCGCACATGTTCGGGTTGCACGACCCTCATGCACATCAGTACTACCAACCGGATCAGTTGACGCCTAGCGAACTCGAAGATCACCCTCCACCGACACAGCCATCTCAGGGTCATGCAGGTACTGAGCGGCATGGTCCTTCTACCGCGGCTGGACAGCGATCACATGTGCCACCTGATCCGTACTCACCATCGCCTTTTCAAAGAGATAGACATGGGCATGGGCATAAGAGGGGTCGTCCGAACCCATAGCGAACATGTACTAACACTTTTATTTTCCAGTGTGTTACATTCAAAATGAATCATGCAGTTCACTAGATTTCTTATATATTTTTATTATATGATACATACTTACGTATATTTCTATAGATATATATACATATACATATACATATATATATGTGCATGTGTGTATATATATATATATATATATATATCTATACAGTATGTATGTATTTATGTATGTACAGTATGATGGGAAAAACTCCTAGCCCAGCTGGTGGGAACTCTCTTCTACCTCGTTGTCCACCTGGGTTCGAATCCCCACTGATCTTGATTTGGGTTCACAGAATAGATTTTGATATTTTAGGGTTTGAGATAGATTAGGGTTGAACTGATCTTGTTACTGCCAAACATAAAAGTCTTTACAAGCCAGATTCAATTCCATCTCTAAATCTCAGATCTATCAATCCTATTCTGTTTTCGAAAACAGGATTCTAATTACCCTAAATACTCATAACTCAGATTTAGCTAAATCTTGCCCTAATCCAGATCAGATTATTCTTGGATTATGATCATGGGTATGTCAATACCTTAATCCAGAAAGTTGGCAGCCAAATCGTATCATCTAAGCCGTTTTCACATATCAGTCCAAATTATATCGTAATTTAGTCCTTTATTTGATATCTAGAAACCCAAAAAGGCTAAAATCTTCAGATTAATTCCAAATTCAAAATTTCTTCAGCAAATCTTTTTCAAATGCTATTTGATACAATTTTCTCTTCTGTGCAGATTACAAAATCACATTTTAAAGACCATAATTCAAAATCGACAAAACTCAGATCTTATTTTACCCTAAAGTACCCTATTTTCAGTTTATATCGAAAATCATCAAATCAACTCATATTTTATCAAATCTCTTGTTAGATGAGTATAATGTATAAGTTTATACTTATTTATGAAATCAGATTACAAATCAATCCGTAATTTAATAATTAATTTTTTTTTTCTGCAGATGGAAGTGCTGGAGCTTGTCGTGCTCTGGGAGCACGACAAGCACTTGTCGAGCTCCTGGAGCACGACAAGAGACTCCCCGTGCGACTAGCAGCTTGTCGAGCTCCCAGAGCTCGACAAGCTGATGTGGCAGGCCATTTTTGTAAATTTTCGCAACTGTGGGTTAATTTCGAATTTTTTTTTTAATTCTGGGTTAACAGTAAAAAAACTCATTTATTTATGATCCCCAAACCCATCGCATTTGTTTGTATCTTATGCCAATCTTTCTTGTGGGTCCTCAGCCAGATCCGAGTTTAGATCCGGGACGTCTACATGCATGCTACTTCTAGATTTCTTTATGAGTAAAGATGTATTTGGTGGAGTTTATGTTTCTTCGATAATTTTATCACGCTTCAATCTTCAATTTGTCAGTCTAATAAATTATCTTCTACGAATTTCAACTTATGTGTATTAGATTAAAATCACATATCATATTAAGATCTAAAATCAAATATATATAGTTATAACCTAAAGGTATATAAGATTAAACGAGTCCAAATATAACAAAACTAAATGAGTTTGAGTCCAACATTGACACATGAGTTCGAGTTCAATACATACTATACTTAATACCCCTTCAAATTCAAGATGGATCAGACGTATGGTGTTTGGAGAGATTGAAGTCGTGACACTCTTTGGTTTGTAGCTTCGTGAAAAAGTTTGCAACCTAAAGATCTGATACCACATACTAAAAAGCAATAGTGTCATGCTCACAATGATAGCAAGTAAAGAATGCATCAATACAAATGTATTTGCTGAACTCATGCTTCACTGGATCATGTGCAATCTATATGGCACTCGTGTTATTTTAAAGAAGTGATGCAGAAGCAGTGCAATTCACACCAAAATTGGCAAGTAACCAACGGACTCAATGATCTCAGCTGTAGTTGTAGCCAAAACTCGAAACTCAGCCTTTACACTAGAACGAGAAACAGCTGTCTGTTTCTTGGACTTCTAAGCAAGAAGAGAATACCAAGAAATATCCAGTGATAAAACGCCGATCAGTAGCATCAGCCTCCCAAATAGAGTTAGAGTAAGCATAGAGCTGAAGCTGACTAGTTCATGCATAGAATAGACTGCAGGAAGAAGTATCTCATAGATAGTGAAGTACCCAAAGAAGGTGACTATAATATACTGAGGTAGGAGTACTGACAAACTGACTGAGTATATTGATGGTATGAAAAATATCTGGTCTGATGACTACCAGATAAACCAAGCTACCAACAATGTGACGATACCTGAAGGAATCCTTAAGAGGAGTACCATCTGTGGGTTGCAACTGTAGATGCAACTCCATAGGAGTAGCGGTTGTCCAAGTATCAGTGAGATCAGAACGATCAAGTAGATCATGAACATACCACTCATGAGATAGATAGTAACCATATGCAGTGGATAGAACTTGAATACCCAAAAAGTAGCTCAAAGTACCCCAAATCAGACATCACGAACTGCTCGTTGAGATGCTCCTTAATAAAGGCAATAAACTTCTCATCATCTCTCATAATTAACATATCATCAACATAAAACAATATGAGTGTCCGACCTTGATCAAAAGTGTGAACAAATAGAGCCGGGTCATGAACATTAGCAATAAAACAAGCAGCAAGGAGCACTTAGCTGAAGCGGGAAAACCAAGCACGAGGTGCTTGTTTAAGACCATATAAAGCACGACGAAGACGACAAACATGACCAGCAGGTGCAGAATAACTAGGTAGTGGATGTATGTAGACCTCTTCCTGAAGATCACCGCGAAGAAAAATATTATTCACATCCAGCTGAGACATAGTCCACTGACGAGTAGCCGCAACAGCGACAAGAGTACACACTGTCGTCATGTGAGCAACAAGAGCAAAAGTTTCTTCATAGTCTTTGTCGTACTGTTGCTGAAACCTGGGAAGCGAAAGTTGAAGAATCAGAAGAAAGAAACATATGATAGGAGGGTAAAGGGAGGAAATTGATGGATTATGTGGAAATAGACGAGTGAGTATGACAAGAATAGAAGAAATGACAACTCTCATTGAAGGTGACATCTCAAGAGAAATGAAGACATCAAGCAGAGGGATCGTAACCCTTATACTCAAGACTATAACCAAGAAAAATAGACTCAATTAACTGAGCGGTCAACTTGGTTTGCTCACGAGGAGCAAGATGGACATAACACGCACATCTGAAAACTCGAAGATGAGCATGTGTCGAAGGAGTGGAGAAAAGAGTCTGAGGAGGAATCCTGCCACTGAGACTAGTGGATGGCTATATTTTAATAAGATACACAACTGTGGAAACAGTCTCAGTCCAGAAAGAGAGAGGAATAAACGAGACAAGCATATGAGTGCGAGTAGTCTCAATAATGTGACGATATTTGCGTTCAGTAACATCGTTTTGAGCATGAGTGCCCGGACAAGATAATTGAGAAAGAGTCCCTTCATCAGAAAAGAACTGGTGAAAAGCTGTCGACAAGTACTCACCTCTAGAATTAGAGCGAAAAGTTTGAATTGAACTGGAGAACTGAGTATGGACCATGCAAACAAAAGACTTGTAAATAGATATGAACTGACCACGATGTTTTATGAAATAAATCCAAGTATATCGAGAGAAATCATCAATAAAGATCACATAACATTTGTGTCAATCTTTTGAAACAAAAGGAGCTGAACCCTATACATTAGAATGTATAAGATGAAAAGCATGACTAAACTTAGAAGAACTAGTAGGATATGGGTGTTGTAGCTGTTTGCCAAACTTACAATCCAAACAAGATATATGACTTTTAGACGTGACAAGACCTAAAACACCCTGACGCAATAGACTAGATAAGAGAGAGCTGGAAAGGTGACCCAAATGGTGATGCCACTGGTAAAAGCTGACAGAGGACGCATGAATGGACGTTAAAACTGAAGAAGTGATGAGCAAAGTAGTAATGGTAGGAGGTGATACTGGAAGATGAAGATAATCAAGACAGTAGAGATCTTCGAAGCTACTGTAAAGTCGGCTACGTCCAATGAGAGCTCTTGTCCGACGATTCTACACATAGCAAAGAAGAGTCATCAAACCCAATAAACAATTCAACTGGGAAAGCTGAGAGACAGACATAAGACACATCTTAAGCTGCAGTACACAAGAGACATTAGGAACAGTAAACTGAATAGTAGAAGAATGCCCTGATGTGTCACTTGTAAAGAAGTGTCATCTATAGTCTGAACATTGAGACGCTCCTCTGAAGGCTGACATGACCGTAATGATGAACGATCAGATGTCATATGAAAAGAAGTCTTGAAATCTAAAACCCCAGGACTAGCTGTACCTAACCGAGGTGGTTGTGTAGATAGAACAACAACTCTGGCAGAAGACGGTGAGGATGGTGCAGCGGCTTGATGATGGAGAAGAGTGTCAAGTTGTCGCAGTTGTGACTCAGTAAAAGGTGTTGGCTGATCCTTTGATAAACCAGGGAGCACAATTGCAGAAGAACTTCCATGTCCACGACGAGCAGCATTGAGTAGTATGACCCGTCTTCTTGCAGTGGAAGCAGATGATAGGGATACATGCACCAGTGCGCTGAATAGCTGGACTAGGTGTCGAGGTAGCCAATAATGTAGAGTATGACTGTGAAAACTGAGATGTCGAAGAAGAACGCAATCGAATCTCCTCAGCAATAATGACTTCACGGCCTCCTCCAAAGTGCAGAGGGTCTCACGGTTTAGATCTGAGATCGAACCATCTCAAACTCTAAACAAAGACGCATCATGAAGTGGAAGACACGCTCCTGCTCCCACTCCTTGAGAGTGAGAGGCTCTGGATTTGTGGCCGCTATAGAGTCCAATTGACGCCAAATAATGTAGAGCTGGCTGTAGAACTTCTCAACAGTCAGCTCTCTCTGCTGGGAGGTAGAGAGCTACTGCCACATGGACCAATGAAGGGCATGACTCGCCTACTGGTAGCAAGATGCAATGAAATCCCAAATGTCCTTGCAGGTTGAGCAAAAGGAGACACTCAACTGAATGGCCAGTGAAGTACTCTACAAAATGACATAATTCACCTTGGCTTCGTCGTGCAGCCAACTAGGGAAAGTAGGGTCACTTGTCGTCGGCTTCAGTAGCCTACTGTCCACATGCCCCAGTAGGTCAAATCCATCGAGGAGAGAGGACATAAGTAGGGAACACTCCTTATAGTCACTAGTGCTGTTCAGTTTGACATCACAAAGCGGCATGGAGAAACCACCGGAAAAGGCCATAACACCAGGTGGAGGATTACTATGATTGGAAGAGACAAATGACATCGAAAGAACAAGAGCAGCACAAAGAAGAGCTATTGATTTTTTTTACTGAGAACACTAAATTAAAAAATGCTTAAAACCTAAACTTAACTCTCGGGGCACAAAGAGCACCAGAGAGCAAGAGACAAATGAAGCGGGAGTTTTGCGGCTAGTGGTTGGAGAAAACGTTGAGGTCAACAGGCAACGACGGGAGGCATGGGTTAGGGTTTAAGATCTCGTGGCTCTGATACCATGTTAGGTTAAAATCACACATCATATTAGGGTCTAAAGTTCATTATATATAGATACAACTTAAAGATATACAAGACTAAATGAGTCCAATACTGACACATGAGTTCGAGTCTAATACATAGTATACTTAACAATTTGAAACTTCTAATTTAAAGTAAACTTATGCTTATAAAATAAGTTCTGAAATTATATATAAGGTGTTTAGTTATAACTTCAACCTAGGAGAGTAGGAGCTCATAAGTTAAAGTTAAAATTAAAGTGAAACTCGATCAAATACATTCTAAGAAAACCAACTTATCTATTTAAGTATGGTATGTTCAGGATTACAATGTGATGAGCTATCGACCCGTGGAATATTATAGTTATAGAAAATATTTATCATATCTAGAAGATAAAATGATTATAATTTTATGCAAATTTAAGAGTAAAAAACAAATCCATTCGCACTAGCTTCTAGTACTCTTGGAGTTAGCTTGTGGGGCTCCAACTTTTCTAATTAGATCCAGCTCCAAAATAACTCCAAAGAAAAAACAGTCCAAAGTTACCTCATTTGGTCTACTAACTTCATCTTTAACCCAAAAATTATGATTTAAAGTCTAACAAAATTAGATCTTATATTGCACGATATATTTATCACAAACACAAATAACCACCTACAAAAATATAATATACTATACACTTCCACCTGACACAGCACAACCAAATAAGACCATTTATGATAGTTATGAACCACACTGTTCCAGGGAGAAATGATGACCTCACAACTAATTATTCTGTTGATAATATTGATGAGTTGTCAATGTTGTACGGTGGCACCATGCATCCTTTTGTTTTTGTTTCCTAATTCGAATCCGAAGACATTGAGGGATATATCTCCTTTTCTGGTATAGGTAACGATAGACCTTGTTCGTCAGAAACTGGAACTCTCTTGAATTGCCTGAGACCTGTGAGTATCAAGTACACAGTGGGCGGCTCTTGGAAAATATGGACTCACGCGCATGCAAACCGTACGATTTTATTCCGATCAAAATGCAATGCACCATGCAGGCGTGGGATTTTTATTAGTGGCATTTCGATGTAAATCTACAGGGGAAGCAACTTGAGTTTCCTGTTAATTAACCAAAAGTACTGATTGCAGGCCGTGATGAACAGTGCAAGCAATACTGATGTAACCAACGGACATGCATATCTGAAACACGTGATTAGATTTACTTTATCCGTTTCCACGTGTTTTTTTATCATATGCAACGACAGTATCCCATCATCAAAACTGTAAGCCGCAAGTCAAGCTACTTGCCGTCAGCCGGCCAGCGTCGCCCACCGTCCACAGAAATAAAAAAAAGGAAAAAAAAAGTAATTTCACTAATAGTCCATATTAATAAACTAGAATTTCAATTTTCTGATTTCTTTCAACTTTACACCTGAAATCCCACATTGCATTTAAAAATTACAATGAAGTCGCTATTCATTAATTTCCAAAAAATGATTAAAAAAGATTTAAACATTTCTATAATTAAGAAAACCATAATACTTTAGTAAAATAATAAAAATTGTATTATAGTTAGAGAAAATATTTGAAAAAAATCAAAATAAGTCAAAAACTAAAATAAAAAAGCATATAAACATAAACAGACCAAAATAATGAAGAATTATAAAATAAAATTATAGAAATTCCAAATTATCTTGTAAAATAATAAAGCTATAATGAAAACTATAAAATGAAAAAGAATAGAAAGCTAAAAACAAAAAATAACTAAACACAACAGAAAATAACTAAAAAAAATTCCTCATAAATAAAACGTTTCATAAATTAAAATTTTGAGATGACTTGCTTTTGTTTTTATGGATATTTTTTTGCAAAAAAAAAAGTACTTTAAAATTTTTTGAATATAATTAGATGATGAGAATTGTAGCTTCATTTATATATGTAATATAAATTATTTTTATTTTTTATGTAGTTCGTAGGTTTAGATTTTTTTCATGAATATCTATGATATTTCATTCTTCTTAAAAATCTCATATGTTTATTATTTTATTATTTTTAAAATATTTTCTATTGACACTATTTTACAATTTAGTGGACAGAAATTTAATTGTAATTCTCGTATACAATGTGAGATTTTTAGGATAAAATAAAAAAAAAGTGAGACGAAATTATAGTTCTTGTGAGGTAGTAGGGGTTAGTGGAAAAAATTATTAAAAAATCATTACACATTAGAGAAAATCAGGGCGTATTTGGTTTAGACCTAAACCGGTGGCTTATCCCACCACATACCCGTCTATTGATCTATCCGTTTCAGCTTATTTTGAGGAATAACGTGGAGCATGGGAGATGGGGCTTCTATGGCTTATCATCTTATATTTTTTACTCAGCCTATTGCATCACCTACCTATCCACTGGTACCGGTACTCGATACATTATGGCCTACTGCATTCTTAATGTTGCCGGATGGATCATTTTGCTAGGGCTAATTGAAAGTATATTTTGGTTTTACGTTATAATCATTTGTCTTAACAGTCAATAAGACTATAGAGGTGGTTTGAAAATCAATTTTGAACTAACATCTTCTACGCGGTTTACGTAGGTTTAAAGTTAAATAGTTACTCCTACTATGAACCCTCTAAAGAATAATATTGTTAGAGAAACTTTTTAGATGAACTTACACAAAAGTGCTTTTTTTTTTTTAACCAGCTTCGTCAAATCTAACCTGTATTAGAAATGCTTAGCTAGTTACCCTAACATACGAAGCTAGAATCGGTCAGTTGGCACGCCGAAATAGCAAAATTCGGGTTGATCAGACCTAGCAGAGCCCATGCTGCGTCCCGTGCTGATCATTTTCACCACCGGATCACTATCCATGATCAAAAGAGGAGGTGAAGATTCACACGGATCAAATCTCTATTAAACAACACACTTCCATACATGAAATTTTGAGAGTGAATTGCCCATTGAATTCTTGCACTTATGTGGCTTTGTTGTTTAGGGCGCTAACCTTGAAATTTAACCCTTCAAGTGTCATCTCTTTGTTGTTTACCAACTTGTTTATCCAGTTATTCAATTATTAAGTCAAATGTGAATTTTTTATGGTAGTCTTATATACTTTTAATATCATATTTTTATCAACTCTTTTATACTAATTTTGAGTATTTAATCAAAATAATCTTCACTATCAACCCATGTCCACATGTGATATATCAAGATATTATACTAGAGAAGTTGATGAGGTATAACACATTAATTTAGAAATGTCTTATCTAGATATCATATCTTTTCTATCAATTTAACTAATGGATGAAACAAATGAAACGTCTAGACAAACCTAGGAAGTCACTAATTTAATTTTAGGTTTAAAAACCAAAATGGTATATTTGTTGAAGTTTAAGCCCGCGGGTGCAACAAGCTACTAATGATAAACATTGTTGCGTGCGTGCGTGTGCGCGTGTGCATGGAGTAATTCTTCCAAACTTGTATTTTTGTCATCTTGTTAGACGTCACCATACGTCGGTGTGCTTACCGAGAAATTATGGTGCAGCGCATCCAGACATGCATTTAGCGTGTGGTGGTCGGGGAGTAATAATGGTTACAAAGGCGGCGGATCGGCCGCTTTCCTCCTCATTTCTTTTCTTTCTAAAGCAGCAGCTCCTCTTTGAACTTAAAATACTACGCGCGTCCAATCAAGAAAACGACCTTGCCCCATCGCGTGTGCCTGTTTCGCCACGTCATAGGCATTATAATCCTTCCACATCTATCAGATAGACTCTATAATCACCTAAGATTTAATATAAAATGGACTGAATTTAAACAAATATCTTAAAATTCACTTTATTCATTTCATAACTAGAATATATTAATTTCGAAGAAAATAGAAAATAGAAACTAAGAAAAAATAAAGTTTCTAATCATATCTCTCCTTCACTGATTTAGTTTACTCTCCAAATTCATGTCTTGATGAAAATTCAGCAACATTATTATCACTTTTTGAAGCTGCAAAAATTAAATTAATATAATTATGAGTATGATAGTTCATACTCTGCAAATCGGTATAATACAATAATAAATAGAAAAATAAATTATTGTCTTTTACAAAGGATTTATGTTACAAATAATTTACAATTGTGAAGTCACATCCAGTTTGTTAATAATAAGTAAAACAATATAAATAAATAGATAGATAGATAGATAGATGGATAAAATAATTTTGATGTCAGACATGACCACAAATTTCTTATTTCTAAGAGTTACCAGAGTGAAATTTTACACTTTTATGTTCTATAGAGAGTTACCCCGACATCACAATAATAGGAAATTTCCGACCTACAAACGCAAAGACATTTGGTTCACCAATAACCGCCGCTCTTGATTACTAGTACTGATCACTCTTATAGTTCTATCAGTTCGTATCTTATTCAAACAAAAGTCATCATGGGGAAAGTTTAGATAGTTTTATACCTGAACTGTGATCGATACGATATGTTTGCCGTGTAACTCCAGTTTTTTTATATAAAAGATAAAACTTGCAACAGTAGCATTTTTAAACACAAATAGACACACATTTTCTTCCGATATTTAAAAATAAAGTAGAAATAAAAAGAATATTTTATTCAATCGTTTGGTCATGCTTCTAATATTATTGCTATTCGCCCGATTGATATTAGTGGATTTCATAGATTCATCACCATATATCTCATGAGACGTTAGCCTATCTTTTTTTTTTCCATATCTAGTAAAATAAAGAAATTTTAATTTTGTAAAAATTCAGTGTAAAAGAGTATTGAGATAGTAAAAAGAGTAGGTGATAGAATGATATAGTTCAAAAAATAGCTACGACAATATAAATTTTAAATGAGAAAGTGTATAATAGTAATACTTTTTTAATTGGATGACCTAATTTTGACAATAATTCAACTTAACTATGATGAGTAATTATTCTATTGGAAGTGATTTGAGGTTAAAGATATCTGAAGGAGAAGCATGATATTTATAGGTCTTCTTAACTTGAGATGATGCTCCATGTTGTGTCTTAATGTGGTTAGCATTCATCAAGAGTATGAGGAGATGAAGACGCACTACTTCCTCCTCAGGTGAGTGAGTTAGGGTTTTTTTTTAAGTCAATTCGAAGTAAAAACTCAAATTTTATCTTTTAACAATGTGTATAATTACTGATAAAAAAGTTCCTTATTCTTGGCAAAAACTGATAATTTATTTTAAAACACTTGTAAAGTTTTGAGTTTAACTATAAAATACAAGTAGTTTAATGACATGTGAGTTCTGGACCCATATGTCGGTCTCACAATTATTGTTCTATAGTGATATTTTATTTTTGCAACGTCTTCCAACTAATTTTTCTTAAATTAATCCATATAATAAATTAAAAATATCGCTTACAAAATTATGGCATGATTGATGCCAAGTTTTCGTCTTATTGCTATGTTTGATAAACTAACAACACTATTTAACTATAAATAATTTTAGTATTAACATGAGGTATTACATTGAGTCATTGAACCAACATTAATACAAGGAAAAGATTTCATATGTGCTACAATTTCTAAAATTGTGGTTTTAAGACTGGTAAAGTAGGAATAGATCGATAATTAGTAAAACACTTAGTGACAAATATAAAATATAGAATTTTTTAGTGAATAAATAATTCGCCCCTAATGCCTATTAGGCTGAGTCCAACGTGACTTTTTTGAGGTCTGCATGCGGGCCCCACGGGGGAAAAAATATTTAAAAAACCAGATGGAGTTAGCGGAGGAGCTTCAGCTAGTGTCCCAAAATTGAAGTCTACATGCGGGCCCGTCCTCGGTTTACGTGCAAATAAATTGTATACAATCTTTGTTTCTTAATTTATGATTATTCTAACTCAAATTAGATATTGATTATATTGAGAAAGTTGTAGATATTTAAATTATCTTCATTTAGAGACCAAATTTCATATATATTAGATTTTTAAATTAAAAATTATTGATATTACTAAAATCACCTAAATTTAATTGATTCGTGGGCCCGTACGAAGCGCCTCGCGAAGCACCTTTGCATTGGAGAAGGGAAGTGTTTTAGGTGGTGCTTCGCACACGTGGCATAGAATATACTGAAGAATATTCCGTTGAAGCACCTCGCGAAACGCCGATGGACTGGACTCAGCCTTATATAGTCATGACCCTGTTCTTTTGTAGGCGATATTTTAGCCTCGTGCACGTTTATTGAAAAGTTGTACAAAATTACTACTCTATCCTATTAATGTGCAAGGTGACAGATGAATAGAGGAGGCTATGTTGCTCGGATGGGAGTGGTTAACGAGGACACAAACAGTGCAAATCATTATTTAAGTGTTAACATATTGATCATGTTGATTAGATTATCTAATCATTAAAAAATATCAAAAAATTTGTGTTGTGAATTAGACAAATGGAGTAAATACCAAAAAGACAATATAGAAAGATACTATATAGGTAAATTCGGAGACAGAGAACATCACTGTTTTAGTATAAGAATGGGGAGAGTAGCATTTGTAAACATCAGTGTTTGAGGTGAAAGAAAATTCCACCTAAAACATCACTATAAAAATTTGTATGCATGTGGATTTACCGTAAGGAGACCAAAATTGGACCAGAGAACAGCAATCATTTACAGCATTTGGGAATGAAATTGCTAACGCACCCGATGATGATTATGGATTGTTTTTCTCGTAATAACTGTACAAATTACGTTGACCGGTCAGGTTCTTTGCTTTACCACTATTGCTAGCTTAGGGCAACCATGTGCACTTGTGCAGTATACTACTTGCAACACTAATACACTATATGTACTGCGTTTAAGGAAAAAACAAATTATGTTGCGTTTCATTTCTTTTCGGGCGTCTGGAAATGAGTAACAGCACAAAACAACGATGAGAGATGGTATTTAAGGATTAAACTATTTTGCCCATCTCTATGCTCAATACTGGATTCTGAAAGGAAATATTTCAATTTGAGTTCTGATTGAAGGGCTAGAATAGTGAGATTGTCTGCAGAAATATCAATATACCAATTGACTTGACGGAACTATTAATCTGTCTATTTTGAACGGAGGGGAACGAAGTTGACAAATATCATCCCAAATTCTCAATCGAGGATATATGAAATGAACCAAATCCAACCATAGTGGTAGGCTCGAACTCTTTTTGGCAATGAAAGGGATAATGGAATGAATTACGGATGCTATACTACTTTCGGGGGCAGATTCATTGTCCTTGCCCCTATGAAAGCCCTGACCAAATTCTGGGCACTCCCAATTCTTTTCAGCACATGAAATTCGTGACATACAGTTTTCACATCAGGTCCGTGCATCATTAATATTGTTAAAATTTTTGAAAATATATATTGAACAGTAATTGTGTAAAAACTATATTACAAAACTGAAATAAAAGGAAGATGTAATTCCAGATTTTTTTAAAAAAGAAAAAGATTAAGTTCCTCTCCATTGTTAAGAAGGGTCATACTGCAAACATCTAAAATCAACCTCACTCACTAACCCGCTTCCTAAGATTTGATTTGATTCGAGCCATCTATTTGTGTTTGGACATTTCCCAAACCTTCCTACGGAATTTTTATCCACCATTTGAGAATTCATTAATTTTTAATTATATGGCATAAGATTAAGTTCCTCTTCTTTGTTAAGGCTACGTCCAACACTGGCCTGACTCGGCGTCCGCAATAAAAAACTTTTTTTTTGGTGGGACTGGAGAGAGAAAATGCTTCCTCTGGCTTCGAAGCTTTGGTTTTATTTTTTCATAATTTTCGTGCTACCAAATTGTATACAATTTTTGTTTCTTCATTTATGTATTAATCTAATTCAAATTAGATCTTAATTATATTGAGAAAATTGTAGATTTTTGAATTATCTTCATATAGAAATCAAACATCGCATATTTTTTATTTTTGAATTAAAAGTTATTTATGTTTTACTAAAATCACCTAAATTCTAATAAATATTTAATTTATTCGTGGGTCTGTGCGAAGTGCCTCCTCGCGTGGCATAGAATATGCTGAGAATATTTTTCTAAAATGCTGAAGTATACATCCCAATGTTGGACTCAGTCTAAGAAGAGTCATATAGCAAACATTTAAAATCAACCCCACTCACTAACCCGCTTCCCAAGATTTGATTTGATTTGATTCGAGTCATCTATTTGTATTTAGATAACTCCCAAACCTTCCTACGGAATTTTTATCCACCATTTGACAATTCATTAATTTTAAATTATATGGCATAAAATTATCTAAAGTTATAATTCATTCGAATTTGTAAGACCTACAAACAAGCCGCCCAAAAATCATAAATTGATCTACAAGTAAAAGAATTGTGCAACTCAAAAAGAAAACTCATTGTCCTTTCAACTCCGTGTGTTGCAACGTGTCTCTCGAAAACTCACACTAAGACTAAGGTACGAAACATCAACTGTCTCCATCTGCTTGGCCATTACATTACTATTCCCCTCGTGTTGCAACCTTGCTCCAACAAATCCATGGCGATCGTCTTTTCCTGTATATATTAATGCACAAACATGGCGAAAAGCAGAGCACGAAATGTCTTAAAAGGGGGCTCGCGACGGACCAGATCCATTCCATCACGTGAAAACTCTCGAACTCCCAAGTCTCAAGTGTAGGACGACTCCTCTTCAAACTTTAGACCTTCAAGGCCGACGTCTCTTGCAAATTTGGCCCGACTTAAGTTGAATCTCCACAATTTCCAGCAATTTAAGTATTCAAATCAAGCCAAAACAAAGATCTAAAATGTTACTCCCTCCATTTCACATGCTAATTTGCATATGGGAATTGGTGACACAAAATCAAAGAAAAAAAGTTATAGAAGACTACATTACTCATGTCAAGTCAAAGAATTAACTTTACTTACTTGGCCATTAATGAAGGGGATTACGAAGGATAGCGCCATAGCGGTTTAAAAAAACATCATTAAATACTATACTGGTATTATATTGTGAAAAAAGAGAAAGTAGCCCTAAATGATGAAACAAAAGAGTACATCATGAGCTTAAAGATCCATGTTTCTTCCATTACCCATAGAATTGACTGAATAATAAGCTCTAAAATACTTCTAAGAATGAAGCTTTTCCTTGAACTTACAAAGGACAATCTAAACCCAATTACCAAGAAAAACTAGATCACAGGTCGTGGGTCATTTCAACAGATTTCTGAATTCAGTAATGCAATCTAATATAACCATTCACAAAAGATCTCAGGTGAGATGCTCTTTAAGAAAAGTTGATGGGTCACAGGGCATGATTACAAAAAATTGCTTCCACTTCTGGTGCGAAAACAGAAATTTCCACAACTCAGAGGAGACAAAAGCATCTCACCTGTTGCCACCATACCAGCTTGCCAACAATTGACAACAGTAAATTCAAAATGTCTCAAAAGAGCCAAAGAAATTTCGAGGACAACAAATTTTCAACATTTTACTTTGAAGCAAAAATTGTTCTTTTTCTCACATTGCAGTGCATAGGAAAACTTCTTCACTTCCAATGATTATTTTGCCAATTCTACTAGGATAGAAGGTTTGGATAGAAGGTTGTTGATGCCAGAATAGTGAAAAACACATCAAATGCACACGACAATATGTAGTCCTTATTATCTTGATGCCAAAACAGTGCCGCATAAGGGGTAGCAGGGAAGATCGAAGAAAAGTAATGGCTCCATATCACAAACTTGATGCAAAAATATCAAATCACTCCCGTTTCTTGCCGGTGACACCAGCAACCACCTGCAGCAGGGGCAAAAGACAAGTAATTACCCTTATGTCACTCAGCAATTATCTCAATAGATTAAGATAGTCTAATAGGGATATAAGGCAAGAACATGTCAGCACATGCCATGAATGTTCAGAAGTCTAAAGACACAACAAAGCAATTCTCTAAGATTAAACTCCAAACATATCCTGCGCAATTCAACTTAAGCGGCCGGCCCTATTTTTGGCTTCAATCAATGAATATACTGTGACTTGGAATTGCACCAATAAAGCTACTTGGTAAGGCTAAGGCAACATCTCAAATAGCACATGACAAACATGGTGAAATTGGAAAATGGCTGATGCGCTGCGATGCATGTCACTCTCACTCATTGAAAAATCAATATGGCTATACATGCCCCTATGTCTCATATTGATGCATTTTTTATGAATTTGAAGCAACATATGGTGAGTGACACATTGAACACTATAGAAAACATTTGAAGAATAAAAATCACATACATCACTTAGAGGCGGTTGAGGAACTTGTTTGGCAGTCTCGAATGAATCCAAGATGGGCCTAACAACTGCTGGCAGGAAGAGACCTAAAATTGAAGAAGGAAACCATGAGTTCCGCCGAAGATACTATCCGAAGGTTAATAGCTGCTCTACCAAACAAATTCGTAGCTCATGCAACCAGGTAAAAAAACCTATTAATCATACAACAAACTTATCATTTCCATATGAATATGTGAGACCAGTATAGTCCTTTTCAAGTACAGAACTGAGCATATCTTTGGAACACATGCAAGCTCAAACGGTACACAGTCCACCCAAAAATTGCATTGGAACAAATCCATTTCAAGCTTTTCAATGTTGCTGCCCTGAATTCATGTGTACAGGCTCTTGGTTGCATGGTACACTAACAAGTAACAACCCACAACTAACAACCGAGATCCAGACATTCAGATTGCTGAATAAATTTTCACAGAAAGCAGTGAAATCTTGCTGCAGAAGCAGACCACGACTTGCCTAATATATAGAGAGAATTAACAATCTTTAGGACTAAGTGAAAGAGCAGTAGTGCCAGTGTCCAGGTTAGGTGCAGGGAAGCAAAAAGTAACTAGTGCCAATGTCCTAGTAAGCTAAACAAATGGCCCTATCAGATGGGAGTTAATAAAACGAGGGAGCACTTAGTCTGAGGAAGAATCAAAGCTGCATCACTTATATGCCTGAGTGTATCAAAGTAGACCACTAAACAGGGCAAACCACATTTCATATGATTTTATTTGATAATAAGTCATCTGAGAAATGATTTTAGTTAGAAATTGTGAAAGCTACGTCATATTATGCTACGGATAAAACCTTCGGTCTACCCTAGTTATACCAACTAAGTGTCTCTCCATATAACTAGCTATCAAAATAAAAAGAATCTATGTGCTAAATCAGCTAGTTAGATTAAAGGGGCAAAACAAAAGAGCATATGAAGATCAGCATGAAACTTGGGAATATTGGTTGAAGTTATAGCACACAAGCACAGAAACCCTAAACCAAAGCCAAAAATTATAGAAAAAAGTAATGAAGATAACTTCAATTGTCAAAATTGAAAGTTTATTACAAGTTTATCATCATAGGCTTTTTATAAATTGAAAAACAGACTTTTCATAATAGGATCACCACCCATCATTTAAAACAAGAAAAAGTGCTAACATGAATGAGAAAATACATGGCTTCTATACTCAAACTTTCTCAAAGACTTTGAGAGCACATGCAGAATCGTCAGATGATACTGATAAATTGAAAACCTAAAATTGTATTGAAGATATTTGTAAGGGGCTACAACTACTATTCTGAAGGAATGTACTAGAGATGTTTGTATATACTTTTGATAAGGGTTAAGCACTTAAGCTTATTATATGTTCCCATTCAAGGCTCCTTGCTTCCTGTTCCGCCGTAATTTCGCCAAATGTACACTAAATTCTTAAGGGGAATCCGTGTTACCCCAATCAACTCCAAGATCCGAGCAACTACAGCAATGAAAAATCGAATCCATAACTCGTAAACCCCAGTCAATGGCAATTCTATGGTCGCCGCAACCGAGCCTAACAGAGCCATGTCGGGAGAAAGTGGGACTAGATCATCGGAACCTGCATTCCGACGTCGACATGTGTACAGAGCTAAGTAGGGTTCGGTTAACGCGCAAGGAGATTAGTACCGAAGCCGGCGATAAGGCAGGACGCGGCAACGACCGGCTCCTGCACCACGAAGATCTTGAGCTTGCCCATCACGCCCATGGCTCCTTCTCCTCCTCTCTCCGCTCGTCTCCTTCACAGCCGTGACGCCGATGGAATCGCCCGTGCCGTCGACACTTTCCGAGAAGACCGGGAGTACTGGGGACTGGTTGATTCGGATGCCAGAACTAGCCCATTCGCGTGCGCGGCCCGTGGCCCGTCACAGTTGGGCCGTGGAGACGTTTGGGCCCGAGTTGATGCCTACGTCCGACGTGCAGGCATGCATGTCCACCTGCGAAAGAGAGGTTTTTTCCCGGGACCAGAGTCTACCCTCGGACGAGAAGGCCATCCGCTTGCCGATGTCGTGGTCGCCGGCGCGTCGGTGACAGGCGAGTCATGGTCCCAGGGTTAGCCCACAATGCCTTAACACAGGTCATTTTGGGTTCTATTCTGTTGCTTTACCTTAGTTTTATCGTTGAGGTCTTCCGGTGCGACTTTGCTTACTCTCTGCGTGTAACTGTCTCAACCAACTCGTGCACTTGTATGGGTCACGCGCGACCCATGAATTATAAGAGAACATATAAAGGTACACAAAAAGAAATATACAAGTCTCAACCAGGTATAGTCCTGTTAGATGACAGAGTGATTCTATTGCTCGATAACTTGGTTTTGAGAATTTTCGTAGTAGATAAATTTGATTTTTGATCCATGAGTATAGGTGTAGGAATCTATAATAGTTACCTAATACCATTTGCTCCATGGTTTCAGTGAAGCCAGTCTATGCCCTTTGGTCCGAGGAATGACAAACCAGCAGATGATTTCCTTTCACAATCTAAACAATTCAGAGTTAACACTGCATGGTAAAGCATATGGTAGGATAAACGAGATTTTTCGCCTATCATCCACTCTGGTGTGCAAAAAGGTAAAACAATTTTTTTATTTTCAAAAGTAATTACAATATGATAAAAAAAATGGTGTTAGCCACCATAACCAGCAGATGAGACAAACATGCAGCTTGGGCATTGTTACATCAGCTGTGCCCTGGACACTCCTGTCCAGGTGCACAGTGTAGTTCATCAATGTCTTGTGCTCTATATTGTTTTGAAAAATAAGGAGGAGCTCTGCTTATATTCATTGATAAAAGAAGAGGGAATATATGATAAGCTGCATAGAGAAAAAGCGCTACTAGCACTAGAAAAGAATATATGACACTCCTGTCCAGCTGAACAGTGTAGTTCATCAATGTCTTGCTACTCCTTAAGGATGGGAAAGACCACGTTCAGGATGCTGGGTGGCCTTTGCTGATCTCCATATACTTGCCTCCTCAAAAAGCTTTGAAGTGGGCAACTGTCATATCTACAGTCTCAAGGACACACTAACCGCCATTTACTCCCCATCATTGGGTATAGTTCACAACTATTTAGCTCTTCAAAATCAAACAAACTTAGGTGAAGACAAGCCCATGTCAGCAAAATATTTTCTAACAGATATTACCTCCGTTTGGCATAACTTGTCATATTAGAGTAGATCAATAGAATGATGCAGAGACTTTTAGCAAAATATAGCCAAAGTAACCCTATTCTATGACCAATAAATGATCATACAGTCCCTGTTTGAAGAGAATGAGACCACTAAGTCACATTTACATTCATTTTAGGAGCAAATTATTTTTTATACCACTATAAAATTTTAATATTTTATGTTTGTCATTAGATATTTTACTACATTTGGATCTGATCTCATCTTATCAATCTCATAAATCATAATTTTAAATTTTTTGTAAGAATTATAATTTTGGAACTTTTACAATGATATAAAAAAGTTCTTTCCTTTTATCATATTCGGTAGTTAATTGGCTAGATGCATATTTTCTAACTGGAGAAGCTTAGGAAATATACACTTACAAATTGGAAAAGAACATTTTTTGCGAAAAAATTACTTATGTGACAAGTTTTGCTCAATTGGGTAAGTGCTGTTGATGAACATGATGGGATACGAGTAGGCTATGTTAGAAAAATTTTAAAAATTCATACTCGAAAAATTGTTGCAACTATTAAATCATAGATTATATTGTTACCGATAATGAAGGAGAATTGAAGAAATGACCGATCTAACAACGTGCACGTCCAACAATCGACAACAGCTCATGGAACAAGTGGAATCACAGTGACCGCTCGTGGATCATCCTGATAAACGCAGTAATTGCCCCAACACCTCTATCAGTATCTCCACATTCTAGGATGGAACGTCATGCATTAGTGTGTTAGCACTGACTTACACGACAAGAGTTCATGGGTTGTTGTTTTGGTGGAGATGACGGTTAGGATTTCTCTTAATTCATGTTGAAAACCCACCATGTCTCTCTTTATTACCACTCAATTAAGAGTAACATATGACAACACCAATCCTAATACATATGTAGAAAAAACCTACCCAATTCATACAATGGCAAGGTGGTCGTTGAGCCAAGCGAAGTACTGTGTTCTCACTTCAATCGTGGCACTTGGGTAGTTTTCATCGATTAGAAAGGACTACAACCTACATATGCCGAAATTTCAGCTCGAGGGCGAGATGCTTCAAAAGGACAGGGGAAATGTTAGAGATTTATTCTGGGGTTAAAGTTATAGTTGAAAAGAGCTTAAAAATACTCTTATTCCTTTTTCAATATACATACCAAATGAGGAAATAAAAATTTTAGAGAATCCCTGCCAAGATTTTGTTACTCTCACTATAATGCACCATAATCCCATTTGGATTACATATTCCTTGAAAAGAATCTTAACTACTATTTGGATAAAGTGTAGAAAGAATCTTGACCATTAGAGTACACCTAAATCAGAGTCATCACTACCACATCCATAGTCGATTAGAGCCATCACTGATTGGAGTGGTGGTGACGGTCTCCACAGAATGGAGTTATTGTGTTGTCTTCATATAATGGAGTAGTTACCACCATTGCCTTTGTTGATTGGAGCTATAGTTGTCACACTCAGACTTGCCGCTACCTTTGGACCTGTCATCGTGCTTGAACTTCCTGTTACCCTTGGACCCACCACCACTTGGGCGCTCCAGCATCACCCTCTTAGATGTTGCTGTTAATCAAAGGGATAGGATAGTGGGAGGGAGGGTGTGGAAAAGGGGGAGACAGAGGAGGGGGAGATAGAGGAGGTGGCGACTATTGATATAATCACATGTAAGAAGAGACTAGGAAAAAAGAACTACTATAGTACTCGTTTATTTATTTTCTGTAAATTAGAGTGGAATTTTACCATATCAAATCACATCCAAACACCAACTTAGGCCGGGCCGTAAATGATTTCGGGCGAAATTTCTTTATGTTAGGTCTGACCCAATTTGAGTATTCTTAATTTATAGTTGGGCTTATGCAATTTTTAAAAGGAAAATAATAGTGGATGTCAGATGCATGTATTTTATCTAAAAAAGATTTGTATTATTTATATTCTTTATTTTTTTTAAAAGACTAGATATAATAAAAATTGTTTGATCCAATGTTAAAATAAACTGTATGTAAAATAAAAAAAATAATATGGACGGTTCGGGAAAATAATATTGTTATCCAAGTACTTCGAGTAAGAGCTAAATTGGAGGCATTCGTATCACCACTCCATTCTCCAATCCCTCTCCTCGGCGGCGCCTCCAACACCACCGCACCATGGCATCGTCCGCCTCCACCTCCACCTCCCTCCGTCTCTTCTCCCCCACCGCCACCCACCACCTCTCCAAACCTCCCAAACCCAAACACCACCTCCTCTCCCTCTCCTCTCCCATCTCCTTCCAACGCCTCGCAGCCACCCCACCCCCCAAATCCGCCGCCTCCCCATCCCCCAACCCCTCCACCGCTGTGGACCCGGCCCACCTCCCCCCCGGCCTCCTCGACATCGTCTCGCTCTTCCAGTCCGTCCCAGACCCCCGGACCCGGTACAAGCAGCTCCTAGCGTACGCCGCCAAGCTGCCCCCCATGGACCCGGCGCTCAAGACCGAGGCCAACCGCGTCCGTGGCTGTGTCTCCCAGGTCTGGGTCCACGCGGCGCCCGAGCCACCGGATCGCGTCCGGTTCCAGGCCGACTCCGACGCGCAGCTCACCAAGGGCCTCGCCGCGCTGCTCGTGCTCGGCCTCTCTGGCGCGCCCGCTCGCGATGTCGCCCGCGTGCCCATCGAGTTCATTGAGCTGCTTGGCATTCGGCAGAGCCTCTCGCCCTCGCGCAATAGCGGCCTGCTCAATATGCTCAACCTCATGAAGCGCAAGGCTCTCGAGATTGCCGCGTCCGAAGAAAACACGGGTGAGGAAATCGGTCAAGACTCTTTCAAAGATGATACCAAACCATCTCCTGTGAAGGAGAAGGAACCTGAGTTCATGGCTTTCGGTGTGCAAGAAGAGAGTTCGGGCGGGGAGAGGCATGAGGAGCAAGAATTGGAGGTTGCTTCTGTGATGGAAGGGAATGGTGGGTTGGGAGGTGGGAGGGAGGAGAGAATAAGGGAGAGGCTGGAGAGGGAGCTTTCGCCCGTGGAACTGGAGATAGAGGACATATCACACCTTCACAAGGGGCATGCTGGGGTGGCGGGGAGCAACGGGGAGACACATTTCAATGTGCGCGTGGTGTCAAAGGAGTTTGAGGGGAAGAGCTTGCTCAAGAGACACAGGGTTGTGTATGATCTCTTGCAGGAGGAGCTCAAGACTGGGTTGCACGCGCTATCCATCGATGCAAAGACTCCTCCTGAAGTTTAGTTTAGCTTCATACTTTGCTGCAGTCAGGAGGTGCATTTTTGTTCCTTTTGCTCCCCTTTGCTTAGTTTATTTTATTACATACTGTAGATTTGGAAAGAATAATGCCTTTCAGTGTTAAGAAATTATTCAATGGCCTAAAGATACAACAAATATGAGATTTGTCGTGTCTGTATCTGTTTTTGGATATTAACAGTTTGTCTGGTTTTGTATTGTTGAGCTGAGACAAATTATCAGGTTCAAACTCCACATGGTACATATTGGATATATTTGTACTAGTATCCATTTTGGATAAAATAGACTTCAATTTGGTGGTGTTAGGCTCTGAGAGAGGTTATTTGGTTCACAGTTCACATGGCTTTAGACATGCAACGAATCAGGAGTTACAAATTACCTTTGATGTGTAATGATTTAGAGTTGGGTGTATCTGGTTTAGGCTAAACAGTTAGGTTTTGCTTTATTAAATACTTCAACTATCTCACAACCTGTTAAAGGGATTAAATGATGGAGCTATATTAGAATAATTTGGTACCTTAATATTTGGATTAATAGTAAGTTTAGTGAAAAAAAACACGGCCATATCAGCTGCGAACTTGTTACATGATTATTATTTCTCATTTTAGTATGTGTCGGCTTGTCTTTAATTCAGTTTGTCCTTGAAGTTTGCTGAATTCAGTTTTCAGGGCCTTTTGCTGAGTTCATTTGATCAATATCTGTTTTGATCATATGAGATTAATGCCAAATCTTTTTAAACAATGAAAAACAATGCCCCCATTTATGGCAGACAAAAAAAATCCATCTAATTTCCGACCAAAAGAAATCCACATAACTGTATTACAATTACCAAATAAAGGAGACACGAACCTTATTCTGCTATGAGTTGAGATGTGATGGTATATAGGCACATCTTTTTGAGGAGTTCGTTCCATGCACATAAATCTCCATGTGTATGTGATTTTGATGAAGAATTTATTTGGACCATGGCTAGGGGTGGAAACGAGCTGAGATGACTCAAGTGGGCTGGCCTTGCTCAGCTCGGCTCTTTTCCATCTGATCCTAAAACTTACAACCTCGTCCGCTTCCATTTGATATTAAAACAAGATGAATTAAAAGTGTATTCCAATGGTGCAAATGTGAAATGGGTTGGGTGTGGCCTTCTGAGCAGTGTCACTGATTCCTGACACTTCCAGTCCTGGCGAGACGGTCACTTGAGTGCAATGGTAGTTTCTAGGTGGGTTGTTTCATGCTTTCGCTGCTTATTGGGATTGTCTTTTGCTTTGGAGTTTGGAGCTTGTAACTCACCATGCTTTGAATTGGAACTGACAAACGGTTTGAAGAACTGTTCATAGTCAATTCATATCTCAGAATGAATAGCATGTGGTATGACTGAGCTCATTGCAGACTTCGTCAAAGAGTGGAACTCAGGAACTCCATAGGATTCAGAAGGCCTGACAAATGCCAAAAACAACCCAGATGCTGGGAAAAAGGGGGGGTGTTTTGAGATGTCAATCCAACTTCAAGCTTGTCTTTGGGGGGAGCTTTACTTGTTCAACGTCTTCAAGCAATTTCGTGAAAATATTGGTGATCTTTTTGGGTACTTTAGGATACACTCATAGGTGGTTTGAGATCAGGAATACATCTACAGGCAGCCTTTACTTCATGTTCCTGTTTACTGGTATGTTGTCCATTCAGCTGTTATGAGTTCCACATTGTGAGTCACTTTGGTCATGCTCCGTATCAAACTCTCGTACTTCCTGAGGAAACTCTCATACTTCCCCAGGAGCTCCAAGCCTTCTTACGCGTCAAATGTTTAACAAACGTACCAAACTAGGAGCATTCGTTTGGTCAATACAAACAGTGAGTTTGTTTGGTTTGTGTTGACAACCAGCCGATCGAAATTAATATCATTTGATCATTGTTTGATTAGTGACAAGAAAAATTGGTTAGGCACATAATTGACTAGTTTTGGCTATTTTTGGCTGAGATTTTTCTCCAAATTGTTGGTTGTGTTTTTGAGTATCATAAATTTGGCGTACCAATTTGTTCTCTTTATGACAAGTGAGTCTGTATCAACTATCGAATTTTGCCTATCCACGGGAAAAAACAATAAAGTCTTAAGTGACTAATTTTTTTTGTCATGATATACATTTGGACATGACAAAAAATTAACAGTTATAAAAGGTGCAGGGCTGCGCTCAAAGCAGCGAGCTCCTCTCGTCGCTGTCACTTACCTAGCATATGCCATGTGTCCGGTAATTTTTTACCCGTTTCGTTTTTCTCGTATCTGTGCGCCCCACAGCTTGAACATACTAAGGTTATGTATAGGAGTACGGTCCGGTGAAAATAAACATCGTGAAAAAGTATTTTGTAAAATATATGGTTGAAAAGCTATCGCAAATAAATCTCTACCCGTTTCGTAAAATATTGTTATAAAGCTGGATTGATGACAAGTGTTTGGTTAAAATTTGTGTTTGATCAGTTTCACGTGTTGTCTAAATTCAACCTTCTGTCACATGATGTATAAGATTTTTTTAGAATTATGCAAGTTAGTTTTTCACGTAAAACACATGACATCAGCTCTTAAGAATTTCAGAAGCATCAAAATATTCATGTGATTGCTATCTGTATTGTAATTAAAAATTAACAAATGATTATGCTCTGGATCTAGAAAAAAAGAACATATTTTTCACAATAAAGGTTATCAGCATGTACGTCACACTTGTCTACTTGCTAAATATGTTGCACTTGTAGAATTTATTTTCCAAATAACCCCAAAAAAAAATAAATTACAAAACTAACCCCTAACTTTTAAATTTTGTAAAAATAACTCTCTGTCGCGAACCGGGCCGCGCGACTGATCTTCAGTCGCTAGCCCAGTTAGCGACTGATGACGTGGCACGGCCCAACGCTCCACTGGTCCAGTTCACATGCCACGTATGCTTTCAGTCGCTAACCCGGCTAGCGACTGAAAAGATATAAAACTATGCCATATCAATAAATTACAAAAACTGGTTGTAGTCTAGTTGGTTAAGACACTCTCTCTCTCCGGAGAGACCACGGTTTGAATCCCACCTCTGCAAATATTTTTTCAATTTTTAGTCACTAGCCAACAGTGTATTGGGCCGTGCCACGTCTTCAGTCGCTAGCTGGACTAGCGACTGAAAATCAGTCGCGCGGCCCGTTAGCGATAAAGGGTCATTTTTGCAAAATTTAAAAGTTAGGAATTAATTTTGAAATTTTTCTTTTTTAACGGGTTATTTGGAAAAAAGCCATCTCTTCTATACTACTCTTTGAGCCGTCTTCCACAATCATTAGTATCACATTCATTGTATCTAGTGTCATCTGAATCAGAGCTACAATTAGAATTGTGATCAAACTCTTGGAAGTCTGGATCATTCTGAGATCCATGTCTTCAAATAAAATTGTGAAGAGTCATCGTCACCATAACAATTAAAACTTGTTTCTAAAAAGATAAGTGGAATGTCTCGCAAAATTTCCATTTTTTCTTTCAAACTCCAACACTTCACTCAATCACGCATCTTAGTGAAGAATATCTATGGTTGAATGTTTCTTTTGGGCCTCATGGTTGTCTTCCACCATGAAAATATGGTAAATTATACCTTCCATCTTTATATGGTCACAAATAACCTCTTATTTGAGGGTATCCATCATCAACCACATAATATTTTACTGCACGATATTAATATATTTCATCAAAAAAATAACATAAAAGTTATTTTGAGACCAAAAAAAAAATCACCTAGAGGAGGAAGGGGAAAATGTATTGTAGGGTTAGGAATTGCCTTATAGAATATATTGGTGTCGTGTGCAATTCCCTCCCAACCAGCATAGACAAATGTAAAGCACGTGCTAAAATCACTTGCAGTCATGACATTTTGGGTGGGCTTCCCTTTTCTTCCAATATATGGAATTTGTTGATCCAAAGGCAACGATGCTTGTACATTTTTCCATCAATAAGTCAACAGAATTTACATTATTAACAAAGAAATCAAATACATGAAAATATGGCCTCTCACTTGCATCATCCCGTATCTGTTGTGTTTTCTCTTTAAATTCACGATCCATAGGTGCAATTATGTCAAGAAACATCTTTGTGACACATGAAAGAACATTAGTAAAGCATCTACTAATTGTT
Source organism: Pharus latifolius (assembly GCA_019359835.1). Classification (NCBI taxonomy): domain Eukaryota; kingdom Viridiplantae; phylum Streptophyta; class Magnoliopsida; order Poales; family Poaceae; genus Pharus; species Pharus latifolius. The sequence continues at coordinate 24,636,626 of CM033319.1, forward strand.
TCTCCTGATCTTTGAAATCGCCCACAAATTGATCTATTGGATGCTCCTTTTCCTAGTATAAAGAAAAACATTGCTAATATTTCGTTGGTCGAAATATTTCTTGAACCTTTCATACCCTGTTTTTTTTTTCTTTCTAAATCGTCTAACAAACTTTTGAAACCTCTCTTCTCATTCTAAAGTTAATTAATGATCTCTCTCAAAGCTCATGCAATACATCTCTCACCCAAGCTTCGCCTGTAAGATTTAAATTCATAAAAGGTGTCTTATGTATATCAATGTTTATCATAGGCAAGTATTGCACCACTAGAAACGTAAATCAAGTGATAACAAGATCATCATCATCGCTTGTTCCAAGTATGAAATTATGATTCTCCATGACCTGTAAACTAGTGTAAAAAATAGCTAACATGACTAGAGCATAATAAAAGTTACTATTATAATAAAGATCATGACATGCTAAGAAACAAGTAACATTATTGGTTTTGGCAATAACAAATAAGAAGCATATAAGGTTACAAATATTCAAAATTACTATTAAAACTACTCAAATGTAGAATAAAAGCCTAACAACCTTCTGTCATTTTTTGTTGTCCTGTTCCTCTTTTTCCAACCACCGAATTCTTGCTTCTTCATCAAGTGCATGAACATTTCCCTTTTATCCTTGTTCAATAATAGTTTGGTAGCAAAAAAGTAAAGGTCGCTTATTCTTTGGCACTTCTTCGATGATATTCAGTAACTTGAGCACTTCAGTTATTGCAGATGTCGCAGCTATGTTACTCGTACATGGAGTTTTGCTTTTCATCTCCACCAAATTAACGAGACAATCAATCTGATTTGACAATTTCGCAGCACCTCCCACCTTTGACTTCCTTTCGTCTCCCACCTTTAGTTTCTTCTTTTATTGAGCCAATTCTTCTAAATCACAATTCCTCTTTTGTTTTTGTGCTAGCATCTGCCTCAAGATCCGGCCCCAAATCGGAGTCACTAGTTTCCTCTACATCAGGAAAGATGCTTGATGATGGTGCAAAGCCATTATTCACATGCACTACGATCTTATTCAACAATCCATCTAACTTTTCTTCAAGTTCATGTTCGATTCCACATCTTTTAAACTTCTTGGCTTCAGGGATACCCTACAATTTGTGATACTATATTAGAAAAAAAAAATATAATTCGAAACATTGTGCAATGTTAAATTATACTATGTTATACCTAGAGTTTTTTTTTTATCCCACCAAGCATTCGTGGCATTTACGGTTCTTTTCTTTGGATCCCATCCAATTCCAGATTTGTTTTTTTAACAATTCCTTCCATGTTTTCCATTCTCTTTTAAGTTGATCCCACTTGTTTTTCAATTGATTTTTGTCATAAAGCCTTCTGGTCTCTACCTTGAAGTTTCGAATTATATTGCTCCATCCAATCTTATTAAAATATATGCTGGGTTTATTTCCCAACTCGATTTTTTTAACACACAGATTACAAAAAATATCAGTGATATATTTTTCCCACGTCGCTTTCGTGGCCTCAACATCATCATTCTCTTGTGTTTTGCCCATTTCTGAATAAAGAAAAATTACAGTTAAAATATGGGTTTTTTCCTAGGAAAGTTATTACAGGACTATGAAGTAAGAAAGTCTATCATACTGAGTGAAGCTAACTTTCTAAGATCAAAGATAAAATATTTTGATTAGATAACTTCAAATCATGTGTCTGTTATTATATCATAAATGATGATGAGACTAGAAGTCCAACATTAATTCTGGACCTAATAAGAAAATAGAAATTCTCAAATTAATAAAAAAACAAAAATACTATAAATTCTAACATTAATGGTAAACAAATCTATTCCACACATTATATTTATCATAGAGATTAATCATGTGAAAAATCATATTAAAAAATACTTTTATCTCTATTATGATATAGATTCATATAAAAGTTATGTCCAAAACTAACAATATCTGTATTATAAATCGAAAGAGAACAAACCTCTATTGAATATGAGTAAATTTTAAATTATATTGAGATTAGTCATGCAATTGGGCGGCATTTTTAACTAATTTTTTATAATTTGGCAAGTCTTTTCTATGACACAAGAAAAATAATAATTCTCATTCTTACATAGAATCAATTAAACAATATCTCATCTCAACCTACATAATCTCATACAATCAATTAAATTTCTCTTATATTACATCTTTTCATCATATATGGACTAATTGTGCCCATTCGGCTAGCCAGGTTAGCCTTATGCAAACATCAATCACTATCGATAAGAATTAGTCGCCATAACAAAGACAAACCCCACAAAACTTTAAGCCACTACCAACTTACCAAGCATAAGAACCAATACAACTATGGAAAGACCATTGAGGAGCCCATCACTCCGGCCTGCTACAGAGAGCAAGAAACTCAACAAGCTAGTCTCAGCAAAGAGAGAACAAACATGGAGACACCACACAATATCTACAAACAAAATATTTACTAGAGACCAAACCACCAAGCGACAAACAAATAGAAGCCACAAAGAAGAAGAACGCACCAAAGAACAGATAAGACAAGATCTGATTGATTTCTTATTTTGTATTTTTCCTAATAGAGTCCTATCTGCAGCCAGGTGATTTCATGTTCCCATCTATTGAGCAGATTATTCCATAGATGCTTTTCATTGTACTGATAATTTGTTCTGGATGTAGGTTGAAGCTGCAAGAGTGTGTTCTTATCTGGAAGTTTACCTAGAAGACGTACAACCGTGTCTGTTAGGGCCGAAACGGTAATCTACGTGGATAATCCGTTCTCTCATCATATGTTTAGCCTTATTCAGTAAATAATTTGGGAGGGGCCACTTAGTAGGCTTCGTGATCGAGTGACGTTGGAGAACATAAACAATAATTGGCTTTCTTGCTTGGACAAGGAAGTAGCGTTCAAGGTATGGATTCACTCTACAAGTGATTTCATCACAATATTACTCTCCGAATGCACTTGTTATGTTATGTGACACCATCTTGTCATTTCTTTTGTGAAAGGTCTGTTGTTAAAACAATGGTTGGAGTTTTGCATGGTCATGCTTCTAATATTGTACAAAATTCGAATTTCAAAAGTTTGTGCTTTTATATCACCCTGTAGACTGTTTTCTCTCTTTCCAACACTATATATGCTCATTCCTACCATTTTGCAGGCTTTGCTGCCCTAAAGAATCACAGGGTAAAGTTGCGAATTTTTTTTTGAAATAACCCTATAAAAAAAAATAATTGCAAAACTAACTCTTAACTTTTTAAATTTGCAAAAAGGGCTCTCAGTCGCGAAATCTCCCTCGCGACAGTCTTCAGTCGCTATACGGTATAGCGACTGAAGACGTGGCACGGCACAAATGCCCCGCTGGCACCTGTGCCATGCCAGCCAGGTTTCAGTCGCTATACCGTATAGCGACTGAAACCCCCAGCTTTCAGTCGCTATACGGTATAGCGACTGAAACCCCTTTATATTCCCCAGCCGTCCCTCTCAGAGTACAGTGCAATTCATTTTTCCGAAATTTTACAGAAATTACTGAGAGAGAAGGAGGAGAAGGAAGAGAAGAAAAAGGAGCAGAAAATTCTTTTTCGGAGATTCTTCAAATCGCTGAGGTATATTTTTTTAACTCGTATATTTAAATTAATTAGATCGTAAACTTGTAGTATTTAGATATGATTTAGAATGATTGTTAGGGTTAGTGTGATTGTTAGGGTTAGTGTAATGGTAAATGCGTGAATGTGATGAAAAAAAATTTAGAGTTAGGGTTAGGGTTAGGGTTAGTGTATGTTCACAGATTAGGGTTAGTGTATGTTCGCAGATTAAAAAATTTAGGATTTCGCAGATTAAAAAATTTGAAGAATCACTAAAAAATGTGATGTTTTTCAAATTTGAATTTTATTAGTATGGACGTAGATTAAAATATTTGTTAATATGTAGACATAAACATTTGTGATTATGTATATTAAAATGATTGTTATTATTAGGGTTAGGGTTAGGGTTAGGGTTCACCGCTGTCGCTTCTTTTAGTTGGGGTTAGGGTTAGGGTTAGTCATCACTGCTGTCGCCCTCACCGTCTTGGTCTTTCCCGCACGGGTTTAGAGCGAGAGGGGTTATTTTTTTAGGGTTGTAGGGAAACATCGTGTTCCCCAATAGCGACTGAAACGGTATTTAAACACCGTGCGTCGTTTTCACACAGTACGGCCATTTCATTTTTCCGAAAATTCTGAAATTAGCACAGAGAAAAAGAGAAGAGAAGGAAGAGGAGGAGAGGAGAAGAGAAGAGAAGAGAATGGTTGGTTTTTTTGTTAGATTTAGGGGTAGGGTTGTCAATCAGTTAGGGTTAGGATTAGGAATCGCGATCTCATTGTCGTAGTCATCACCGCTGTCGCCCTCAACGTGTTGGCCTTTCCCGCACGGGTTTAGGGGTTATCTTTTTTAGGGTTGTAGGGAAAAATCGTGAACCAAACAATAGCGACTGAAACGGTATTTAAACACCGTGCGTCGCTTTCACACAGTACGGCCATTTCATTTTTCCGAAAATTCTGAAATTGGCAGAGAGAAAAAGAGAAAAGAAGGAAGAGGAGGAGAGGAGAAGAGAAGAGAAGGGTTGGTTTTTTTGTTAGATTTAGGGGTAGGGTTGTCAATCAGTTAGGGTTATGGTTAGGAATCGCGGCCTCATTGTCGTAGTCATCACCGCTGTCGCCCTCAACGTGTTGGCCTTTCCTGCATGGGTTTAGAGGGAGGGGAAAATTTCTGTTGTTTGAAAAATCATGTTTTTTGTAGTACAATGAGCAATGTGAGTTCTCTAATTATACACTCTTGTACAGCTATGGAGCAACCCAATACAGTGTACGTTTATTACGGAGCCGGTGTAATCCGTAATGGACCAAACGGTGATGATCTTGGTGGTTGTATGTATGTTTGCAGTCAAATGAGACAACCACAGTCAATATCTTTCAACGATTTGAAGATGTGGTTAGTTCACCTGTTACAACTCAATGTTACGACGGATAATCTCAAAGTGGAAGGCATGGTTCCGGATGGAAACAAATGGGTGCTGAAGAGACTGAAAGGTGACAAATCATGGGGTTCGTTTGGACGAATTGTGACAAATCCAGGCTATGCTGTCGGAACCATCATACTGTACGTTGAAATGTCAGTACATAGTTCGGAGGGCAGCCATTCGGTTGAAAGAGAAAACACTAATATCTGTACCGGAGGAGGTCGCGATGGCGGTGGCGATGTCGATACTGGTGCAGGTGCCATTACCAATGCCAGTGCAACTGGCAGTGTACCTAACACAACTGGTGTAGGAAATACAACTCAATTTGGTGGCCATCAAGTAGATGCAGCTGAAGAATTACCAGAATTGGAGGAGAATTTTAATGAAGAGGAGTATACTGATCCGTCGGAAATGTACGAATCTCCTGTTGAACCCACGGAACAGCATAATCCTATGAGTGAGTGGACTGATCCGTCATCCTTGAATAACGCTGTGGTTCATGATGAGCTGGGTTCGCGATGGTCTTATAATGAATCAATCGTCCAGCTTGGACAGTTGTTTCGGAGTAAAAAGGATGCAAAGAAAGCCATAACTGCCTGGGCTGTCTCACTAAATAGGCCATTCCGGGTGGTCAGATCAAATCCGAGCCTGTGGACTGTGAGGTGCTTAATCCAGAATTGTCCATGGTACGTACGTGTCTGGCGGCCACGAGATGACCCGTCCTTTCGGGTGACCAGAGTTGACGACCACGGATGTCTGGCTGAGGGCATGGTGCAGCATCATAGAAATATCACTTCCAATTTTGTTGCCAGTCTGATTCTGTCAGTAGTGAAGACAAATACGGCAATCACACCGAAGGTGATAATTGCACATGTCGCGGAGAAGTACGGTTATAATATCAACTACCCGAAGGCATGGATGGCTAAACAGAAGACGCTGGAGGAGCTTTTTGGTACATATGTTGAGGCATACAACTTAGTACCGAGGCTGTTGCGGCGGATATGCGAAGCAAATCCAGGCACAGTCACCGCAATTGTTGATACGCCGGCAATCGGCTCCGAGGGTGCTGTGATTCCTGGGTGCATGGTACTGCGGAGATTTTTCTGGGCATTCGCACAGTGCGTTGCATCGTTCAGGTATATGAGACCCGTGCTTTGCATTGACGGAACATTTTTGACTGGAAAATACCAGGGAACTCTGCTGACTACTGTGGCTGTTGATGCCAACGACCAGCTTCTCCCCATAGCATATGCTGTGGTTGAGGGGGAGAACTATAGCAGTTGGCTGTGGTTCTTGGGCACTTTGAAGAATGAGGTTGTGAAAGACCGGGAGCGTGTGTGCTTGATTCATGATCGAAATGGAGGAATGCTGAGTGCGATGGAGTACATGCGATCAGGAGAGGATCCATCGCTGAGTTGGGATGATTTGCAGAGTCGTTGGTGCTCACGGCATCTTGGCGCGAATTTTCACAGTCGTTTCAAGAGCAAGCGCCTGATGGTCGTGTTCAAACGGCTTGCCAAACAGAACCAACAGTCAAAGTTCTCACAAATCTGGAAGTCACTGGAGGAAAGTACGTTGGCGGAATTGCAAGAAGCAGGGGTTGCAGAAGATCGCGGCGATACTGGCACGGGAAGCCGCCGGGGTCGTCTCAGATTCAGTCAGTGGATTCAGCCCAAACCAATGGAGAAGTGGGCGTTGCTTCATGACACAGGTGGGGCTCGATACGGAATCATGACGACAAATCTGGCCGAGGTGTACAACTTCGTCCTCAAAGGTGTGCGATGCTTACCACTCACTGCAATAGTTGAAATGACATTCTATCTCACAGTAGCGTACTACGACAGCAGGGGTTTGGCGGCATCAAGGCTTTTGCATGACCCCTTAGCACACTGGCCCAAAAAGATCAATGATTACCTTGAATTTCGGACAAGGAAATCGTTGACACATGATGTCACAGTACTGAGTCGCTTGCACGGGAAGTACGAGGTTCGGCTAAGGCACAGACATGTCTATGGCACACTGCGGGCTGGTCGGGTCCACGAATGTTGGATTTCAAATGCAGATGCCCAATGCACATGCAACAAGCCTCAACTGCTGCACATTCCTTGCTCGCATGTCATCGCTGCCTGCTCTGTTCCTGGGATCGATCCGGCGCGGTACATATCAACCTATTATACTCTGCAGTACCTGTGGAAGACCTGGGATGGTGTCTTCAATGGGTTTGCGGCGGGGGAAAGCTATCGACAACTATCCCCGGAAGATGCCATCACGTGGATCCCAGACAAGAGGCTCCTCATAGGCCATGTCGGCCGACGTCGATCCAGGAGGATAAATAACAATATGGATGCAGCGGAGCGTGAAGATGACGTATGTAGATGCAGCGCTTGCCGGCAGCCTGGTCACAGAAGAGATCGATGCCCGCGGGTGACAGGCGCACCGTCTTCGTCGCAAAACTAAATGTTGTATTATTTCAAGTACTTAATGTTTTGTCGTGAGTTGTACCGAATTTCCATATATCAGTTGTACTTAACTTCCCTAATGTCTTCTCGTGAATTTACTGAATGTTTTTTTATGTACTCAATGTTTATTTATGTACTCAATGTTTCAACTTCTCAACCAATATGTGACAACTGCAGGTATGGCGGACGACCATCAGCTTCCCGAGCTGATTTCACAGCACCATCAGGAGCGTCACCGTGCTCGACGCCTTCTACAGGGCATCGTTCTCCCAGCCTTGCGTCTGAGGGCACCGCGTGAGATGTGGCCTCTAGATGAGCGGTTCGCGCCTTATTTGCTCGAGGCCGGACTGTTGCCTTTCGCTCGCATGGTGGATCGGGCGAGGCGATTCCCTTTCGACCGAGCCCTCATTACTGCGCTTGTGGATCGGTGGAGGCCCGAGACGCACACGTTCCACTTCAGTTTTGGCGAGCTCACTGTCACGCTGCAGGACGTTAGCATGCTACTTGGCCTGCCTATCCGCGGGGAGATATATGTCCCAGCGGCCACCGAGAGAGCTGCATGGCGCCTAGATTTCCTACAGCGCTTCGAGGGAGTAGGGCCAGCGGGGGGGTTTGCGCAGGACGCGGGAGTTCCCCAGAGTTACCTTCGCGCAGTGCGCGATGCTGTGCTCCCCGTGGCCGCTCCAGAGGAGGTCTTCAGGCGCCACCTTGAGGCGTACTTGCTGTACCTGTTTGGGTGGTTGCTCTTCCCTGGCACCCACGGAAACATCTGCGAGCGGCAGTACGTTCAGCTCGCCAGGAGTATTGCCGACTCGGCCCTGGGCCACGTGCCGAGGTTCAGTTTCGGATCCGCTGTGCTCTGCCACACCTACAGGGGGTTGTGCGACGCCACGAGCAGAGACCAGGTCAGTTCTCTTTTCGCTGGGTGCGCTATTCTCTTGCAGATGTGGTCGTACGAGCATTTCCCCATCGGTCGACCGCTGGTTCCGCGGGATCAGTTCGCATTAGTCGGGGATGGGAGAGACGGCCCCGTGATGGGATGGAGGTGGGCTAGGCTGAGTTTGAGGTGGGCCATAGATCAGGCGCACCTCTGCTATCCTTCGTACGCCACAGACTTTGATCTGCTTCTCGACGACAGCGTCATCTGGGATCCATGGACCACCGCAAACCTCCAATCCGTCGCTCCAGCCGGCCTTTCTTCTTTTTGTACGCAGGATGAGCCGTACTGGCGCACCCAGGTTCTACTCGTATTCTCGCACATGGTTTAGGGTTACTCGCCTGAGCGAGTTATGCGCCAGTTTGGCCTACGCCAGGCTGTCCCCGTGCCGCCTCCTCGACAGATCCCGCACCATATCCACGAGTACGTCAAATATGCATTACATTCACATGTTATTTTATACATAATTTCCATCACAACCTAATTTCTTTGTCCGCAGGCAATCCAGGAAGAGTCGAGTGAGGGATGATTTCGTTCGTCGACAGCAGCCTTATGTGCAGCAGTGGATGGATTGGGTGCACACACGCACTGTCGAGGAGCACAGGCCATACAGCCACGACATCCATTTTTCCTATCTGTCCTGGTACCGACCTCGCGCGATCTACCGATTGACGGGCGGTCCACCCGCCGCGCCTGATGAGCCCATCCCTCCCGCCACCCTCGATGACGGCTACGACCGACGCCTAACTGGGCGAATCCACTCTTCTGTGAGTTCCTTAGTTCTTTGAAACCTTACTTTCACATGGATTGTCGTTCTATAATTGCATTAATTCGTGTGCACAGCTAGACATCCTCGGCGGCATCTCTACTGGTGCACGAGACATGATGGTCAGGTCCCGCCTCGGACCCACCATGCCCAGCGACGATGTGTACGCATATTGTTCAGAGGTCGAGCGGCGGGTCGATCAGATTTTAGTCGGTTTCAGAGTGCTGCTGCCACCTCACTTGACCGTGATTCCCCCACCATCACCGTCGGCGCCAGGTCCTTCGTCGCATGTGCCACCAGCGGACCGTCCGTCGTCGTCGCGCCCTCCACCACTGCACACGGGTTTCGTGCCTGCCGACAGCTCTTCGGACGACAGCTCTTCGGATGACGAGCTCGATACTCCTCCATGGCACCAGCCTCCTGACCAGGCACAGCAGCATCCTACACAGCCGACACATGTGCTTCCTAGCTTCCTTCCCGATGCTCCGCCGCCTACGCAGCCGACACAGCCTTCCCAGTCTACGCCAGCTGCGCAGACACCACCAGTAAGGAGGCGGCGCGTCAGGGATCGTCAGCCCCCCTCTCGGTACACACCATCAGAGTATCAGCCCCCCCCACAGAGGGGCAGGAGGGGGCACTAGTCCGATGTATGCTTTTCTCAGACTGTTCAGTTTTCGTATATTTTTGTTAGGTTTCCAACTTTTTGGGGTTTTATGTTTTCTACTGTTCTACTTTTGTATGACTTTGCGTTTCTACTTTTCAGCTTTTACCTATTCATCTGATGCTCGTTTTCGTATGATTAATCTTTGCGACTTTTGCACCTACCATCTTTTGCGCCGAGACGTCTGGTTTCATACAAATGCGTCGAACCAACGAGACAAAACTAGGTATCAAAAGCACGGTATAAATGCGAAATTGGTATGTACTTGTACGGTCCAGATGGCAAAACTTTGTTGTCTTACTCCTTTTCGCAAATCAGCCTACAATTATCGCGGCTTATACCTTTTAAAGATTTTCCTCGGAACCTAAAAAGGCTAAAACCCACATCTCATCTCCAAACTTCGATCTAATTCAAGGAGTATCTCCCATTCACTATTCTGACCAAGTTTCCCTTCTGTAAGATTTTCAAAATCTCATCCGACACCTTAGTTTCAAGTCTCGTCATTTTTTGAAATTCTAATTACCCTAAAGTACCCTGTTTTCGAATTATCACAAAATCATCAAATCTTGCCAAATTTCATTCAAACTTCTGCTGAATATGCTCCAGAAATAAAGTTACACTTGTATGTGAGATTAGATCTCAAATCAGCCATCCCAATTTCGGAATTTACAAACAAGTGCTACTTCTCAAATGAAATCATTATGAAGTGTTTCGATTGCGACCACGGGGCAAAAGAGGGAGCAGAGAAAGTTTCCCAGTTTTTAGTCGCTATACCGTATAGCGACTGAAAGCTGCGGGTTTCAGTCGCTATACCGTATAGCGACTGAAACCTGGCTGGCACGGCACAGGTGCCAGCGGGGCATTTGTGCCGTGCCACGTCTTCAGTCGCTATACCGTATAGCGACTGAAGACTGTCGCGAGGAAGATTTCGCGACTGAGAGCCCTTTTTGCAAATTTAAAAAGTTAAGAGTTAGTTTTGCAATTGTTTTTTTTTATAGGGTTATTTCAAAAAAAAATTCTAAAGTTGCCGGGTTTCATTCTATGGGATGCCAGCAAAAGATAAGAGCTGGTGAAGATGTAATAGCGGCAATAGCCAATTGCGGCAATGGTGGGGACTGTTTTGGTTGCCAAAAAAGCCTGTTCAACTTGATGATTTCTGCTAATTGCATTGGCTAATTTAGTAAATTATTCCAAAACAAGGAGCAGGTTTGTTGGTTGGCTCAAATATAGATTCAAATCACCTCTCTTATACAAGGGCTTTCAAATGAAGTTGCAGTGTATGATAAAATAGTTTTAGTTTTTTGTTGTCGTTAGGATTGGATGCTTGTTGAGAGCGTAAAGTTAGATCTGCAACAAATAAAAACATAGAAAAAACACGTAGGTTTTTACATAGTTCGACACACCACTTGTTTTCTACATCTCCGCTTGATGTCCTCGTCAAGATTATACTATTGACGGTATTTAAACAAACTGTCGTGTTCACCGCAGACTCTCTACAACGGATTTCAGACTTAATATAAAATTGAGAAAATCAGAAACTCTGCACTCATATCTCATGATAAAACGGCATTTACATGTAGTCAGAGTGGCCAAACACAACCGCCTTACGCATGGTTCGGGCCTTCTAGAGTAGCGAAAAAGTATCTGATTAGAGGTAACTCTTGGTTCCTTCAAAACCAAATCATTGCTCCATTTGGAAGACTTACTTTACTTATTGATTGCAAAAATATTTAGATCAGCTTGGTTTTCATATTGTTGGTTATAATTATACCACCTGCACGGGAAATTCTGGAGAACTTAATGAATCTGTTTCTTCTGCAATTTCTGAAAATGGTGAATACGAAATTATTGGATAGGAAGGTGTATAAACTTAGTCAATTAGAGCATATTGCTCAATTTTCATCTTTCTTTTAGGTATTGTCGCTGCTAATGGGTTGCCTGGAAACAGGACTCTTGAAGGGCGTGTGCATCCATTAACCAAAACAAATTACCTTTGCTTCTCCACTGGTGGTGACTTATGCCCTTGCAGCCATGGTGAGAGATCCTATCTGTTTTTTTTTTTTTGGTTAGGATTTAGGCACCTCTCGTTTCAGAGGCATTTTTCGTACGCCTATATGGGAATATGGCATCCTTTGCTAGGTATAGAATCATTGAGTTGAATTTGTAGGTAGGGTGTTTGATGTGCCCTGGTGATTTGTTCTAAATGCTATGTGCTTTGCTTAATTGTTTATTTTGTTCTTGACTAAATTAAGCATGTTCCATAGAAATTATGAGACCATGGCTAGCCAAGCTAGGGGAACCTTGCACCAACATTTACTTGATGAATAGGTTCTTGAAGGGAGAGGTTTGGCCGAAAACCATCCACATTCTCTCTGATGAGATGTTTCTGTTAAGAATAGTGTTCATGAGTTTGCGGCCATGTTTTCCTTAAGCAGGTTAAGTTTAGTTTATTGATAGCAATGATGATATTTGAAATTGTTGGATATAATAGTCTATTAGAATTCGTAGTCTATTAGGATTCGTATTAGTTTTTTCTATTAGGATTCTTATTAATCCTTTGTTAAGGGTTATAAAAGAAGAACAATTGTATCTATTTTTACAAGCAAACAATAAAAATCTAAAATCGACTGTGGACAGATTTGGACCACTATGATCCGTTAGACATTTCTCATGCTGAACATCTGACTATGTTCAAAAAGTGGGTGGATCGCAGGAGAGTACTTGACTTTCTGTAAAGCTTGAATGTTGAGTTTGAGCCTAGAAGAGCTGTCGTTTGCCACCAGTCACATCTGCCCACCATGGAGGAGGCATTTGCTGCTATAGTGATAGAGGAGACCCGGTTACGGGTCATGACATCGGGTACCCTACCACCTCATACTAGATCTGTGTTGACTGTTGCATATCACCGCGAGTGCTTTACTTGCGGGAAGATTGGCCACATTAGCTGGAATTGCCCACAATCATGCGATTTTGGGTGTGGCAGGGGTGGTGGAGGACGTGGTAGAGGCTGAGGTAGAGAACGTGGTGGTAGAAGCCAAGGTTCTAAAGTCAATTTTGTCGTGTTTGATGAGGGATCAGTTGCGCATGACAAAGAGGAGCTTTCTGAATTGGAGGAGCTAGATAGTTCAAAGCAAAGGTTGAGAGTTCCACCAACAAGTCCATGGCCACTCAGGAGATCCCTATGACCACTACATTTGGTACTTTTGCCAATTATGCCCATGCGGGCACAGGTATTGAGGCACAGGTATTGAGGCACAGGTTTTTGCATCCTCGCATACTTCTCCTTTAGATTGGATAGTTGATTCAGGTGCATCTAGACATGTCACTGGTGCTTCTAGTGAGTTTGCATCATATTCTCCATATTCTTCCATGCATCGTGAAACTGTTCAAACTGCTGATGGGACTGCACAACCCATCAAGGGAATTGGCACAGTTTAGTGTACACCTACCATTACACTTTCCTCTGTTTTGCATGTTCCATCCTTCCTGATCAATCTTCTTTTTGTGAGTGTTTTGGTGAATCAAATTGATTGTGATGTTTATATTGACCGAGATGTCTGTCATATTCAGGAGAGGCTGACAAGGAGGGTCTTGGGGACTGGGACTAGGCGTGATGGATTGTGGTATTTGGATCGAGGGACTGTGGATGCTGTGAGTGCTGCTTTGACTACTGCTGTAGGTGGAGAAGAGGATGAAGTGATGCTTTATCACTATCGTTTGGGTCATCTATCATTTGACCGACTGAGGAGTATGTATCCGGATGTTATGAGTCGAGTGCCCATGAAGAAACTCATGTGTGATGCTTGTGAGTTTGGCAAGCACATACGATCATCTTATGATAGTATTGGGCTTCGTAGTATTGAACCATTTATACTTATTCACTCAGATGTTTGGACCTCTCCGGTTATCTCTATTTATGATTTTAAGTACTTTGTTACTTTCATTGACTGTTATTCCCGTATGAATTGGCTCTATATGATGAAGAATAAGAATGAAGTTTTGCGTTGCTTTCAATATTTCTGTGCTTTTGTGCAAAGACAATTCAATACTCATGTTCGTATTGTTAGAACTGACAATGGAACTGAATATGTCAACAAGGAGTTTGCAACTTTTCTTTCAGCTCAAGGGATCTTGCATCAGACAACCTGTCCGGATACATCAGCACAGAATGGTGTGGCCGAGCGAAAAAGCAGACATCTTTTGGAGACTGCCCGCTCACTCATGTATGGGATGAATGTGCCAAAAATCATGTGGAGTGAAGCCGTTATGACAGCGGATTACTTAATTAACCGCATACCCTCAAGAATGTTAGGCATGAAAACTCCCTATGAGTTGCTTATGGGAACGAATATATTTGTTGTCCCTCCGAAGGTGTTCGGATGTGTGTGCTTTGTTTGGGATTATCGATCATCTACAGAAAAGTTGGACCCTCAGGCTTTGAAGTGTATATTCGTGGGATATTCTTCTCGACAGAAGGGCTACATGTGTTAGAGTCCTCAGGCCAAACAGATGTTTGTGAGTATGGATGTCACTTTTCGGGAGTTTGAGCCCTTCTATGGTGAGAAAACTGAATTGATGCCTTTATTTGGTGATATCTCTTCTCGCCTGCCTAATGCTGATAGAGAGGGGGAGAATGATGAAGTGAGTAGTAGTGACTATGGTGGAGGTGGCGATGTTGTTGTGGGTATAATTCCATGTCCTGTTGCAGATGAGGGGGTGTGTGCCAATGGGGGTGGAGATACTGGAGTTCTGAAGATGAAGCATTTTCGTGGCACTGGAGTTCAGGGGGAGCAGAAGCAGCCCCAGTCTCCTGTGATTGAGATTGACGACCAGTCATCCACGGAGTTTTTTTTTATAAATAACCCAGATTTAAAAAATAATTACAAAACTAACCCACAGTTGCAAGATTTTACAAAAATGACCTGCCACGTCAGCCTGTCGAGCACTGGGCACTCGATTGGGGCTTGTCGAGTGCCCAGAGCTCGACCCAGCCTTATCGACCACGGCCACAGCTTGTCGAGTGCTAGGCACTCGACAAGCCCAATCGACCACGACTAGGGGCTTGTCGAGTGCCCAGCACTCGACAAGCCAAAAAGGTTTTAAATTGCGAGATCGGGGATTCGAATCGAGGCCAAACACGCGGGAGCGGGGGGTGCGAACCAGTTGGGCTAGAGGCTTTAACTGCCCTAAAGGCGCTGGCCTTTTTAATATCCATTTAGTTGTCGAGGGTCCAGAACTCGACAAGCAGGGGAAAAGTTTTAATTGCAGGAGCGGGGATTCGAACACGGGCCAACGAACTGCAAGCCGGGGGTGGGAACCAGCTGGGCTATGAGCTTTTAGCTGCCCTAGTACTGCTGGACATGTAAATATTGAGCAACTTGTCGAGTTCCCAGAACTCGACAAGTTGCTGGTCCCCATTTCATATAACTTTGGTCCCCTCCTGCTTTGCTCACTTTGCTCAGTGTTCAACACAGACAGCACACACACGCACAAACACAAACACCTCTCTCTCTCTCTCAATCTTCAAGTTTAGATCTAGCAAAATCTGTCCGGTAAATTGATTCGATGTAGAAGAGAAACTTGTAGAGGATTCTGAGCTCTTCGAAAAGAGATATTTTTTATTAAAATGCATTTAAGATTTTGTTAAGTATGTTGCTAATGATGTAATTAGGGTTTATGTTTATGTGTATAAAACTACTAGAGTATGTATTATCTTTTTAGGATATATGTTTAGGAAATATGTGCATGTGTATGTATGTTTGGAAATTAGGTTTTTTTAAATGTATGTGTGTATGTTTGAAAATGTATATTTTTTTATAAATTAGGTTTTTTAAATGTATATGTGTATATTTGTAGAAATTATGAAATTAGGTTATTTTTAATTATGTGCAACTATGTTTATAAATTAGGTTTTTGAAATGTATAATGTGTATGTTTTTAGAAATTATGAAATTAGGTTATTTTTAATTATGTGCAATTATGTTTAGAAATTAGGTTTTTCAAATATATATGTGTATGGTTTTAGAAACTATGTGCATGTGTGTATGGTTTTAGAAAATATAAAATTAGGTTATTTTTAATTGTACACATGCATGCTCTATGTTTAAGAATTAGGTTTTGTAAATGTATATGTGTATGTATTTAGAAATTATTAAACTAGGTTATTTTCAATTACATGCATGCATGCATGCTCTATGTTTAGAAATTATGTTTTTCAAATGTATATGTGTATGGTCTTAGAAACTATGTGCATGTGTGTATGGTTTTCGAAAATATGAAATTAGGTTATTTTTAATTGTACACATGCATGCTCTATGTTTAAGAATTAGGTTTTGTAAATGTATATGTATATGTATTTAGAAATCGGTCCATAGAGTTGTCAGACATAATGGTGTCATGTTATTTACGGGTGAGACGAATGTGTGTAGGGAATGGAGAATCCAGAAAAAATTTGCATATTGTATGGCGACGGCTTAGTTCGCGAGGGGCAAAGCGGGGTTGATATGAGCTGTTGCCGGTATGTGACGGGCGAGCTGAGCATACATAACACCTCGTTTCTGCAGCTGAATTTATGGATCCTGAATATGTTCGGGAAGTGGCCTCGTGATGAAATGGCTCTAATTGAAGGGCTCATTGTACATGAGGTAGATAATGAGCCATACAGGATGCTGCGCTAAATTAAATGAGACAAATCTTGGATCTCTTATATTCGAAGAGTGGAAGACCCCCATGGCGGACTGCTCGGCCAGTTTGCGATGTATATGTAGTTCTGCAATGTAGGAGCAGCCAAGCGTGTGGTGGAGGGTGAGCCAAGCGTCGTGTCCGGTCCTGCAACATTCAGGGCTAGTGAGTGGTCGGATGTATTCTGCCATACTTGCGTAGATGTGTGCGAGGTATTGGATTGCCTTCCATCAGTGTCCGACGAAGATGATTCGACGGACTCGGAGGCATCCGATGGCTCTGATGACAATAATCTTGGTCCCCCGCAGGAGTGGCTAGATCATTCAGCATACAGTCAAGCTGTGTTGCCAACGGATCAGGGTTCGAGATGGTCTTTCGAGCGCAGTGGCATACAAGTGGAGCAGGAGTTTCAGAGCAAGGAAGATTTGAAGAATGCCGTGGCGAGCTGGTCTCTCGCAATTAATCGGCAATACAAGGTTGTCAAGTCAAACCTCAACCTATTTGTCGTAGCCTGTGTAACACTAGGCTGCCCATGGAAGATTCGTTCCATGCAGCCAAAGGACGACATCGGTTTTGTGGTGACAAGAGTTACCGCACACACATGCCTGCTTACGGAGGTGCTGGACAGACACAAAAACCTGATGTCATTGTACGTCGGTAATATCATCCAGCCGGCCGTGCGAGAGAACATTTCGATAATGCCGAGATAAATACTGAAGCAGGTTGCCGATAGGTGTGGGTACACTATACGGTATGCAAAAGTCTGGAGAGCAAAACAGAAGGCCATTGAGGGCATGTTCAGCACATTTGACCACGCCTACAATAATGTAATGCGGTTGCTGCGCAACATCGCTCAGACCAACCCAGGCACCTTTTTGGATGTCTTCGATCAGCCAGTTGTATGTCGAGACGGCAGCCCCATACAGAACACTCAGGTGCTCCGTCGATTGTTCTGGTCATACCGCCAATGCATCGAGGCATTTGCTTATTGTCGTCCAGTCATATGCGTGGATGGTACATTCCTGACCGGAAAGTACAAGGGCACGCTTCTCATTGCTATTGCTGTGGATGCTAATGACCAGTTGTTTCCATTGGTGTATGCGATAGTTGAGTCGGAGAACTCGGAAAGTTGGTTGTGGTTTCTGGTCAATGTGAAGCGGGCGGTTGTTGGTGATCAAGAGAAGGTCTGCATCATATCGGACCGCCACTGAGGGTTGCTCCACGCAATTGAGGTAATGCGCGGGGCCCCAGATGCTCCATACAAATGGGAGGATGTGCGCAGTCGTTGGTGCATGCGGCACATTGCGGCAAACCTTTTCACACACTTCCGCAGCAAATATATCATGGATCTGTTCAAGCGGCTATGCATGCAAAATTAACCGAGGAAGTTCCAAACTGTGTTTGACAAATTGGAGGCGCTGACAGTGAAGTACTCCACGAGGAGGGCCGGCAATGCTGCCCATGATGCGACCGTTAGCAAATTCTCCCAATGGATTCAGGACAAGGACATTGAGAAATAGTCCTTGCTGCATGACGATGATGGTGCAAGGTTTGGGATAATGACGACCAACTTTTTAGAGGTGTGCAATTATGTGTTGAAGGGAGAGGTGTTTGCAGGTGATTGCTGTAGTGGAGATGGCATGGTACCAAATAGCCGAGTACTTCAACAACAGAAGTGTTGCCGCCAAAACGCTAGTCGATAATCCCATGAGAACCTTGCCAGATGTTGTGTAGTCCTACTTGACTGCTCACGTAGACAAAACCCAACGGCACGAGGTGACAGTAATAAACAGACTTCACCGAATCATTCAAGTCCGCCTTCGACAGAAGAACGTGAGTGGCCAACTGAGACCTGGACGAGTGCACGAGATCATTCTTGGGGATGTCGCTGGGTGCACATGTAACAAACCGAAGCTACTGCACAAGCCCTGCTCGCATGTCCTTGCTTCATGTACGGCGCTCGGTGTGAGCCCTGCGCCTTACCTTTCGGAGTATTTCAGTCTTGATAACCTTTCAAGCACGTGGAGTGGAGTGTGGAGAGTTTTTATGACGCTCGGTGACTACAGAGTTATCCCTGCTGGCGAGACTACCTAGATCCCAGATGTAAATCTAAAGCAAACGGGTCCTGGGCGATGGAAGACACGCCAAATACACAATGACATGGATGAGTCACAGGGGTAGCTCACGAGCTAGGAAATGCTCGATCTGTAGGCAGCCCGGACATAGCAGGAAGGATTGTTTGAATGCACCCGAACCATCGACCTAGCTTTATTGTGTGTGTTCGGCAAAACCTTGTAATAAACTTTGTAATACGCTTCTCATTTGCATTAGATAGTTGTAATCCATACGATATGCTTACCTAGCTATGTTGTATGTTATGTTACTTTCAATAATAGTTCCTGTGTTATGTTTTGACAGGCATGGCCGGCGGGGACAGAGATCTTCCAGAACTGCTGACCAGTATATGCGATCGTGGACATCGTGGCCGCATGTTGTCTGAGGGCTGGGACTTGGAGCCGCTGGTAGTGCGTGCTCCCTTGGAGTACTGGCCTCTACATGAGGGCTATATCCCCATCCTCTGGGATGCAGGTTTATTGTCGTTCGCCCGTATGCTACAGATAGGTCAGCATATTTACACACTGGACAGGTCGTCGATCACATCATTGGTAGATCGACGGCGTCCACAGACCCACACTTTTCACTTCCCTAGGGGGAGATGACAGTCATGCTGGAGGATGTGAGCATACTGCTTGGTTTACCTAGCAGTGGACATCCCATCGTCCCTCGGCCAGCACGCCTAGATTTTTGGCACGCTACAGTGAGTGCCCCGATGATGCCCCCGCCGATGTAGTTCCACAACATCTCTTCGCCTACTTGCTGGTGACGCTGCAGTATATCCTGTTCCCTTTGACGCACGGTGACACTGTGTACACGTGGTTCATTCCCCTGGTCGAGAGTATCGTCAATGCGGACCCAGGGGCCATGCCACGTTACAACTGGGCCATGGCAGTGTTGTGCGTGACGTACAGGGGGCTTTGCGAGGCATGTTGCAGGACCTCGACTGGATCATTGCTGTCCGCATGCCCTATACTGCTGCAGCTGTGGTCATGGGAGCACTTCTCCGTTGGTCGGTCGCGTTTAGAGCGGCCCATCCATTCGTACGGTGTGTCAGCGGACTATGAGGACTGGGTTGATCGGCCGACCATGGGAGCCCGCTGGCTGGGAGGTCGGCCGAGGTGGTCATCATCACAGATTCACCGCTGTTACGTGGCGTACCTGGGAGAGTTTGATCTCCTACCGGATGCACGCGTCATATGGAGACCATGGACACCGGAGCACGTCTCCCAGTTTGCACCGCATGGCATTTCCTCGCATTGCACCACGGGCCAAGACTGCTGGCTTACACGCCGGCACATGGTGTTCTCACATGTAGTGGAGCCGTATTTTTTGGAGAGGGTGATGCGCCAATTCGGGCTACACCAATAGATACCGCCCCCGGAAAGAAATAGACAACACCATCTCCTGCGGGAGATTCACGTATATGCCTAGAACATTTTCTATATCTCATGTACGTACTCATATTTGTTTATTTCCTTGCTTTATGTGCATCGCGTCACCTTTTGCAGACAAACACGGAGAGGAAAACACTCCGACAACCGGCAGAGCAAGAATGCCAAATGGGTCGACGAGTGGGAGGACTACGCAGCGACGGATGTTGTTGTGGAGGAGCGGCCGTACCAGGCCTATCTTCAGTGGTACGTGCCGCGCACCCGCACGCGACTTGCTCGTGCGGCCCCACCTTCGCCGACAGAACTATCACATCAAGACAGTCTTCGACTAGGCCTTGATGTTCAGTTCCCAGGCCGGATACATCGCTCTGTACGTTGGTCTTGGCTGGATACTTATGTTCGTCTCTTATCTTATCTATTTTTTGAAAGTTCCCATATGAGTTTTGCATGTGCAGGCTGACGTAGCGGTGGCCATTGACAAGCAAGCGGCAAACCTGTTGTCTAGCCTTTCTCGGGGAGGATGACGATTCAAGACGGTGGCGCGTGGTGCCCTACATTCCATCCGTATAGGAGCACAACGACTCTTCTTCGACCTAACTTGTGGCCGAAAGACAGATGGATCGGTTCTACACCAAAGAGGGCCTGGCCACCTAGTCCGATGTCAGCCCAATCTAGCCTGGGTGATGCTCGACAGAGCACTTCGTCAGCACGGCGCAGTCATCGCGACATATCGTCGACCTGGGGAGGTGACGTACCGGGTACGTCCGTCGACCCATCTTGGCTTTGTCGTTCCTCGTCAATGCACAGTGCTCGACGCAGAGATCTGCATATTGGGGGCCCGTCGCGACATCGCACTCCTGATTCAGATGATTCCGACGATGAGGACGACATCCGTCATCAAGACGAGGAGGATGCGAGTAGGGCGTTGGCAGAGCGGCTTGCGGCTGACGAAGATTGGGACCAGGCTCATATTGAGCAGGCGGCCCAGGGACAGGGATACTCAATTCGTTGGGGGTCTACGCAGCTGAGTTGGGGGGAGCCCACCCGTGACCACATGTATCAACATGACGATCGTTAGTACTACGCTCCGCAAGGGAGCGATGCCAATTGTGTGGCACAATAGCGGTACAATGAGGACTGAATCTTGAGCATGTTAGGGATGCACGACCCTCATGCGCATCAGTACTATCAACTGGATGAGTTAGCGCCGAGTGAGCTCGAAGATCACCCTCCACCGACACAGCCATCTTAGGGTCATGCAGGTACTGAGCGGCATGGTCCTTCTACCGCGGCTGGGCGGCGATCACATGTGCCACCTGATCCGTACTCACCATCGCCTTTTCAGAGAGATAGGCATGGGCATAAGAGGGGTCGTCTTAACCCATAGCGAACATGTACAAACGCTTTTATTTTTCAACGTGTTACATTCAAAATTTAGTAAATGCATTATTTTCTAGATTAAATTGTGCTCGATCGTTTTAAGCTGTGTAACTGCAGTTAATTAATTTGGCCAGTGCCTTTACCACAACCCCTCTCACCCCCTGCGGCCTGGGTTCAAATTCTAAGACTATATATATATAAAAGAAATCTATTAATTTATTGGATCCATCTTACTCTTAACTAATACAAATTCTACGACTAAATATTAATAAAAATTAAAAACTCATAATTAAAATTACTAGAATATATGTATGTGTATATATACACACACACACACACATACGTACACCTATATACATATGTATATGTGTGTGTATATATATGTGTGTGTACGTATGTATATATATATATATATATATATATATATATATATATATATATATATATATATATATATATATATATATATATATACATACATATATATATATATATGTATATGTATATATATATATATGTATATGTGTATATATATAGATATGTATATGTATATGTGTATATACACATATACACATATACATATATACACACACATATACATATACATATACATGTACATCTACATCTACATGTATATACACACACATATACATATACATACATATACATATATACCCACATATACATATACATGTACATATACATCTACATCTACATCTACATCTACATGTATATACACACACATATACATATACATATATATATACACACATATACATATACATGTACATCTACATGTACATGTACATCTATATGTATATGTATATGTATATGTATATGTATATGTATATGTATATGTATATGTATATGTATAGTCAAACAATATAAAATAGTCCAGTGCAATTACGGCAGCCAAAGGCTGCTAGTCCGGTTGGTTCCCACCCCCCGTTCCCACATCAATGGCTTGGATTCGAATCCCAACTCTCGCAATTAAAACCCTTTTTTCCCTTCTTGTTTAGCACTACACAACCAATTGCATATTAAAAAGGTCAATACCTTTAGGGCAGCTAAAGGCTCTAGCCCAATTGGTTCGCACCCCCGCTCCCCACGTTGTTGGCCCGGGTTCGAGTCCCCGCTCCTGCAATTTTTTGTGTTAAAACAGTGGTTGATGGCTTGTCGAGTGCCCAGAACTCGACAAGCATGTGGTCGTGTTCACTGCCCTTGACAAGAGCCTTGTCGAGCTTTGGGTGTTTGACAAGTTGGTCGCATGTGACAGCGAGCTTGTCGAGCTCCCAGTGCTTGACAGGCTAACGTGGCAGGTCATTTTTGTAAAATCTTACAACTGTAGGTTAGTTTTGTAATTGTTTTTTAAATTTGGGTTATTTATAAAAAAAAACTCGTCATCCACGCAAGTCATTGTCCCTAACCCCTCCTCAGTTGTCTCACATTTGACCCCGTCTCCCTCTGAAACAGGTGGTAATGTATCTCTTGATCTTCCTATTGCTCATCGTAGAGAGCCCCGAGTTATTGCTGGTAAGCCTCCGGCTAGGTATGGTTTTGAGGGTGATCTTTCTCATGTTGTCTCATATTTTTCTTTGTCTCCTGCATATAAGTCTTTCATTGCATTATTACAATATGTGCCCATACCAAAAGATTGAAAAGTAGCAATGCAAGATCCTTTGTGGCTTCTTGCTATGCAGGAGGAACTTCAGGCATTGAGGAAAAATGAGACTTAGGAATTAGTCTCTCTTCCAGTTGGAAAGAAAACTGTTGGATGCAAATGGGTGTATATCATAAAGCAAAAAGCAGAAGGCAAGATTGAGAGATATAAGGCGAGATTAGTGGCAAAGGAATATAGTCAAACGTACGGGATTGACTATGATGACTTTTGCACCAATAGAAAAAATGAGTACAGTGAGAACTTTAATCTCATGTGCAGTAAACTTCAACTGGCCCCTACATCAGCTTGATGTGAAGAATGCCTTTTTGTATGGTGATTTACGAGGAGAGGTATATATGGAGGTCCCACCAGGTTTTGGTGATAGTGGAAAGGTGTGCTAGCCGAAGAAGTCCTTGTATGGCTTAAAACAATCTCCAAAGGCCTGGTTTGATAGATTCAGATGTGCAGTATGTAGTATGGGTTACAAGCAGTGTAATGAGGATCATACTGTCTTTTTCAGGCACTCAGGAGTATTCATTACAATACTTGCTGTTTATGTCGATGACATTGTCATAACAAGTGATGATGCTGAAGAGATTGTCTGTCTGAAGAACAAGTTAGGTAAAGAATTTGAAGTGAAGGATTTGGGTCATCTCAAATATTTTCTTGGCATAGAGATTGCACGGTCTAAAAAAGGTATAGTTCTCTCACAAAGGAAATATATTCTAGATTTGCTGAATGAAACTGGAATGGTAGGATGTCGTATTGTCTCTACTCCCATTGAGCAAAACCACAAGTTAAGTGATCAAGGTGGAAACCCAACTAATAAGGAGAGTTATCAAAGACTTGTTGGGTGTTTTATTTACCTTTATCACAAGACCCGATATTGCTTATGCGGTGAGTGTGGTAAGTAGATATATGCATGACCAAAGAGTAGAGCATATGGAAGCAGTATATAGGATTCTAAAAGATCTGAAGGGTAGTCTAGGAAAAGGTCTCTGGTTCAGGAAGAATATGAATCTTGATGTGGTTGGCTATTGTGATGCTGACTGGGCAAGTTGTTTAGATGACAGGAGATCAACATCAGGGTATTGTGTTTTTGTGCAAGGCAACTTGGTGTCATGGCGAAGTAAGAAACAGAATGTTGTTTCTTGATTTACAGCAGAAACAGAGTACAGAGTTATATCTTCTAGCTTATGTGAAATGCTCTGGTTGAGAGGTTTCTTGTCAGAGTTACGATTGTTTTGAGGTGGAGTTTTGACACTGTGGTGTGACAATAAGTCAGCAATCAATATTACTAATAATCCAGTGCAACATGATCGCACCAAGCATGTGAAAATTGATCACTTCTTCATTAAAGAACGCTTAGACGAAGAAAACTTGAAACTAGAGTATGTCTCTTCTGGAAAGCAACTTGCTAATTATTTGACAAAAAGAATTAGTCCCAAAGAGTGTGTGTTAGTTTGTAACAAGTTGGAGCTTGAGGGAGAGTGTTGGATATAGTAGCCTATTAGAATTCTTAGTCTATTAGGATTCGTAACCTATTATGATTCGTACTAATTTTTTCTATTAGGATTCTTATTAATTCTTTGTTAAGGGTTATAAAAAAAATAATTGTATCTATTTTTACAAATAAGCAATAAAATCTTAAATCAACTGAAATTATGGTGTGCTCTTCAATATTTGTAGAAGTTTGGTGTCTTTCCCTGAGTTCATGATTTTCTCTCTGTTTTAGTGTGTGATCGTTTTGGTCTATCAAATAATTGTTTGGCAATCATGTGCTTTTGTACTTTTGTATTGTCGTTTGGTTGTGCAGTTTGTTTCCTGTGCATTCAATCCTTCACATTACTCTTTAGACTAATATTTGAGATATGTTGCTATGTTATCACACTATTTTTAGAGGATTGTCTGTATTCACATGCTCCATTAATATATAAATATATATATATATATATATATATATATATATATATATATATATATATATATATATATATATATATATGGAGAGCGGTTTGTGCAGGCTGATGGTTGAGCCTTTTGATACTCAACTAAGGGTGCTATTATCAGAAATAGCTCAGAAGGGCTTGCCATAATTTGTAGTTTTGAATACGTACTTGGCAGGCAGCTTTTCAACATCATTTTCAATTTTATATTTAAAATTTTGTTGTAATACCCGCAATAATACTAAAAATATATTTATAGTTAAATAATATTGTTAGTCTCTCAACTATAGAAATTAGAAGAAAACCTGATACCAGTCAAACAAAAATTATATAAATGATATTTTTAAATTATTGTATGTATTAATTTAGGGAAATTAACGAAAGACGCTAAAAAAAAGAGATTACTATATAACCATAATTGCGAGACTGACATATGAGTCTAAATCTCTATGTTATTAAGTCATCAATATCTTATTAAACTCAAAATTCTTCTAGCATACAAAACAGATTGCCTATTTTTGGTCAAATCTAGGAAAATATTGTTGATAGCTATATATACATATATGGTTAAGAGAGACAAAAGAGAGAGAAAAGAAAAAAAACATAGAAGACTTCAAGTAATATCATCCACGTGACCTCATGTTTTGGTGCATGTTAACCACGACAAGAGCCATGTGGAGTATTAGTATAACTATAAGTTGCATATAAATAGTGTCTCAAACTTCAATAGTTTTGCATTGTTTTGAAGTCACCTTCAAGTCCAAGGCATTAGTTGCTTTTGGAAGCCAACTAAACTAGTAAGATATAGTTAAAGTATTGTTAAAGTCAAATTATCAAGTTAAATCGTCAAAACAAAATAATATAAGACAAGATGTGCATATACTAGTATCACATTTTCTCATGTAAAATTATTTTGTCGCAGTTATTTTGAGCTATATACTATTCTACTATTTACTCTTTATTATTTTTAATATTCTTTATATTGAAATTTTGTAAAAATAAGATGACTTTATTTTATTGGATATGGAAAAAAGGTAGACTAACATCCCATTAGGATATATGATGATGGATTTACCAGAACTACCAATACCAACTGGGTGAATAGTAATAATACTGGAAGTAAATAATTAAATAAAAGACTTCTTATAATTTGTTCTACTTTATTTTTGGTATTGATATAAAACAGAACATGTGTATAATTATTTTTATTTTTCTTTCTTTTAAAATAGCTAATGTTGCAAGTTTATATTTTATAGAAAGTTGGTACTACAAAGACAAATGCATCATACTGGTTAATTCAGGTATGGGACTATTTTAAGTTCTCTCTCGAAAACGGCTCTGATTCGAACAAGGTATATGGTGATAGATTTGTAAAAGCAACTGGTACTAGTAAGTCAAATGTGGTAATTCTCGTTGGACTAAAAGACTTTGTTCTTTTATGATAGTAATGACTTTGGAGAGACAATGATAGTAGAGTATTTTTTTATAGATCATAAAAATGTAAAATTTTGCCCTAGTGACTCTCAGGAGTGGAAAACTTGTGATCATGTGTGGCATTAAAAATTATTTTATTCTTATTATTTTACTTATTTATTATTTATTTATTTTGTGTTACTTATTAATGAAGTGGACGTGATTTCACAATTGTAAAATTTTATAATATAAATTCCTTTTAATAGACAATAATTTATTTTCTTTATCTATTATTGTGTATGTTGGTTTGCAAAGTATGATTCATCATATTCATTCTTATGTTAATTTAATTTTTGTTGCTTCAAAAGGTGATGATCATGTTGCTAAAATATCATTGAGACATGAATTTGGATAGTAGACTAAATAAATTTTATATTTTGCTCAATTTATATTCCTTTGTTTTCTACGAAGCTAATTATAAATAAAGTGAGTTTTATGATACTTTTCTGATTTCAATCTATTTTGTATAAAATCTTACACAATTATAAGTTCTATTCTATAAACGTGTGACGATTGTTATGTTTAGACCTTATTTGGAGACGTAACATTTGTGCTCTACTATTAATGAAAGTTGAGTATCATGTGGTGGGCAAACCCTTCCTTGAGCCCCCAAACATAAGCTCCTCTCATTTGTCTCTGCCACGGCCCACGGCCCACGGCTCACGGCTTATGCAGTGGGTAAACTGTAGACACTAGGGGCTTTTGGTTTGAGGGATTAGGGGTGGGGATTGGGTACGGTGGAAAGGGGATGGATCAAGTCTATTTTTAGTTGGAGGGATTGGGTATAGAGAGATGGGTGAGATTGGGCAAAATCCATGAACAAGAGGAACAGTAATAGATTAATAGGAGTGGACATAAACTGAAAGGATTTAATTATCCTACTGTCCGCTGTTGTGTCGTCCTCCAGGGTGTCCTCCCCTGTCGTGTCGTCCTCTGGCGTTACACCGTCCGTTGATTTGTTCTTGTGACGGCGTGCTATTCGTTCACTACCATTAGGGGTAGAAACGAGCCGAGTTCGAGCGAGTTGGCCCCGGCTCGGCTCGAGCTGGGTCGGGTAACGAGCTGGCTCGGCTCGGCTCGTTTAGCTCACCGAGCTGAAAAATCAGCTCGAACTCGGCTCAGTCTGGCTCGCGAGCTGGCTCGGCCAGCTTGCGAGCTAGACCAGCTCGGTTGTTTTGGGCTCGAACTCGACTCGAACTCGGCTCGTTTTAAAAAAAAAAAACAATTCCTTAGAGAACATTCAACAAAAACAACCGAAGGAGGAGCGCCGGGCGGAGGAGCTTCGGGCGGCGGAGGAGCACCAGGCGGCGGAGGAACCCTAGATCTGGATTTTGAGTTTGTGACTCGGGCTACCGGGTGTGTATGAGTGTATCACAGTTCACAGATTCACAGTTGCAGTAATTCAGTACCGAGCCGAGCTCGAGCGAGCTGGGGTCTAACTCGGGCTCGGCTCGTTTTTGAACCGAGCTATAAATACAGCTCGAACTCGACTCGTTTGTTAACGAGCCGAGCCCGAGCCGAACCAAAACCCGAGCCGAGCCCGAGTTGCTCGCGAGCTGCGAGTTAAAGTTCCAGCCCTAGCTACCATGTCGTCGCCCCACTAGCCTTCCGGTCATCGCATTGCTATATGTTTTCATTGTTACTAGCGGTCACGCCATCCGCTATTGCTGCTCGTTTGTGTGTCGTTGCAGTTTGTTTGCACTACTAGTCATTATTAGAGCACAAGTTTGAATTCAGATGAAAGAGATATAAAAAAAGTATTTTAATTTAATAAAAAATTTCAAATCCAATCTTATCTTATAATCGCATCCATACTAAATATTATATGAGATTTAAAAAAGAATTCTCAATCACAATCTTGTCTTATAAATCTCGCCCTTAAATCTCATTCCGGTTGTCAACTGTGAACCAAAGTCTAGTGGTTTGGATGAGGGTAAGAAGCAAAGTACTCTAGTTGGAACTCTCCGGAGCAAATTGGCCATGGCTTACCTCGCATCCCACCACCTGTCCTTCGGCTTCCTCTCTTCTCCCCAAGCAAACGGGAGGATGAGGCGCAGCAACCTCTCCATCTCCATGAGAGCTCAGGTGGATAGCCGCTCTTCTCTATGCTCCCTCCTCGTACAGTTTGTACCCCCCCCCCCCCCCCCCCCCCCCCCTCCCTCCACATCCAATTCACACACTTGTACTTTCGTTTCTTCTCTTACAGAAGAAGCAGAACACTGAGCCTGAAAGTGGGAGTGGAGATGGGAACGGGCGAATCAGGAGCGGGCGGCGAGTATGGCGTCGCCGGAAACTGGTATGCGGAACAAGCAAATAAAAATCTCTGAGGGATGGTTTTTGTTTTTGATGTTTGGCATGTTCGTACATTTTGAAATGTTAGCCACTTCTCCACAAATATCGTAGGCATGCTGCTCTACATGACTTGCTAAGAAGGTTAAAGGTAGGTGCTTGTCTGCTTGAGTTCTCATCTGGTCTCCCCTCTGGGCTCTGGCCCTAGATTAGTGGAAACAATTGGTGTTTAGGAGGGTTGAGAAGTATATTTAGTGTCCTTTACCGCGCTGTCTTACAACCTTGTTTGTGTTTATGTTGCGAGAGTTGTGATTTGTGAAGTATCAATCGGGTGTTCTTTTACTACTCTGTTTCATGATCTTGCTTTACAGTGCTGGTTTTCTATCCAAGAAATAGGTTCTTGCAATCGTTGCCACATTAGAGTATGCTGGTTCTAGATATTTACTTGTGCATCGAAATCTTGATGTAATGATTTCATGGTCATCGGTATGAGCAACCCTTCTCGTCTTCTAAGTTAACCATGCGTCCTCTTCAGCATTGTTTGGTCATTCTGAGCAGGTCAGGCATCACCATGTCTAATTGTCAAGTCATGCATGTAGACATGCCATAGTTTTATTACATTGCCAACAGAAATAATCAAAGTCGAGCTTAATTTTTCTAAAGATGAAAACTTGATTTGAGAGCCATGGTCAAGAGGAGCAAAAATTTCCAAACACAGTTAAGCACATACTTTGGAATTTCCCCCATACTTCCTGTATTTGCGTCAAATTATCCCTGTAGCTACTGGGGATTTTGACATGTGTTGTTCTTGCAGACCAAAGAGGATGACAAGTTGCGGTACAAGTTGGACCGTATCCCTTTCTTAGAAGAGAAGGTGAGAAAAGTAAGGGAAAATGGGAAGATAATATGCTTGGACATTAACCAGCTGATGCTATCTCAAGAGAATAGGTTTGCATTTACAATGGAGGTGGCTGAGGAAGCGAACTCCTATCTTGAGAACAACAGGGATGAGTATGGATTGAAGAAACCTATACTACATGTTCTCAGTAACCGCATGAATGAAGCTGGGTTTTCTCGACCGGATGCTTACCTTTATCCTTATCCTATTAAGCTTGGTCCTTATTTCATAAAAGAAGAAGGACATTGAGTAACATCATTTGCTTCAAAGTAAGTATACTTGAGAATTAAGTATGGTCATAGTGTTCCTTTGTACTTTTCCCTCTTCAATATTGCTTTGTTCTCTTTAGCTGCATCAGGATGTGTTTGGTTATGGGCATGCATGCTTGAGATCCTATTTTTGGTCAAAATGGAGAAGATAACAACATAAACTTTATAAGTAACATTTATCACCTTACAAAATGGCCATACATATGTTCCACTGCCTCAATATGCTATGCATCAGTAATGCACCTATGCACTTCATGAAATGAGTTGGTCTCTATTTCATGCTACTAGCCTATTTATGGGATAAGATTGTATCTATAGGACTCTTTGATCCAATTGGATAGATAAACAGTACGGCAGGGTATTTGATGTATTTATATAGGGTTGGCTACAGTAAGAGACTGGTCTCTATCATATACCCCCTTCAAGTTGTAGCATCTTCACATGATCATCTGTAGGGATATATATGAAGGAGCTTAGCTGTCTAGCGGTTCCTGCCTCCAATCCCAGGCCTTCTGCGTGGATCATGCCTAGGGTTTGGCCCCCCATAGTCATAATCCTGAATCTCCGTGAGAATCTTTCTGCTATGACCCTGCATTTAGAGGATATGGAAAATGGGCATTTTGAATGAAACAAATAAACTAATGAAGCGATGAGTGGGCAAAAATAATAAATTCAGAAACAGGTTGATGTGGTATCTGTTGAAATGAGCTCAAGCAGGTAACAGTATTGTCCTCAGCTACTAAAATTTTGTTTGGTGATTTTTCAAGCATATCGTGAGTATAACAAAGGTAATCATTGATCAACTATGACATGATCAGGAAAAATAAAGAACATCAAGAACTATGCTGATGTGAAAAACTGTTACTGACTACAGAATTGAAATATTATCTGAAGCACAAATAATGCCTTAAATGACTAGCATGTCCAAGACTTTAAGATCGATGAACCTTTATCAACAACTTTGAAGTGATGACATTATCATTTTCTGCCACTATGGTTTGGCCTGCATTGGGATAACAGAAAATGTTCAGTTGTATGATGAGTGATTGGGCAAATAACACAATGAATACAAGAAGAAAACCATACTTGCAGATGCATTGAAGAGAAGAAGGATTAAAAGGATGATGGCGAGGACAAAAGTGAGTTTAGGCATGTCAATTTCTGCTAATAGTAGTTATTCCCTTAGGAGGATTGTTGGCAACGAGCTATGGTGGCGTGCCCCTTTTATACAAGGATGATGGGTCAGGCAGCTGGAAAGAGAAAAGGTTCTAACTTTAGATATGGTCTACCACTAATGATTGCTCTACAGGATTATGATGAAACTCATTATCCCACAACACAAGGTCAACTGCATTTGCCTCAAGCCACTTTAGTAGTCACATGGCCTTTTCAATAACCTAAGACTAAATAAACCACAATGCATGCTTCTTTTAATGCATTAATGGTATATTAGCCCTTGTACTGTACTTGTTCTTAAGTATTTCTGGCCTTGTCTTTCTTTATATTACAGGTTGGCCTTTGCAGTATTCAAAACATTCAGATCTTTTGATCTATTATCCAAGTCGATGAGAAGTTGGCTTAAATCTCAGGATGGTAGATAGTGAATAGGTTTATGTGTTTTACTCCTGTTATATGTAGAGTTTTTCAGCCTTCTCTCTATTTAGATTTTATGTTGGCCTTGGAGTCTTGGAAGTTCAAACTTCATGATTGCTTTTATTTTTGGAAGAGATGTTCACGATTATATTAGGCCCTGGTTATTTTGTGAGCATAAATATTCTATGAAAGATTAATGACTAGCCATTTGAATTAGCTGTGACATAATAAAAGGCATCTCTGCTTGCCATCGTAGTGCATTTCTGGTACAATATAAAACCTTTTGAAGTTGGATTACTAGTATACGATTAGAGTATTGATTTGACCTTGAATTATCCCATCATAGGGAGTGGAAGTATATCAACCGAAAATCAGTACAGCGCACCCACTATGACAAGGTAAATGCTGAGCCAAAGGGTAAGCTAGAGTGGGTGCACATCCACAGTGTGGAGGAGAAGAGTGGAGTGAGAAAGCACAACGGAAATGGAAGGGACTGCAAATGCAAGTGCAAGTGCAACAGCACCCCCAATAATGGATCAATAGGTCAAGAAAAAATAACTGGCCCGTTGTCTTTGTGGGGATCCTGTTTGAGATCTTCCCCATCTAGTGCTGTTCGTACCACCAGCATATGCAAATATTCTGTAGATTTGTCTTGTTATATATCTAAGCTATCCTTCTGCTACAGATGGTTGCATGCGTCCATTCTGTTTCTGGGCGATTCGATGACCTAACCGCCCACATATCCACTGTGTTCTCAACTGTACAAATTAGGAGAAACACGACGAAGATGCAGGTGTGTTGGTAGCCGTTCATTATGTCATCCTAGGCGGCGAGCACCTTTGCAAAGTTGACCATCGAATTTGTTGGGTTGCAGTGTAGTGAGCCAAATGCATGCAGCAAAGAGCAATTTCAGTCACTGCCTTTTGATCCAACTTTGTACTAGACACTAGGTGCTCACAGCCCATGATGAAGCAGGATTTCACAAATTGGCATCCCCACTGCCTTGCTACCTTCATTTGTGACACCACATATGATAGTCTTCTCGAACAACATGACCTGCATATGTAAAGGGTTTGGCATGACCTGAAAATGTCACCATCATCATCCCCATCCTCATCGGTGCTACGTGGGGACACACGTGTGGCCATGTCAGGGTTTCTCTGAGTTTGCATGGAGATGATGCAGTGGCAACTTGGCGAAAGGTTTATTTCAAGCTATAAGGTTTGACATTGACCCAAAATTCTTGTACCTGAACACAGCCTTTTGGTCGGGGAAAATAAGAAATTCAAAAACATGGTAGGGAAGAAATATGGTGCAGAAGCAAATGGTTTCAAGCCCGGGAAGAGCATGCCATCTGCCTTCTGTTGCAAAAATTGTTTCATAAACAGGAGGGGTGTAAAATATGGGCAAGAGGCTGAACCAGGTGATTACAGATTAACAGTGAATTGCATTATCAGAAGTTAGTTGGTACTTGAATTCAGAAGTATCCTTTCTACAGGGAAGATATTTTTTGTGCTTTGAGACAAACTTTCTTTCTCGCCAGTTATTTTCACAAGCATCTTGTCCCCCCACCCCCTCTTGTTTTTAGGGGGCACAAGCATCTTTTCGGTGCTGATGCATTTCAGAACTTCCTACCAACTTCTCGTTAGTGGTTTCTAAGGTGTG
The DNA here is from genome assembly GCA_019359835.1 of Pharus latifolius. NCBI lineage: Eukaryota > Viridiplantae > Streptophyta > Magnoliopsida > Poales > Poaceae > Pharus > Pharus latifolius. The sequence goes on from CM033319.1 coordinate 24,669,826, forward strand.
GTCTCTGGTGCTCAGGCTGCATGGAGGAGTTTTGGTTTGAGATTTGATTTTTAATGGAACTCCTTTTAGATGCAAAATTGCTGTGTATATAGCTAAGATGTGAAAAGACAGGTCACACGCCAGATTAGCTTTTGGTTATCTGAAGGCAGTTTGTGATATTGCCTGACATGTGTGTTCCATAATTCTGATGGTGAAATACTATGACATTACTTCTATGCTGTCACTATGGTATTTTATTTTGAGCGTTCTTTTCTTTCTTCCAATAATCATTTGATGAAGATTGGAACGAATCTACAAGACCAACGGATGCTTCTAACCTTTCATCATTTTTTTTGTAGGATCGGAAAGCACAAGATGGGACCTCTTCTAAGGATGAATCATTCTTCAGGGCTCTCTTGTATTATTATATACGGTTGTAGAGGGGTTAGGATTTTTCAGGAATAACTTTCATAATCAAATTCTCTAAAAGAATCATAATCAAAATGTTGTTTTATCTCCAAATATCTGAAATGTTTCAAGAATCTCTCCAGGTTTAGTAAAGCTAATGCAGGGATTATTTAGTGCTCATATATGCTGCGTTGCAGCAAATCAAGTTCTTGTTAAGACTGGCTTTGTGCTGTGTAAATGTTGTTTTAACATGATAATATTGGGATACCGGAAGTCCTGTGGGGGGCATTATTGCTGCTTGGGGACAACAAATGTATGATTTGCAGGCTGTAGCTTTGATGATTTTCCACTAGTTCGACCACGGTGCTACAATACAAGAAACTGAGAGGTGCATCTCTCTTCAAGCTAGCCTAGCAATCATGGTGTTTACTGCTTGCAAATGACAAATAGCTGTGTTTCATCTTCTATTCTCGACTTAGTTTTGAGGTAGTACAAGAAATTGCATGAACTGTTCGTTACATAGATTTACGAAGTATTTAAATTGTGGTAATATATTTCATATTTGTAGAAGTTTATTTCAATTTTACCCAAACAAGGAAAAAGAAGTACCATATTAAAATCAGATACATGTCTTGGGTATGTGCTACCATGCCAACCTGGGCTACAACCCGACCAGTGCAAAGGAACCCGGTAGCATCCAGGCCTGACGGGCCAGGCCCAATCGGGCCCAATGGACAGCACACCTCACAAGTCTCTGTATTCTGGTTTGGATTCGAGACGGTGGATCATGTCTCCCGTGGAAACACTTGCTAATAGCAGCTAGTCCAAACACCAAGGTCCAAAGGCAAAGGACTTGGACTGTAGCACGTCGTAGTAGGGATGAAAATAGAGTGGATAATATTTGTATAACCTAATTTTGTATTTATAAGATTTTTTATATGGGTTAAATTTTAAGATTTGAATAATATTCGTACCATATTTGAGTCTCAGTTTTGTTTTCTTTCCGATCTAGGTCAGGATATTGGAAGGATGGATATCCCCTAAAATAAAAAAACAAAAATTTGTTTTAGTGTTAAGATCACGTATCTATATATTTTTATATTTTTTACATATTTCTTTTTTATTATAGATATTTAGACCTATAAATAACTATAAAATAAATGAAAGAAATTTATAAATTAATATAAGTTATATTTGAAATTTTCTAAATTTTAATATCTAGATTATTTTGAAAACTATATTCGAAACTATATCAGTCGATATTTGTATCTGTCTTTTTATAAAAAAATATAGGTTAAAATATAAAATAGCCATGTATTTAATCCGATTTCACCCATTTGGGAGTTCACCGTTAGTTCTCTCTGGCTTTGGCAAATCAACAGAACGCGTACGAGTGAAAAAAAAAAAAAAGAAACAGAACGCGTACCGTACGCGTGCCAAGCGAAGCGGCGCCCAAGGAAGACCACCGCATGGATCGAAAAGGGGTGGATGTGGGCAACTTGCAGCCGCACGTAGCATGGTTGAAGTCCCAAACTCCCGGGCTCCCCGCTCCATAAGTCGAGCCACGGAGCCAGCCCTGCACATGCCGTACGCGCCTGTCTATTTATTTATATACCTGTCATCTCGTATATATCTCCGAGTTTTTTTTTATAAATAATTCACATAAAATAAATAATTATAAAAATAACCCACAGTTCTAAAATTTTATAGAAATAACCTATCACATCAATCTGTCCAGTCCTGAGAACTCGACAAACTATTGGAGGGATTTGTCGAGTGTCCAGGACTCGACAAGCTGGTGTTCGTGCTCTCTGGTGGTCGTTAGAGGCTGGTCGCAGCCTCTGATTGTCGTTAGAGACTAGTCGCGGTCGAGGCGAGACTTGTCGAGTACCCAGCACTCGACAAGCAGCATGTCGAGTCTGGGCACTCGACAAATCCCTCCCACGCGATATATAACTTGTCAAGTTTTCAGGACTCGACAGACTGATGTGGCAGATTATTTCTGTAAAATTTAGAAATTGTAGGTTATTTTTGTAATTATTTATCTTTTGTGGGTTATTTAAAAAAAACTCATATATCTCCTCCTGCTCTACGCAGTCCATTTCGGTTTTGTTTTTGAATCAACATGTGGACATCTAGGACGTTCAACGCGTGTCCTCCAGACGTGGCATTCATGTACAGACTCTGGCATGACGCGTGTCTAGGCTCGTATTGCAGCAGAAGCCTATATATGTAGCGGGCCCTTCGGCTCCTCCCTCGCCACAAGCAAGCGAAAGCTGAGCGATTGCGATTGCAATTGCAAAGTCTCAAAAAGTTCAGTGCCAGTTTGTGAAGATCGAGGTATTAGTTTGAGTTAGCTCGAGATGTCTTCTCGTCAGGATCAGGTTAGCTACCACGCTGGGGAGACCAAGGCCCGTGCTGAGGTATGGTCACAACCTTTTCGACTTGACCTTGTTATCTAGTGACCGACCGTGACAATTTTGCAAAAATTAAAAAACAGGTCTTGTTCTTGCTTTTGCGAGAGAGGGAGAGAGAATGTGTGTGTATTTTTTTAATTATTCTCATGGAATTCGACTAACACAATGTTACATTAACAAAACTTTGTAAAAGTATAATAGGAAGATAGCATTAATTAATGAACAAATGGGTGGAGTGTTTAATTGCTTTTAAGTAGAGGCATCTCTAGCTATTATTTTCCCAGCTTAATGAAGCTGAAAAGTCTAAATCTTTTCTTAAATCTCAAGTAAGCAAATTGTTGCAAAGGCCCCTAAGCACATTAATTAAGCTTATGAATGTTGTAGGAGAAGACGGGGCAAGTGATGGGTGCAGCGAAGGAGGAGGCGCAGGAGGCAAAGGACAGGGGCCACGGCGCCAAGGAGGCGACCAAGGAGAAGGCCTGCGAGGCCAAGGACAAGGCCTCCGAGACGGCCCAGGCAGCCAAGGACAGCGCCCACGACGGCACGGAGCAGACCGGGAGCTACATTGGCCAGAAGACCGAGGCCGCCAAGCTGAAGGCCTCCGAGACCGCGCAGTCCGCCAGGGACACCGCGCAGGCCGGCAAGGAGAAGACCGGAAGCCTCCTCCAACAGGTACGGATAAGGACCAATGATTTGCACATTGTGATGCTATTCGCTCGTGTGCTGATCAAAATTGTGTGCTCAAATTGTTTCGTCTAGGCCGGGGAGCAAGTGAAGAATGTGGCGGTGGGCACGAAGGACGCGGTGATGAACACTCTTGGAATGGGAGGCGACGACAGCAATGCCGGCGCCAACAAGGACACCAGCACTCACAAGCCAGGCAGAGATCACTAGATGTGTGTTGCTTTTGCCATAAATTGTGTATTGGGTTGTGCTGTTTTGGTTCGATGTAATGCATGTTTTACTTTGATTTCTATGTATTAGGTGTAAGCTTGGTTTTGATGTTTTAGTGTCAGTGGTCGTGTTTCTGTTTGTATGGAGGTTGTACGAACGTCTTTGCAGTTGGTGAGGACGTCTATTCCGACCCCTCCATGTTTCTGCTTTACGACACAATAAAGTTTGGAACCTTTGGTGTTTTGTTTTAACAATGGGCGTGCGTTTCATGTTGCTATGTGAAGGTGTTCGCAAGTACAAGTATGATGCTATATATGTTTACAAAATCTTCTTTAAGTCTATTTTATAATCACCTTTATTGGTAATTAGTACTTCATAATAGTCTCATCATAGAAATTATGGTACCTCTATGGGTATCTTGAAGGCCAAAAAAAAAACAATTAAGTGGTTGGTCCAAAACTAATCAAAATAATTCTTCTGTTCTTGGCCTCTCATTCTATCTTTTTTTTCTCTCTCTCTGCGTTCCAATTCTTAGATCAACTGGATAAGCTTGTATGAGAAATCAATGCCAAAGAAGACCCAACAAGATCAATATTTTGATGTGATGTTCTTAATGAATTTGTGTGTGAATAAAATTATAGATGAAACTGTGAGTTTTATCTTTTTTTAATGAATCTTTATGATAATTCTAGTCAGTGTAATATTAGTTCCTATACTGCAAATTTATAAACTTGGAAAAAACTTGGAAGAAGACGAATTTGTTGGTAACCAACATCAATAACTAGAAAAATCATAAAATTGCCAAATAACAGTCAAATCTAATTCTTTTGGTGTTGGTGTTGTTGCAGGAAGTTTACCGTTACGCGTGCATGGATTGCCTGGTCGTCGTGATCGTTTTGTCGCTATTGTGATAGGCGATTTTTAAGGTGTACCATTTGGCCTCGGTGGAAGAACTGTCTGTATAGCACAAACTCCGTTGTTTATTTGAAGGTGCTGGGATGTATGATCACATTAGATATGCTTGTGGTATATTGTTGATGAGTTACATGGGAGATGTAGTTGTCCGCTTCCATCTCTAGTTCTCTAGCACCGATTTAAAACCGAGAATGAAGTCATTTGACGTTAGGGCAAACAAATTTCGACCAAATCTCCAGTACGATTATACGACCAGAGCGGTTTTACGTAGCGACAAGAGAAGTTTGGGTCCCAATTGGGCTTAGGTTGTCCATTGCAACTGTGTCCAATACAGGTGTTTGGATGGGTGTCTAAGAAAAAAATATTTTTTTATTCCACCAACTTAGCAAGAAAAAAAAAGTTGGTGTTTTTTGAGATACTCACTGTCTCTCTTGATTTTCATGCCAACAAGTGATTTATACAGTAAGCTAGTTTTAATTAGATTTTGATTATATTTAGAAAATTGTATCTCTTTGAATTATTTTAGTCCAAAAATTACCTAAATTCGATTTCGAAATTAAAAATTATGCGGGTTTTACTAAAATTATAAATTTTGATATATATATATAAAAGACTATTATACACTCACATTTATAATAGTTATTCTATACTCATCTTCTATATCGTTGGATCGTGCATCGAGATTAGAATTTTATTGACGGTAATAACTAACATAAACGACAGTAAACGGGTCGAACCGCTCCATTATTCCTAAAAAATAGGACCCCATATCCGATTTGTTACAACCGCATACTATCTTTAAAAAATAGGAACCGTCTAAAAAATAGAAACTGAAATCATATTAGTTTACTGTCATATTAGTGTCACTTTATTGTCTATAACTTGCACTAGTCGATATATAAATGATATATTTTTAGTCCCGTGGATTTACTGGTCGTATATATACATTTACTGTCATATTAATTTCACTTTACTGTTTTATTAGATATCACGTCTTTCTGTTTATATGTTGTAATGAAATTTACTGGTCGTATTCATATCGATTTACTGTCCACGATCTGCATTGGTCAATATATAATTGAAATATCTTCAGTCACGTGGATTTGTTGATCATAATGATACATTTACTATCATATTAATTTCATTTTACTATTTTATTAGATACCACGTCTTTCTATTTATATACCATAATGATAAATTTTTGGTCGCATACTATAAATTTTCTAGTTCGACCAACTACAATTTACTGATCGTATACTATAAATTTTTGTCAATAAATTTATTATTGTATAATATAAATTTACTAGTCGTATATTACAGATTTACTGGACGGACCAGTAAATGTATAGTATATGACTAGTAAATTTACTGATCACATACTATAAATTTACAAATTGTATACTATAGATATATACTATAGTTTTTTATCAGTAAATTTATTATTCGTGTAGTATAAATTTATTGGTCGTATACAATAGATATATACTATAGATTCTTATTAGTAAATTTACTGGACGTGAACAAGACATGAGAGTGTAGTGGTCTAGTGGAGAAGATGAAAAAGTGGTTGGTGCGGATATCGATCAATAACAATAAAAAATTTCAAATATTTACTGCCGTTACGGAATAAAACGACGTTAAATTCCTTTAAACAGAGGTAGACGCTATCTCTATCCAACGGTTGTAATTTATTCTAATAAGATAGATCGGACGGTTCTTAAACTAGGTATATAATAGCTGTTATATATATATATAACTTGCACGTAGACCCGTCCGAGAAATATAGTAAAACATCAATATATTGGAGTACTCAATGTTTCAGACAATACTTCGCACATATGATAAAAAATATTTCTCCAAAAATCGCTTAGGCTATCTCCAGTGTATCGGCGTTTCGCGAGGCGCTTCAACAGAATATTCCCCAGTATATTCTGTGCCACATGTGCGAAGCGCTACCCAAAATACTCTCCTACTCCAATGCAAAGGCGTTTTGCGAGGCGCATTCCCAAACACTCCAATGCAAGGCGCTTCGGGAGGCGCTTCGTGTGGGGCCCGCATATATAATATTTATTAAAGATTAAAAATTGCTAAAATGAAATTCGGATAATTCGGACACAACAAAATAAAATATAGAAGCACGTGTTTCTATGAACGCGTAGGAACTGACCGTGCTAAAATTGAAATCTACAGGGGCTTGAAACATCAAAACCTAATTGCCTAAAACTCAAATGTAAAATCTTTGAAACCCGAGTACCTATTTGCAAAACAGTCAAGACTCAAAAATCTAAACCTAACTCGGAAATGATCTTTTTGTGATTTAGAAAACCTCGAGGGTTTTTCTGCAATTATGCCATTTCTCCCTCAAAACCTAGCCGCCGCCTACTGTGGGATTTTATTTTGTCTCTTCCTCTACCCAAAAAACGCGACATCTCCGCCGCCGAGCCTCCACCGATCCAAGTCGTAGTCGCCGCCACACACGGTCGTCGGATCTGTGCACCCAAGCCGCCGCCACGCCCGATCACAAGGTAAGGCCCACTAAACGCTTGATGGGGCGTCTGACCTGTCCAATGCGACCGCTTCGACCGCGAGGCGCCAGTGGGGCTCACTTACAGAGTTTCGACTGACGGTATCTCGTCGGGTGTCTTCTCTCTCCTCGCGCGATTAGTTTATTAATTTTTTGGTACAGGGTCTGTTTGTCAGAGTACTGAGGCGTCTGTGTTGGAGATAACCTTATGACCCTAGCGGGTGAAAATGAAAGTTGTATGAAAATTCCAAGCACTTGGACGGACAGTCTTGTGAGATAGTTAGCAATGACTTTCTACCGATAGCTTACATTTAATGGTTGTTTGATCTAATGGCCAATAAAATGGTGGCATCATGAAAAGACCTACGCACAATCTAGATTGTCTGGGCCCAACGGGCTTTTTTAGGTCCAATTTGAGAACATCAAATTCAAAAAATCTAAATTTATCTAATTTTTTGAATATAATTTAGTCAAATCTCATCCGCCTAATTATAATTAAGTTAGAATCCAAACATATTTGTATATTTATGGACTAAGTCGAGTTTAAGCTAACTTGAGTCTAAAAACATAGGAATAATAATGAGAAGTCAAGTTGTTTTTGTTGGATCTAAGTATTTAGATTTTGATGATTAATGACGATTTGGATAAATTCTTAATGATTAAAGTTAATTTGGAAAATGTCATATTTGATGATTAAATGATAATTTAGATAAATCCTGATTTAGCACAAGTAAATTGAATTGATTATTGATAAACCCTGAAATTGATGTTTCTTTAGTTGTGGGTTTAATATTGATGTATATGTAGAGGGAGAGCTTGGTGGTTGCATCAATCTTGTGCTAAGTGTAAATTAGAATGTCATAAGATAAATCCTGAAGTTTGATGACTCATTATTGAGGTTTTGACATTGATGAATATGCTGAGGGAGGAGCTCATCATATTGGTCATTTGATCTGATTGCCATCATTACATGTGTAGTATAGATCGTGTGCGTATGTCTTTATCATATATGATTCTATATGATTATGTATTTCATCTCATACTCATTTGCTATTTGTCGAATATAGTTTTGTCATTTCACCGGAAAGAGAAATTGTTGAGTTAACTCATGTGTGGAGTAATTTCTTTAGTGATGAATGACAAACTGATTATGAGACTAACGTTGTGCATTGAGTGTATGCATTGTAGTCTCAGATTGGTCGCGAGGTGAAAACAAGCAAGAGCGTGAAGAGAATGATGCCGACATGAGTCATCTCGAGCGAGATTAAACTTAGCGAGGTCAAGCTTTGCGAGGACAAGCGTCGAGTGGTCGAGCTTCACGAGGTTGAGTTTCATCGAAGGTAAAATCCAAGATTAAGAATTGTTTTCTTAGGATTTTACCGGTTTTAGTGTTTTGGAGATAGATCGGGTTGATAAGATTCTTTTTGCTAGTTTGATCGTACTATTAAGAGGGGTCGGAAACTAGTAACTTGAATCTATCTAGTGCGGAAGTTTAGATGCATTCATAATATATTGCACTAGTGTTTTATCGCCTCTTACATTGCTAAAGAGTCTAAGTATAGTTTGTGGTACATTAGAAAAAATGCTTTGAAAACTGTACTTAATCTTGATCGCCAGTTATTTAAATTGGTTTATATTCTAGAGCTGGTCGCGATCGTATTTGCACATTCTGATTGTATCCTTATTTAGGATTTGGTTGTGGTAGTAGAAATTCAAACTGGTCGTACCAGTTTTCGGCTCAGTTGCGTACGCTTGACCAAATCCACTCGACCACCTGCATGTTTTCGATCGGATATTCGACCTGTGATTTTAGTTCGTAAATCATATTGGTCGTGGTCGTCATTGAGTGTCAGCTAAGATATCCGTGAAAAAATAGCAACTCCGTATGTGCAAATACTCAAATTGGTAGCACAAAGTTGTTTTAACTTTCTAGAAATATCTAGGCCTTTCTAGGTCTTTCTTCTGTAGACAAAATTATAGCCCTTTGAGTTATCTTTCCAACAAACCAAAAATTACTTCAATCGGATCTCTAAATCAAAAGTTATACTTATTTTACTGTCGATATGCATTGACCAGACAATGTCCGAAATGACCGAACAATGTCTGGCCTGTATAAATTTTTGAGCGTATTGCAAAAATGAAACCAGAGACATTTGCATCCGTCCGGGGGCTTTTGTCCGGACGGGCCGGACTTTGTCCGATATGGCCGGACATTGTCCGGCCTATACAATTTATTTGAGCTGAGAGTGAAACAGAGACAGATATATATGTCCGGGGCTTTTGTCCGACATGGCCGGACTTTGTCCGGCCTTTACAAAAAAATTCCTTAACGGTAACTAATAGTTTGCAACAGTCGAAATTTGTTGTACTGGTCGGATAGTGTTTGGCCTGTATAAAATTTCGCCTGTTCGTGGCAAACGGCTAGTTTTCTTTGAGGGCTATATATATCTCGTGTTTGTCTTCATTTGAGGTTGCTCAAACAGCTGATATTCCTGTGTATAGGCTAGCCAAACTTTTTGGAATCAATCTATTGCATTTAGAGCCAAGATTTGAGCCAAATCTTTGAGAGCACTTAGAGGAGAAGCAATTGTGAGAGGCTAAGAGTGTTTAATGCATTTCATTTCCATTTGCCTTTCATTTGCATCCTTGAGCTTCTAGCACTTGTTTCGTTCAAGTGAGCGCATCCGACTTGTTACTTTTGTCGATCGCCTTCTCCTAGACGGTGTTGGAGAGTCGCGATCTCTCCAGTTGAAGTTTGTTGTAGAGGCCGACAAATGACGTGTGAAAGGTTTGGTACTCGTTTATTCGGTGTGAAGAAGGAGCAACCCGAGTAAAATATCCTTCATGGATATAGAATCGAAGCTCACGCGTGAGCGCTTCAACAAGGAGTAGGGGAGATCGAGCGTGTATTCAAGAACTCGGGTAAAATATTGTGTCAATTGCTTATCTCGTATTCATTTCATATTTATCTTGACACAATTGTTTAAATCAATCAAGTTGCTTGTTGTATTGTATTTTCATATCAATTGCATCTATATGTTAAATTGTTGTTGCATGTTAAATTACTTATTTCATATGGTTGAATGCAACTAATTGATTAAATAGTTTTAAATCTCTTTGCAAAATCTAGGTTATCCGAAATATCTTTTAAAATTGTTTGATTGAAAAGAAATTTTAAAAGTCTCTTATTCACCATCTTCTAGTCGGAATTTTTGATCCTACAGTTTCAGTTGAAACAGATGCATTATTGATTAAAAAAAAACTCTCTCGGTACTGAAAATCAAGTGATGTTTTAACAAAAGTTCTTATGTCACACAATAAATGATATTCTAAAATTTCGAGACAAAATAAATGAACTCTTTCCTAATCTATCCGTGTCCTCATTTCGTGCATGGAGTGATGAATTGCCTTTCTCTTTCACACACACGAATCAGAATCACTCCAACTGCACGCTACACTGATGCACGTGAATTGGTAAATTCGTATAATTTTAAATTGCTAAAAACACCATTTTTATTGTGTAACGGACTGATCATGTAATAAAAAAACAGAATGACTATAATACAAATATTTTTCACAACTTCTATTTTTTATATAAGAGTTGAGTACTTCAGTTACACAAACAAATTTTTGTATGTAAAGATTATGAGTACATTAATCACATTTAAAATAAATTATGCTGTCAAGTTATGTATTAAATATTTTTATATAAGAATTAAAGTTGTATCCACTGTAGGTGGACCATATGTCGCATATGCTTTCTCAATTCTCAAGTCAGCAGAGAGCGAGACCTCCGGCTCCAGGCTGCCGTACCTATACAAGGTAAAGGACACTTTTTTAATGATGTACTGCGATGTATGTTGGACTTGGAGAATGTTGGCTATTGCATACGTCTTTGTTACCGGTGAATCAGTTATATTTTGAGACGGCTCCCGTGAAGTACTTTTAGGTTCCCATGAAGCTAATAAGAAATCGCATGGGCAATTGCAACGACAGTCGTGGCTATAATTCTCTATATGGGTTCAAACTGCAACCGCTTCGAAAAATTACAACGGATTTCGATGTCTCATCAGATCAGATGGTCCATACCAAAATTTGATTCAAAATAAAAAAATTATTCCTTATTTTTCTATTGTCGTCAATTCGAACCAATAAATCTTAACAGATAAAATTTTATGTCATACATAAATGAACACATGAGAAAACTAAAAATATATATATAAAAGAGCATATAAGTCTTAGCGACGTGAAAAAATAGAGTAGGGTTGAAATCCTGATTATTGTCGGTGACACGTACCAAGAATTCAGCCAAGTCTGGCATGCATCTCCGGTAGTCCAGAGGGAATCATCTGATCTGACCGGGCAGAATGGCTGAACAAGAGCTGTCAATCGGGCGGTCGCGCTGTGGCAGTGCTTGAGAATTTCGCACAGGAAAATGATGTTTTTTGCGAAGAGGAAATAATGCGGTGGACTTTCAAGTCAAGAGCGCGGTGTCAAATGTGGCCCATTTTGTTTGACGGAGAGAGGCGGTCCAGAATGATCACCATCGACAAACCACGCACCCGGATGCGCTCCACGGTCATTTCCAAAGGACCCGTCATATGCATCTCCCTGCTCACTAGTTTCTGTTCAGGCCGTGCAGCTTTTTAAAAATGACCGTCTTTCGAATGACACGGCTGCTCCTGCATCTAAACTTCCATATGACATTCCTACTCTTTCGCTCTTTCCCGTTGTCTCTCTCTCCCCTGTCTTTCATGCATTTCAAATTAGACAAATGTTCAGTCTTTCAAATTGTTTTTAAACTGTCCATAACATTTGATTTGATGTATCATATAATTTGATAAATGAAGATATAGATTGTTTGGTAAAATTGGAGATATACCAATACTAACTAAAAATGATTTTCATGAATGCAATTTTACACCATATAAATAGTGACCTGATCTAATTACCATTAATATTTTTTTTTATCTCTTAGGCTACCTCCAACAGCGACGTTAGGCCCAGCTCGCGTCGACGGCGGTGGAGGACTGCTCACCGTTTGCTCGGCGCAATGGGACGGCCACGTGCTACGGGTGAGCAGGAGTTGAGCTTGCAGCGAGCGCGGCGTCGCCGTTGGAGGGGAAGGAGACACGAGCGGATGCGGTTTGTGGGCCCCACCGAGAAAACGATCGGTACCTGCAAAATAATTAACCTGACATGTAGGTCCCGAAAATTAAAAGACCCACATGTTATAGAATGTGTGCTATGTTCCAGTGTAAACGGCATAAATGGCGTGGGCCCACCGCAACGAGTCTCGTGTTCGTGTCAGGTCGCACGTACACCACGAAAAAAAGACCCAACACACTGACAGTTGGGTCCCATAATTTATAGCCCCACACGTCAGTTGCACAGTGTATATTAAAGTGGTGTGGCACAGATTTCGAGGTCGTGGGGCCCACCATACTCACAACCCGCGTGAGTGCGTTGCCTCGTTGAGTACATCCACACACGCCCGAGATGCACTCCACTCGCTGACTAGTGGGTTCACACATTTTAAGGCTCACATGCCATTGAATTAAGGGCTAAAAACTGGTTGGATGACGTTTAAATTGTGAATTGTGTTGCACGGGGGAGATTTAATGGCTCAAAGAGAATGACATGTGGGGTCTAACTTCTGTTGGCCCACATGTAAGCCAAGGGATAACATAAAAACGACCGCTGGATATTTTTTAGCCGTGGCCCACCTGTCATTATCACAAAAAGGGGCCGTTAGATTAATAGCCGTTAGAAATAACCGTTAGTGCTTTTTTTTTAATATTTTTTGGGCTTAAAAAATTTCAAAAAATTCTTAAACAATTCTTAAAAATCACAGAAAATTTTGACGGCCCTCTCCTATATAAAGGGCATGTTTTGAGTCATTTTCACACAAAAATCTTCATCCATCTACAACAAAACCCATTCCAAATTCTTCCAAAATTCTTGCAAATTTTTTTACAAATCCAACATGGATTCTAATTCATCGGGCGATTTCATTAACTGGCTTAGCTCTTCCCATTCTCCCGACGAAAACACTAAAAACCCAAACACCCAACAGCAACCCAATTTTTCGCAGCCACCGAATTACCAGCCGTATCCACAGTATAGCCAAAATTATCGTCTCTATCCACCACAAGGCCACACAATTCCACCGCCCCCACAGTATAGCCAAAATTTTCATTTTGTCGATATGCCGACAGCCTATGGGCAGTTTTCCCCACCTCAATCGCACTCTGCGTCTGTCCCCGACAACGGCACTCCAGACTCTGCTCCACTTGATCTGGCGGCCCGAGTTATCGTCGATGACACCAACACCAATGCTGCCGTCGACGCTAGCAGGAAGACAAAATGCTTACTGTGGTCCACCGATGATGACATAAAACTGGTAAGTCGATGATTTTCGTCGAGGAGTACTATGAGGGAAATGTATTTACGTTCGACTTCGTTATTCAATGTTTTTTTTGACAACACACATATTAGTTCCTGGCTCAGCAATTTGCTCGATCCTATTGATGGAAACAATAGAAAGTGCGATATGTACTGGGCAAATGTCGCAGCGGCATTCAACGACACGGTCTCGACAAATAGGAGAAGGGAGACCAAACACTGCAAGGACCACTGGTAGCAGAGAAATAAAAAAGTGGTCCAATTTAATGGTGTTTGGCTCCGGCTGAAAGATGTCTACGCTAGCGGTCGTTCCGACGACCAACTCATGGTGTAGGCCTGTGAGATGTACAAGACGGATATGGGTCATCTGTTCGTCTTGGATCACTGGTGGACAGTAGTTCGTGAGCAACTTAAGTGGTCCACAGTCTACGTTGATGCCGCCAACAAAAGAAGCAGGTTATCTGAGTCGGGCACCTACACGTCATCGTCCAACAACGATGATGTGTCACCAGAAGAGACACGGCCAGAAGGACGAGACGCCGCTAAGGCGAAACGCAAAGGTAGAAGCAAAATTGATGCAGCGCAGGATTCTACGGCGGCAATGCGAGAGAATCTTGATGCCTTCATCAACAATCACCATGAACGTGTCGAAAAAAGGAAGGACACAGTTCGTGTGTTCGAGTCATTGCGCAGCCTGGGGAAGTCAAATGAAAAGTCTACTTTGTACAAGGCATACTCGAGAATGGTGGATATCGACAAATCCACCATGGACGATGATCAGAAAGAGGAGTATGTGGCAGACATAAAGATGATAAGAGAAAACTTAAAGCCCTGAAGGACCAAGATTAGTTTTGATGTTTTGAATTTACTTTGGATAGCCAATTATGTATTTTTCTTTGTAATCTATGTATGATGCTTTATTAATCAATGCATGAATTAAATTTAACATTGTTGTTAGAATATGGCTGTTGGAATATAGTCGTTGGAATGTAGCTGTTGAAAACTAGCCGTTCGAAACTATTCATTGGAATATAGTTGTTTGAAACTAGCTGTTGGAATATGGTAGTTCGAAACTAGCCGTTGGAATATAGCCGTTTGAAACTAATCGTTTCAACCTACTGATTCGAATATAGCCGTTGGACTCCTTGTCTCTATATTCAACCCCCCAGAACATTTTCCTCACAATCTAACTTCTCTTGCAAAACAGCATAGCACTCCACAAACTCACTTTTCGTAGCCACTCACAAAATGCCGTCTAGCTCTAGTTTGAACACAAACAGCCCTGAGGAGGATGCCATCAGCAAAATAAATGATTTCTTGGTGGACTTCGTGAAGGAGGAAGAGGAGGAAGATCGTATTATCGCCGATCTGTACGCCTGATTTGATGCTGCTTCGTCCCGTGGACGTCGCCGACGCAGCAATAGGAGATATGTTAAGAGAGACCGCGAAGATGGCCATCTACGACTAGTCGCGGACTACTTCTCCGACTCTCCGATCTACCCCGACAATATATTCCGTCGGCAATTTCGGATGGGGAAACCGCTCTTTGTTCGTATTATCGAAGCGCTCAGTGAGTGGTTCTCTTATTTCACTGAAAGAAGGGATGCCACTAATCGCGGTGGACTCTACCCTTTACAAAAGTGCACTGCAGTGATACGTATGCTAACATATGGTGGCCCCGCTGATGCCGTCGACGAGTACGTGCGAATAGTGGAGTCCACGGCGATTGAATGCTGGAGTACTTCGTGCAAGGCGTCATCGACTAGTTTGGCGAGCAATATCTTCGCAGCCCCACCATCGAGGATATCCACCGTTTGCTGCAACAAGGAGTGACTCGTGACTTTCCGGGTATGCTGGGAAGTATTGATTGCATGTACTGGGAATGGAGAAATTGCCCAGTAGCATGGAAGAGACAATTTACGTGTGAAGATTATGGAGTCCTGACAATCATACTTGAAGCGGTGGCTTCTTAGGATTTCTGGATATGACATGTTTTTTTGATGTGGCAGACTCCAAAAATGACATCAATGTACTAAATCAATTACTATTATTCACTAATGTATTGAAGAGGCAAGCCCCTCGTGTTGAGTACACTGTCAATGATCGGCAGTACAACATAGAATATTATTTCTCCAACGGTATATACTCGGAGTGGGTTGTCTTTGTAAAGACGGTACCGCTCCTACAGACGGCGAAAACCCGGTTGTTCGCACAACATCAAGAAGAAGGAAGAAAAGATGTTGAGCAGGCTTTTGGAGTCCTGCAGTTTCGGTTCTCCATTGTGCACGGTGCGTCAAGATTTTAGAGACAGTCAACCCTCGCGAAGATCATGCGGGCTTGCGTCATCTTACACAACATGATCATAGAGGATAAACGCAATGACAATGCCGAGAACTAAGACTACAATGAACATCCGGGCACATCCACAGTAGTATCGCCTGTGATCCACACTGGGGGTACGCCTTTATTCGAAGATGTATTTCGAAGAAATGCTGCCATCCGTACTCAACCTATACAAACGCAACTAAAAAGAGATTTAATCGAGCACATTTGGCAACATTTCGGAGGAAACTCCGACGAGTAGTATCTTATCGAATTTCGTAGTAGTCATTTATTTTCAAATTTAATTTTAGTGTATTTCGCAATGATGTCATGTACCACTATTTAAATTTTAGTATCTATTATTTTTTTGTCATGTGCAATTTTTAAATCCAAAATTTTATTATTTATTTTTTAGTCGCAAATGTCGAATTTAATTTCGTAAGTAAGATGTTGATATATTACTAATATTAAAATTCATAAATTAATACAAATTTGTTGAGTATATAATTGTCAAATTATATAAAGCCAAACAAGAGCAAAGTAATTGGAGTGGTTGGCTCTTGCTTGATGGTTGTTTGGTGGTTAAGAGTGTGGGTCCACGCTAAGAGTCAAGCAAGAGTCAAGTTGTTCGAGGTTTGACTCTTGATTGGTGGTTAAGGATGATTCTCATACGCGTGATAAGAAATATTCTGTTTAAGAGTCAAACAATGACCAAACCAGTTAGAGACAGTCTTAGTACCCTTCATCAAGTCACTAATGGTTAGATTTGATGGGTACAGCACTTCAAATAAATCTTAGATAGATTTTTATGCAAAGAGCCAAGACCGTACAGGCACGGCTGAAGCAATAGGACACCACCGCGACTGACCACTCAAGTCCGACGATCTGAAGTCCAGTCGTTGAGAGGTAGCCTACGCGAGCAAGCAGCAAGCATCCATTGAACGCGTCTCCACCTGTTCCCAAGTCCTCTCGCAAAAACACATAAATTACTACTCAGCTTCCATTGAATGACACTATAGTTTTTTTTTTCTTTAGTCAAAGTTTGATAACATTTTATTTTCCGCCTAAATTTCATCACAACCCAACTACTCCCCATGACGGCTCTTTTATAGCTTAGTACACGGCAATTTTTATGCAAACCCAGAGTACACAACAAAAGCATATTGCATCTCCAACTACAAGAACCGATTCAGGCATCTACTTGGTTCACACGCGCATATATAGTGTATACATACGGCCGTGAGTCGGCCACGGTTGGACAAGAAGAAGGACGGACATGGCCGGCCTGCAGAGGTCCAGCGAGACGTTCCGCAGGTCGGGCTCGTCGGGGCTGGTGTGGGAGGACAAGCACCAGTCCGGCGAGCTCAAGCCGGGGCCCGGCAAGGGAGGCAGCGCCAAGGAGGCGCCGGCGCGGCTGGAGCAGAACCGGTCGAGCGGGCATGGCGGGTACAAGACGGGACACGTCGCGCCCGCGCTCGACCCGCCGTCGCCGCGCGTGGCCGTCTGTGGCTTCTGCCGGTTGTTCGGCAAGGGGAAGGCCGGCGCCGGCGGCAACGGCAAGGCCAACTGCAAGGCCAGGCGCCGATGAGTTTTTGATAATGATATGTACGTTTAGCCCCTATGTAGCAGTTGTTAGGTTTTGTTAATTGTTTCGTGTTCGTCACAGCAAGTTAGAAACCGCATGCATGTTCAAAGTACAGAATACTGAATTGTGTGTGTAATTCTATGGATTGCATTGTGCAGCCTCTTTTTGTTCCTCTCTTGTGAGCAACTGGTGGTACATGGGATTATCCTAGAAATAGAATTAAATATAATCGGATAGGAGCTAAAATTATGACAAGTTTCTGAATTAAGAGATTTCCTGAATTATTTCGAACTTTGTAAGTTTAACAAAGTTTTCTTCACATGATAGTTGCAGGTACTAATTAAAACAAGTAATCATATTACTCGCAGTCCTATGCGTCCGTTCTACAAAATTTGTGATCACGGAACTGTATCATGAATTAATGGTGCCTGTCTCTTTCTTCCTCTCTTCTTTTGCATTCTTCCTACGCATGGAGCTAATCAGCTTCCTTGTTCAACTCAACAACAGAATTCGGTCATATTAATAATGCATGAGCTGCTTTCTTGGACGACTCAAAACAATGTTGGACTTTCTTTTTTTTTTTTTAATCTAGTTATGTAACACAGTAAAATTAGAGTTTAATAAAATATCATTGAGTATATCAGTGAGGCATGAATTTATTTTTATAGATCTTATTAATTTGATATTTTATAGTGGTCCGAACCTAATTTTTTCTTTTTTATTTAAGGAGAGTGGGAGTTCTGCTAATTCATCTCAAGGAGAAAAGGAAGTCTTACAGACCCTGATCATAATCAGGTGTGAAAAGTACAACAGATGTGAGGACTTAATTCCCCTACCCTGCAGATTCAACCTTTGCTGAACGTAGAATTCTCCTGGCATTCAGACCTTAATTTGCCGGCGTTCTCTTCCACGTGGAATTGAAATGGCTCAATTGCAGCAGTGCAGCTGAAGATATTTCACTTGTTCGTTATAGATCGCTAGAGGGAAAAGAAAAGGAACTTTTCTTGTTACATTATATATCTATGCCCCTACACTAGCATATCACATTGCTAAACGTCTGGCTTAAATATGACCTACTTTTATACTCCCCTCCTTGCGAAATAAGTGATGTTTTTACCCAATATTCACCAGTATTGATCACGTTTTTTTTTTCTCTTACTTCCCTCTTATGTATTTAATCACTCTCAGCTAGATACCAAATAAAGAAGAGCAATTAGCTGACTGGACTTGGACGCGGACTTTTGCCTTGTGCGACTGTTAGATTGGGAGTGTCAATATCACATCAATGAGTTGGCAGCTAATACATTTCATCTTTAGCTTCGAAGACAAAGGCCTCAGTTCAGTTCCTGTATAATTCTTGAACAAAATAGTTGGTGAGGCCGATTTTACGTAGATGACTACACACTGTTACAGTATATAAAATAAGACAACCAATACCAACGCACGTGCAACTCTTGTTAGGGATTTGCAGTGCATTTTCATAAGTAGGTTCAACAAACTACTTTTGCATGTATTTGCTATTCAGAAGTTGCCTTCTAATAAGTAATATAACTCTCTAAGCATTGTCTGGACTGCACCAAACGCAGCTTGCCTGATCCTCCCTTGTGTTAAAATGTGGATCTCTTATGATATGTAGACCAATGCATTTAATATAAATCATGAGACCACATTTCAAAGAGAGGAGCATAGATAAAAACACTCTTGTGAGAACATACAACTCCGGACGGATAAAAATTTAATATAAAACTTAACTTGAGTTCCATAAAAAGACATCATGAGTCATTAGATCTTATTTGGATGATTTAGATGAACTAAAATATACATCTTGTGCATTGTGTAAGTGAATTGGATATATTAGAACCATCCATTATATTTGATTGGACAGCTCGAGGTAGATTGGGTTGCACCAACCGCAACAACCATACAGGGCTCAACACACACAAGATAAAAAAAAATAAAAAAAAGGAAAATGGAGGAAATGCAATTTGCCATTTTAGGGCACAGGAGAAAAGAAAATATATACTCTATTTTCAACGGGGCATATATGCAATATTCAAACTTCAAAGGGACATAGATGCATTTCCCTCTATTTGCGGTCAAGTTATAGTTTTCTCAGCCATAAAATTATCTTGAGTACTCCCTGAATTATGACAATGGATATCTTTCTAGTTATTTTTTGTTAAAATATGAGTGGATTGACTGTTTTTTCTCAATAATTTAAATTTTTAAGTAAGATAATAAATAGACGAAACTCAACACTTTTTTCAGGAAGACATACCTTCATTATTACTTGAATTTTCATTTGGCTGTTGCAATATATAGTGAACATGCATCACAAGAAAGGGGGAAAAAGATGAACAATGTGGCGCTTGATATCAAGAAAATGCAAGGCCCTCCGATTTGCAGTCTCCTTTCTGAATCACAGAATGAAATGGCCACACAGACCTGCTAAAATCTGAAATCTGAAGCAATAGGCGGTTGTATAACAGATGGCAGGATGAGCGCACTCTGCAGGCTGCAAATGAATTGCAAGGCTGAAGAACATCCTGTGAATTACGGGCTTCAGCATGAGAATTGTCGCTGTGTTATCTTTCTTCCCTTCTGATCTCAGATGCCAAACTGAGAAGTGCTTTTGTTGCCACACCTCTGAGAGAGTTCACAACATGGGAGATCAAAAAAAAAGGAAAAAGAAGTATCCCATATGCCACCTTACCCATCCTAAATGATGAAATATGAGAAAAAAAATCCTCGTAGGTTATTCACCTTCGAGCAATAGTGATGCATTCCCTATCAACGAAGCCAATCAAAGGCCCTTTATCATGATAGTTAGAATGTTCTGAAACTACAGGAAGTTGATCCACTCCATGAGAATCCATAATCTTCTCAACAGTCGTAAGCAGCATCTCAGGTGTTACGGACAACATGTTACACTTACCTGCTTGGCAAACATGGGATACCAGGGAAACCTGTGCAATTCCCAATGTTTTAAAAAATGGAGATAAATAACATGTCAGTAACCAAAACAGGATTAAGAGACAACTATAGGACAAAGAACACCACATCCGATGAGGTAAACTTGACCAAATTACCGTTTATCTGTCCAACGAAACAAGAAATCCTTCTTATGTTGTCCGTTCGACACCTAGATTGACTAAACTTAATTGGGAAAAGTACTTTTTTATCCCTCAACTTTGGGATCAGGTCTACTTTAAGTCCTAAAGTTTTTTATGGAACTATTTAAGCCCTCAACTTTGTGGCCAGGTCCAAAACAAGCCTTCCATTAAGAAGTTGCTAAATCAATAAGCCTCTGAGTCAATGACAAGTGAGACACACCTACCAGTTGGCCCAACCAATCAATAACTCAGAAAGCTTGATTTGGATGTGCCCTGGAGTCGAGAGCTAAAAATGTGCACTCAGAAAACCTAACCCCTAAAGTTGAAGGATCAAAAAAGAAATATTCCCATATAAATTCTATAGCTTTGACATATTTTATTTGACTTTTTCTATATAATTAAAGATGCATAAATAAGAGAGATATATGTCCATTGTGCTTGAAAACAAATCTTTACAAAATCGAGAAATGGAACTAGTGGAACTTTAGTACATCCTGTGCAATTAATGACACAGAACTCATTAGATCAAGCAGAAACTATGCTTGCAACAAAAATAGTCATTTCTCACCTCAGTTTGCACACCGGTAGCTTTTGCAGTTCTGCAGAAATCTTGTATGTCTTTAATTGCTAGCATGCCCAATACACCTTTGTTGCTCTCAGTTATCACAACAAAGGGTTGCTTCTCAGCAAGCATAAGATTTAGTGCCTCAACTACTGATGTTGTCATAGAAACAGAAATATACTTAGTTTTCATAGCCTCTGCAACAGTAAGAATTTCTGGTAGTATTGTGCCCGCATCTTTGAAATCATAGACACAAAGTGAGCTTTCAAGTTTACATAGTTCAGTAGTAGCATCAGCTGTTTCTGTGGAAATGGCTTGTTGAGTTTGAGATGGCAAATCTTTTGCCAGATGAATAGTACTTGTTTTTTCCTCCAAGGACTCCAGCTTACTCCTGCTGCCCTTAGAAAACCTTTGAGGAGAAGCAATCCAAGATGATAATCCAACAGCACCAAGCAAAGGTAGAACTATACGGTAGTCCTGTGTAAGCTCAAAAAGTAGAAGGACAGATGTCAAAGGCACCTTGCATACACCAGCAAGTGTAGCTGCCATACCTACCTGCAAAGGTAAATGAAAAGAAACGGATGTTAGCAGTCATAGTATTATCTGCTTAAATATTTCAGTTTTGTGGTACATATGCAAGCTGAAACAACGAGTAGCAGAAAACCAGTCATAGTACAAAATTACCAGAAAAGGAAATGCCACTATATAAGAATGATGTCAACATTACATATAGATGAGAGTTATTTGAGTAGTTGAGAAGCAGCACATATGGAAAAAAAGAGATCCTACTGACAAAGATATTACCAGGCCATATGCTTGAGGTGACGCCACATCTAAGAATGGGATATGGAAAAATGGCTCAGGACTGCTAAATGTAAATCTCATAAACTTGCCATATGCCATGCCTGTTGCTGCACCAATAAAAAGGGATGGTGCATAATAACCGCCGATCAATCCGGAAGCCCTGCACAAAGATGTTGCCAATACTTTTACTCCTACGAGCTGAAGCAATACAGCAGCTGAGAGCCCACTTGTAAATGGTCGTGATTCCAGCAAAATATCAACATTTTCAAAGCCCCAGTACAAAATCTCAGGGTATACAAGAGCTAGCAGACCAACAGCAAGGCCGCCCAGGGCAGGAGCTGCAGCCTTTGGTAATTGTGTTGTCTTCTGCAAGCTTTCAGATAACTCCAAAGCAACTGATGTACATTTAGATAGTGTGATTGACACCAAGCCACAAAGGATGCCCAGAAGAAGATACAGAGGAAGCTCTGACATTTATTTAAGTCATGTAAATATACTCAGTTTCAATCTCTGGAGCACATGATAAACAGAATATAGAAAGAGAATATCAATAAAACAGTCATCATGACCAACCTACTTTCAGGACTGTCAGAGTCATTCTACAACAACATCAGGAAAAAGTTGCGGCAAATGCAAATGAATTTTTCTAGGAAAATCAGAAAGACAAGAACAGAGCAGTTGTGAAGCAACTAATGCTAACCTGAGCTACCATAGCAGAGTTGTACACTTAATGTTAGCTCTCAGAAACTTTTAAACAATATAGTTGGACATACCATGTTTGTGTTGACATCTGAAGTTATTAAAAAGGTGTGATGCATCAAAAAAATCATGAGTAAAAAATTTTGCGAAGTGTCCTCAGTGGAAGCATTGCAACACATACTTTAGCTACATCAACAGTGCTAATCTCGATTGTATAAGACAGAGAAAGTACCAGTTGGGGAGCGAAAATCATATTCTGGAACTGTGAAAGCAGGATCAGAACCAAGACCGATCTCTGAAACAACAGATGCTATCACTGAACTGAGTATCACCATAGGTGTTGCGTTGGAAAGGGATGATGAGTCCATGGAAGAGGGCCATAAAACAGATTCCACAGCAAAAAAACACCCAGAAACAGCCGCATTAAAACCTAAAATACAAGGCAATCACCTGTAATATAAGTAAACTGGAATCAGAAAGCAGAAAACATAAGAAATTTACTTGGAGATGTTAACCATTTAGAGTATCCATAACAGGTGAACCAAACACACGCTGTTTTTTTACAAGACCTAACACTGGTTGTTAGATTAACTTATGCACCATTGGAAGTAGGAACATGTCCAATAAATTTCACTAACCAACACATCAGATATGTAGCCAATAAATATCAATCGTATTCAAGATGGGGAATTATGGCAGGCTAGCATCAATATGAGAGAATACAGAAAAAATATGTCTAGGAAATAGAATATCAATGCCAAGATCTCTTTCAGTTTAAGATATATCTATTTGACATCAGCATGAAGAAACTAAAAAAAACATCACATGTTCACTGCTGGTTTAACCCATTATATCTATCGGAACAAAGTCACAAGCATGATAACAAAAATAAGAAACATCTACGAAGTAAAACTCACCTGATGAAATTCCAGCTGCTGATCCAGCTGCCACAAGAGAGAGCTTTTTCCCACCTTCCCACTCGAACACATTTCCAAATCCCTTGGCTATAGAAGAACCAATTTCCACACTGGGACCCTCGGGTCCCAAAGAGTTACCAGTTCCGAGTGTGACAGATGCGGCTACAGCTTTCAAAAATGGCCTAAATGCACTCCTTATCTTAGAAATGGTACCATCTGAATTAGTACTGATAGAACTTCTTAGTGTGTTCAATGCTCCAACAATAACACCTCCACACACTGGAACAAATATCACTCTCTGCCAAATTTCACTGAGGGGCTCCTCCCTCAGCCACGAGGCGCCTCGCAAAGGTATTCCATCCCAAAATATATCACGTATTTCATGAACCTAAGGCAAAGGCATGCACATTTTATATTTCAAGCTGCAGCAAGAAATCCTTCAATTAACAAACAACAAACAATACACAAATTGAAAAGTGACTTATAAGAGTAAAATGCACCATAGACTTTAGTCCTGGCACCTTCATTTTAGTCTCACATGCCCTTGACGTTGCATATGTTATACACTCTCATCAAACATTTAATGACACAAGAAAGACATGCTGCAATCTGTCATGTGATACGCCTCCATGTAAGTTATTACACTAAAGTGGTGCTTTTTAAGTATAGAAATTGGTGTCATCCCCAAATATTGGGAGTCACATGGAGGTTAATGCAAATTGGAGTCGAATTTTCTCCATTTTTCTACCTTTTGAGTTTTATGTTGGAGAAATAGAAGAGAATGCCTCTAAGCAGGTAGTACCCTTTTCCATATGTGGTATCAGTATCTGAGCAAAATGGAGGAATTCCAATCTAATCAGGCCAGAAGCATGGAAGAGAGGGGGTGACAGGTGACAGGATAGATCAACAACTCCAAATTTTGATCAACAAAGCATATTGTAACTTGAAACACTCCAAATTTTGATCAACAAAAGGTTAGTGCAAACAAAACCATGAGTGCAATCTCCTGTTCATGCATGATAGCATGATACACTCAGTTCTAAAATAACGCCGGAAAATATTGCATCATACCAGACTTTAGCAATGCTATAAATCAGAAACCGAAAATACCTTAGTGCATTAATGTATTATTTCGAACTTTGAATTAATTAGCCTTGACCTGTTAAACTTCGCAAAATAGTCCACCACTCGGGGTTTTTTTTTTCCAACAGTAACACAGATATAACAGTTCATAATTCATACAACCGTTGCAGAAATTACTGAGTTCCTCATCTGTGAGTAGTTACCGAGAGATTGAAGAGGACGACGGAGACGCCGGTAAGGAGGCCGACGAGGCAGGCGGCCAGCGTGACGAGGTCTCGGCCGGGCACCAGCTCGCCCACGGCCGCCTTCACCTGCGTCGTCCGCGGCACCTGCGGCCGGGCCGGGACCTCTTCCTCCGACGCGCCGCAGCGAAGGCGGGCGCCGCCGCCGCGGCGAGCGGCCGGAGGAGCCAAGGAGAGGGCCACGCGGTGGAAAAGAGGCGGCGGCGACGGGGACGAGACGAGGAGGAGACGCACGGAGGGAGCCGATGGGGCCATGGATTGGAACCATCTCATATTTACGTGGCTTGGCTGAGGCTATGGCCTACGCCTTCTGGACTGTGAAATAGAAGAAGGCTGCAAGTGCTTCCTGGGAATTTTGGCCTTTCCAGATTCAGAGAGCCGTATTTTATCTGTTTTTTCGCTTTTTTCTTTCCGGTGGCCGTGTCATTTTGTATCCCGCTACGTGTCGAGTTATCATCGACATGTCTTACGTTTTGCTTTTGCAGAAATACCTAAATACCACCCGTTTCACCTTAAATTTACATGATCTTTGTGAAGATATTTCTATTTCTTTTCAAGGTACAATATGCTTGGCCCGCCGGTATACTTGGAGCAATGAAAGATCCACTGCCACAATGGAAAAATTAGATCGAGTGTTTTTCACCCAAGACAAGCACGCTATCCCAATAGCCTTCTACAAACTCGATCCACTTCAATGTCAAATCATTGTCCGCTACTACTAACATGATGCAAACTTCAATGCCCCTGGGTCTGGACAAAAATGAAGGGATTCCAAGAAGTGGAGGCTGAAGCATAGAACCTGTGAATATGAATGTATTTGAATGAATAGGGTTTTGGGAGAGACTCTCTCGGTTATATACACATGCACAATAATATAACACAGTAATACAGTAACATCCTCCTCAAACTCAGGATGGTGCTGAAAAGACAGACATGTTGAGTTTAGAGAGGAGAAAACTATGATGCTCCTGAGTTTGTGCCTTGGTGAAGAAGTCAGCAATCTGAAGTTCCGAAGGCACGTACTGAAGAGCAATAGTACCAAGATGACAATGAGACCGGGTGAAAGATGCATCAACACCAATATGCTTGCTCATCTCACGCTTCACTGGGTCTTTGGCCATCTGAATGGCGCTAGTGTTGTCGCACAATAATGATGTGGAGGTAGGACACTCAACACCAAAATCAGCCAATAACCATCGAAACAAAATGATCTCTCTGGTAGTGGCAGCCAAAGCCCGAAGCTCAGCCTCAGCACTAGATGTGGAGACTGCAGTCTGTTTCTTAGACTTCCAAGTGAGTAAGGAAGTCCCAAGAAACACACAGTAACCTGTGACAGAACGTCGATCATCAGGGTAGCTCGCCCAAGTAGCATCGGAGTAGGCACAGAGCTGTAAAGGACTCGATGTACTGTAGAATAATCCTCGTGACACTGTCCCATGGAGATAGCGCAGTACTCGAAGTAGATGACTATAGTGAACAGAAGTCGGTGCACTGACAAACTGACTGAGAATGTGAACTGCATGAGCTATGTCAGGTTGAGTGACTGCCAAGTAGACAAGACTACCAACAATATGTCTATATCGAGATGGATCCTCAAGTGGAACACCATCAGTGGAACGGAGCTGAGCACGAAGCTCCATGGTGTGCTGGCCATCCGTGTATCTGTGATAGCGGAGCGAGCAAGGAGATCCTGGGTATAACGCTGCTGTGATATATAGTACCCCCCCTCAGCAGGAAGAACCTCAAGTCCCAAAAAATAGCGCAAGGGGCCCAAATTAGACATGAGGAACTGTTCACTCAGGTGTTGCTTGACAAAAGCAACGTACTGCATATCATCACCGTTGATCAGCATATCATCCACATATAACAATATCAGAGTCCGACCATGAGGAGAAATATGTGTGAACAAGGCAGGATCATGAGCACTAGCCGTAAAACCAGCTGCGACAATTATAGTGCAGAAGCGCTCAAACCAGGCACGAGGGGCCTGTTTGAGGCCATAAAGAGCACGCCGAAGACGACACACATGACCAGCTGGAACGGAAACACCTAGTGGAGGCTGCATGTATATCTCCTCCTGTAAATCACCATGAAGAAATACATTCTTGACATCCATCTGAGAGATAGTCCAAGAACGAACAGCAGCCACAGCCACAAGAGTACGAACAGCAGTCATGTGAGCGACAGGGGCAAAGGTCTCATCGTAGTCCCGACCATACTCCTGCTGAAAACCACGAGCAACAAGGCGAGCTTTGTAGCACTCAACAGAACCATCAGACCGTGTCTTTACCTTGAACACCCACTTGCTAGTAATTGGAACAGCATGTGCAGGTAAAGGTACAATCTCCCACGTGGCTGTGCGAGCTAAAGCCGCCAACTCCTCAGCCATGGCCATCTGCCACTCAACACTAGCAACAGTCTCCTGGTAGGTATGCGGCTCAGTAGTGATAGCTGCAGAAAGAGCATAACGAGTAGGGGGAGCAATAGTAGAGCGATCACGAAGATCATACCGTGGCAGGGTGGCAAGCTCCAGGTCAGGCGGATCGTCAACAGGGACGCTATTGGTACTGGCTGGCAAAACAGGAGAAGGGCGAGGTCGACGACTGTAGGAGTGAAAGATCGGAGGGCGAGGAAACGGAGGTGGTGGTGGTGGAGTATGCGCTAGGAGAGAAACGGAGGGAACGACAAGTGAAGGTGGTTCGGCCGGTGAAACGGGAACAGGAGAGGACATAGAAGATGTAAGGAGGGGAAGCGAGAGAAAATAGAGCGACTCGGGGGAATACACAGGAGGGGCAGTAGGAGAGTAAAAGAAGGGACGATCCTCAACAAAGGAAACGTCACGGGAAAAACGCAGACGACGAGCATGAGGATCATAACACCGATAGCCCTTATGCTCAAGACTGTACCCAAGAAAAACACACTCAACAGACTGCGAGGTCAGCTTTGTGCGTTCTCGAGGGGCAAGTAAGACGTAACAAGTGCACCCAAACACACGGAGATGATCATATGTGGGTGGAGCAGGAAGTAAGAGCTCCGTGGGGCACTTGCCATCAAGACGAGTGGACGGCTGAAGATTTATAAGATAAACAGCCGTGGAAACCGCCTCAGCCCAGAAATGATGTGGGACATGAGAGGATATGAGAAGTGTGCGAGCAGTCTCAAGAATATGACGATGTTTGCGCTCGGCAACACCATTCTGAGGATGAGCACCAGGACAAGAGAGCTGGGGAAGAGTCCCCTGATCTGCAAGAAACTGTCGGAAAGCATGTGAAATGTACTCTCCACCAGAATCAGATCGAAAAATCTGAATACTAGCAGAGAACTGAGTGCGAATCATGCGAGTGAAAGTCTGGTATATCGATAAAAACTGAGAACGATGAGACATGAAGTAAATCCAAGTATATCTGCTGTAATCATCAATAAAAATAACATAATACCTATGCCCACCCTTAGACACAAAAGGAGCAGGACCCCATACATCAGAATGTACTAAAGCAAAAGGATGGTTAGTACGAGAGACACTAGAGTTGTATGGGAGTTGTAGCTGTTTACCAAGCTTACAACCCTGACAGACAAAACGTGACCCAGTCGCAATAGGACCTAAGACACCCCGACGCATGAGTGCAGAGAGACGCGACTCACAAAGATGACCTAGTCGATGATGCCACTGAAAGGAGGTAGTCGTAGAAGCAGCAGAAAATGATGAGGTAGAAGCGACAGAAGGACCATGCAGAGGTGGAAGGTGAAGATGATCCAGCACATAGAGACGACGAGAAGAGTCTCTACGGCGATGGCCAGTACCAAGTAGTCTGCCTGTCCGACGATCCTGCACATAACAAAAAAGCTCATCAAACCCAATAAAACAACCTCGATCAGCAAGTTGCCCCACTGAGACTCATAGATAGCTGCGGAACATGAATAACATCCGGTATGGTAAACTGAGCAGAAGAAATGCAGCCCTGAGAATTAGCAGGCAATGAGCTACCACAAGCTGACCGGATGTGTAGGCCATCAGTGACTGGTTGACACGAGGTCAACTGGGAATCATCAGGCGTGACGTGAAAACTGGCACCTGAATCCAAATGGTGATCGGGTGAACTCGTACCTGTCGACGAAGCAGGCGGAGTGGCCAAACCAGCAGATGCACCAAAGGAAGGTGGAGGAGTAAGGCCGAAAGTCGAGGTAGCAGGGGCGCACTGCTGCTGAAAATATGCCTGAAGCTGCGAGTTCTGAAGGCGCAACTCCTGAAGCTGCGCTGACATCACCTGAAGCGGAGTGGCGGAGTGGCGGAGGAGGAGGCTGCATCGACAGAGGCAGCAAAGGAAGCAACACCGCTACGAGGAGGTCGAGGCGGACAGCGATCAGTAGAATCACCGCGAGGACGCCAGGCAGGTGGTGCCAGCTCAGGATGAAGCCGAAAACAGCGCTCAGAAGTGTGACCACGCATCTTGCAGTGAGTACACACCACAGAAGCACGGATAACTGCCGCCGCTGGCACCGGAATGGTAGCATCTGGAGACGCTGAGGTAACAACGAGGACTGAGAGATGCTGCTGAGAGGTGGAAGCCACAGGCGACTGAGTGCGCATACGGGTCTCCACAGCAAGAACGGCCGCAAGAGCATCATCCAGAGTCAGAGGAGTCACACGACCAAGCAACTGGGCACGAATGCTGTCGAACTCCGGGTGAAGCCGCATGACAAAAGCAAACATGCGGGACCGCGCCTGATGACCACGAACACAGTACAGCTAGAGCAGCTGGCGCTCAGAGAGGGGGCAAGTGCATCCATTTGACGAGTGAGAGCACTGAAGGCGTTGTGAAACGCCTGCACAGACAAATCTCCCTGCTGAAGATGCTGGAAACGCTGCTCGAGAGCATATAGCTGATCAGAGCTGTCCTGCACGTAGATCTTTGCCAAATGCATCCACATCGCCTGAGCGGAAGGAAGCATGGCAATCTCCATCCAGATGTCCATGACTACGCTGTTGCAGATGAGTTACATAGTGCGATCATCATCAGTGACCCATGCCTTGACGACATTTGAGGGGGCCGTGGGAGCCGACTCGGTGAGATGAGACAGCAAACCAAGACCCCTCAGATTGACATGGACGGTGGTGGACCACTGAGGATAGTTGGAGCCGTCTAACTTGACATCTAACACAGGAAGAGCGTCACGAGCCATAAAGAGAACAGACTAGGGGAACATACTAGGGAAGCAATGCTCAAACCCTAGCTATGAGTGTGAGTGTAGCCGCAACAAGATGGCGGCGACGAGGCAACGTCGCGCGAGGGCGCACGCAGCAGAATCGGCATGGAGAGGCCGGTTTGCTCACCGTAGAGACTGGAGGAGAGGCCGCCCGCGGGGAGGCCGCAGATCGACGCGGTGGAGATCGGCGGGGGTGGCGCACGAGGAGGCTCCTTGCTTGGCGGCGGCGGCGCACGAGGAGACGGCAGTGGCGGCGGCGCACGAGGAGGCCCCGCGTGAGGGCCGCAGATCGGCGCGGTGGCGGATCGGCGCGGTGGCGGCGCACGAGGAGACCGGAGGAGAGGCCCCGCGCAAGGGCCGCAGATCGGGGTGGTGACGGAGGCGCACGAGGAGACTGCGCGCGAGGGAGGCCGCAGATCCGGGGCAGACCTGCGAGGAGATCCGGCGTGGAGGCGGGTCGGCAACGAGGGGCCGACGGTAGGCAACAAGGGGCCGTCAATGGCCGGCGGTGATCGCCGGATGCGAGAGAGCTAACCGAGCTCTGATATCATGTGAATATGAATGTATTTGAATGAATAGAGTTTTGGGAGAGACTCCCTCGGTTATATACACATGCACAGTAATACAACACAGTAATACAGTAACAGAACCAACCCCTAAGTTCTCTTTGCAAAGCTGGAACCAAAGGAAGGTTGCAGACCTCAAACTGTATATTGCATTGACCAAGGAATTGATA
Source organism: Pharus latifolius (assembly GCA_019359835.1). Taxonomy (NCBI): domain Eukaryota; kingdom Viridiplantae; phylum Streptophyta; class Magnoliopsida; order Poales; family Poaceae; genus Pharus; species Pharus latifolius. Next base: position 24,700,636 of record CM033319.1, read on the forward strand.
TTGAGACTTAATGTAGCAGGAGACAATAGACAACTCACTCAGTTGGAGAGGAGCTTGTACATGCAACTAATACGGCGCTGTCTGGGACTAGCAGTGATGGATCGCTCCAGATGGAGACAACGTGCTCGCATTCTATGGCTGCAAGAGGGAGATGCGAACAACCGCTTCTTTCATATGGAGGCTAATGCAAGTCGGCGAAAAAATTTTATTCCATCACTCTTGCTCAGTGATAGAATAGTAGCTAGTCATCAAGAGGAGGGGCACGATTTGTTAGATTACTTCAAGGGGATCATGGACAACCAGGAGTGCGCCCTCACACCCTGAACTTGATAGTATTGAACTTTCCAGAGCATGGCGAAACACTTGAAGGACTTGAAGCTGATTTCACTGAACAAGAACTCCACGATGCAATCCAAGAGTTTCCGGCTGAAAAGGCCCCGGGGCTTGATAGATACACAGGTCTCTTCTATAAGACATGTTGGCAAACATTTAAAGATGACCTGCCCAGAGTCCTCCAATGTTTCCATTCGACTGACAGTAGATATCTCCACAAAATCAACTAGGGGCTTCCATCACGCTTGTAGCCAAGAAACCCAATGCTTCAAGCCCCAAAGACTAATAGCCTATTAGTCTGGTCCACGACACTTCCAAGATCATCACGAAGCTCCTTGCCAGAAGACTTGCAAAACATATAGGAAGGATCATTTCCCCGAACCAGAGTGCTTTTATCAAAAGCAGATGCATCTAGGACAACTTCATCTATGTCTCTCAGATGGCAAAGTGGCTACACTCAAGGAAGCAACCAATTGCAATCCTTAAACTCGATATAGAAAAGACATTTGATACGGTTTGCTGGGAGTTCCACATTAAAATGCTTCAGCGCCTCGGCTTCGGCCAGGGATGGAGAGACTGGGCAACGATTTTTCTCGCAACCTCGTCCACCAGAATCCTCCTCAACGGCTTCCCCGACGCCGATACAGCATGCTCGAGGACTCTACCAAGGAGACCCACTATCCCCTCTACACTTCATTTTGGTCATGGAAGGTCTCAAAGCACTCATAGATAAGGCTAAAGAAGCAGGGTTACTCCCCAGCATAACCCCCCAGGCGACTAGGTTCAAATGCTCAATATATGCCGATAACACAATTTTGTTCATTAAGCCAGTTGTGGAAGAACTAAGAACAATACAGCGTGTGCTTCAGCTATTTAGTGCAGTATCTGGACTGAGGGTCAACATGGAAAAAAGCTCTTCTATCCTCATACGAGGCAATGCTAAGACGAGAACGACAATCATGCAGACCTTAAACAGTTCAATGAAAGACTTACCCACCTTCTACCTAGGACTATAGCTATCTATAAGGAAACTTCGTCGAGGGGACTATCAACAGCTGCTAGATAAGATTGCTAGAAGATTGGCTGGTTGGAGGACTAAACTCATGCTCTCAATAGGCGGACTGCTAATCCTGGTCAAGAAGGTACTTTCTTCTATACCAACCTATCAGATGACCATAGTTTCTCTCCCTAATTGGGTAATCAAAAAAATCGATCGAATTCATTGAAGCTTTTTGTGGAAAGGTGAGGCGAACATCAACGGGGGGCACTGCTTGGTTTCCTGCGCAAAAATCTTCAATATGGGGGCCTGGGGATAATGGATATCAAGTTATTCAGCTATGCCCTACAGTTGAGATGGCCATGGCATGAGTGGAAGAGCATCGAGAAGCCCTGGATAGGACTGCACCTCCGAACCGACCCGAATGTCAAAGCCATGTTCGAAGCTTCAATGACAATCATCCTTGGTGACGGCCAAAAGGCTCAATTTTCGCTCAAAGTGGCTATCTGGAAAGAGCGTCAGGGAATTAGTGCCCAACCTCGTCAGGTCCATTCCCTGTAATAAGAAATTTTGTGCAGACTGCTAAACTGAGCAAACATGGATTACAGATATCAAAGGATCACTTTCAGTCACTGCTATAATGGAGTGTCTGCACCTTTAGAACTTGCTGCAGGCATCCACTTAAACCCTTAGGAGGAAGATATGATTGTTTGGAAATGGACAGCTGATGGTTGTTGTACTGCGAAATCTGCTTATAATATGCTCTTTGCAGGTAGCATCGTTGCGCTGTTGAAGCATGCAATATGGAAGGCCAATGCACCTCTAAAGTGTAAATTCTTTGCTTGGATCACAGTCCAAGGCCAGTGTCTGACGGCGGACAATCTAATGAGGAGAGGCTGGCTAAACCAAGGGCTTTGTCAGTTATGCCATGCGGCGGATGAGACACCTACTCATCTCTTCAAATGTTGTCAATTTACCAACAACGTTTGGATGACAGTGTTGTGCAAGCGCTATCCATTGCTGCACAACCCAGCACTAAGCACAGATGGCTTAGAAGTATGATGGTAATATGTCCAGGCTAGGCCTACAGAAGCGTTAGAAGTGTGGTGCAGACAACATCGTAATCCTAGTGATTTGGAGAATTTGGTTTCAGAAAAACTAAATAATTTTCCGCTTTATTAGCAGGTCTATTTCGCCGTTAACTTCGACCATCAACAATGATTGGAAAATGTGGATTGAGGCTGGAATACTACATATACCGGAGTAACTGAGAGTCACAGTGATTAAGTATGTCGTCTTTCTTTCTAGTGTAAGCTAATCTAAGTAGAATTATTTCTCCTTCGTAAGGAGGCTTTGAGTGTTTTCATTTTTGGCCTGTAATCTATTACTTGTACATTCTATTCGCTCTCAATGGAAATATGCAAGCTTCTTCTGCATGTTTTAAAAAAAGGTACAATATGCTCATTCATCAGATATTCGGCTAGTTCCATCAAATATGGCTTTATGGTTTGATTTACTTTGGATTATTGCTAAAGATATGGTAGGTTTTTTTTTTCAATTTGGCATGAATATTCTTCGCCATTTAATCAAAATCTTCCTATTCCTAAATTTAGTTCTTTTTAGAGTTCACCTACATCTTCCTTGCTTTGGTGGCGACCGACCGATGGCGGACAAAAGTGGTGCCGTTGGATGTAGGTAGTGGCAGTGTGCAGTGCAACAAGCAAGGAAATAGATTATAAATGAAGGAGATTGGTGGAGGATGATGTGATGGTGTGGCGATAGAGGTGAGTGGCACCAACAACCGCAATAAGAGAGAATTGTGATCGTTTAACCGACTAGCGCAAGTATGAGTGTCCACTAAGGTGGGGCAGTGGGGGTGCATGGGATGGGGGAGGGTGGCGGGCGGTGGTAAAGGAGGAGGGGTGGGGGGATAGGTAGGGAGGAGAGTGGATGAGTTGAGTGGTTCAAATTTAAATATGAAAAAAAACATTGAATTTTTTTTTAAAAAAAAGAACAAGCACCTTCATATGAGACATCTCCTCATTTTTGCCATGTGGCAATAATATTGCACAGACACAAACATTACACATATCATATCTAATTACAATGTTTGTGCCTTGATGCCAGATGCTATAGAAGAACAATTACTAATATTGGAGTAGTATGCCAATAACTAATGTTTTTGTCTAGTTTAGCATAAATTATAAGCCTAATAATTAAATAAGAAGAGTCGAACTTATTTGCGTTTCTAATCCAAATAGAGTTTAAAGAGTTAAATCTAAAATTTAAATCTTTGTGTAGTCTAGTTTCAACTTATTTGAGGAGCTGAAATCTAGATAAACTAAGACAAACACAAGTTAATATACCAACAAACTAAACTAATTCCCTCGGTACTTCTCAAAAACTTTTCAATGGGTATATGCATTGTGAAGTTTACGTTTTCTTATGTATTCTGCCCTTCAGATGCTATTTCTTGGCCTTGTACGTTGCTCCTTGTTTTCATGTGTTGTACATTGGTACTGACACACACGGTGTCGTGGATAAAAGAAGGCACACATATGTTATTTCGACGAAGCAACATTTCATTGACAATAATAAGTAGACCAAACATCATACTCTACACTTTAATTTCCCAACTTCAGAATATAAGCGACATGTACCTCATATTCGTTCAGATTTTATAAGAAAAAGGTCCATGATTCTGGAAGCATTGTCCAAAAAAATTTTTGTTTCTACCCCCCCGTGATACTGACGACGGCAATGTGCCAATCACCTTCGATGGTCCAAACCAAAAACTGAGCTTACGATCGAGCGTTCACTTCGATGGCCCATCACTTTGTCACAGCTCAGGGCCATCCTTATTTCTCTCGCCCACACCTAAGCATATACCCAATGGACAAATTAACCATGAAGCTAACGCTATATAAGTACATGGACCGCACGATCGCATCAAGTCATAGACGCTAGTCGGGTAGACTAGTGCACGTACACCATGGCGCAGCAGCATCGGCACGGCGTGCCCCGGAACTTGGAGATGGCGATAGACATGACGCAGTCCGAGAAGCCAATGAACGGTGCCCTCCACGGCTTCACCGGCGGCCTCGAGTTCTCCAGCCTGACGTACACGGTCGTCAAGAAGCAGCGCGGCGCTGGTGGGGAGTGGGAGAAGAAGGACGTGGACTTGCTGCACCAGATCACCGGCTACGCGCCGAAAGGGTTCGTCACCGCCGTCATGGGACCCAGCGGTGCGGGGAAGTCCACGTTCTTGGACGCGCTCGCCGGCCGCATCGCCAGCCTCCAGGGCCGCGTCGCGCTCGATGGCGTTGACATGAGCCCCAGACTCATCAAGCGCGCCTCTGCCTATGTCATGCAGGACGATCGACTCTTCCCGATGCTTACTGTCTACGAGACGTTCATGTTTGCCGCCGAATTCCGCCTCGGCTCGGCAGTCTCTGCCACTGACAAGAAGCTGCGTGTCGAGAACCTCATCGAGCAGCTTGGCCTCACGGTAAGCCTGCATGCTATGAGTTCACTCTGCCAAAATAAAACATATAGTGAAACATATCCTGTAACAACATTAACTGTGCAGTCATCAAGAAACACGTACATCGGAGACGAGGGCACGAGGGGGGTGTCGGGCGGCGAGCGGCGGCGGGTATCGATCGGCGTCGACATCATCCACGGGCCGGCGCTGCTGTTCCTCGACGAGCCGACGTCAGGGCTCGACTCGACGAGCGCGCACAATGTGATCGAGAAGGTGCACGACATCGCGTGCGCGGGTAGCACCGTCGTGCTCACCATCCACCAGCCGTCGTCCCGCATCCTGCTGCTGCTCGACCACCTCATCATCCTCGCCCGCGGGCAGCTCATGTACAGCGGAGGGCCCAAGGACGTGGCCGCGCACCTCGGGCGCATGGGCCGCAAGGTGCCCAAGGGCGAGAACTCCATCGAGTACCTCCTTGACGTCATCCAGGAGTACGACCAGTCGGAGTTCGGCGTCAAGGCTCTCGGCGAGTTCTGCCTGACCGGCCTGAAGCCGCCGCGGCTCAATGCCAATAGTGGTGCGGACGGGCTCTCCGCTGTGTCCAGCATCACTCCAACACCGGTGTCCGTGCACGGCGGCGAGGACTTCGATCATAGCCTAAGGAGCCAGCACTCTAGGTCTCCGTGGAGCGGAATGCAGTTTACTCCTTCCCGGCGACCCAAGAAAGGCCAGCAAGGGAGGTCACATAATCCTCCGAGCTTGTCACCTGGCTTCTTTCCGTACTCGCACGAGATTGTCATGGGCACCCCAACGCCGCTCAGCAGCGAGTACACGGTGAAGGAGGACGACTACCTGACCCCGACGCAGCGCCGAGTCACGGGCGCACCGGCCGTCGGCATAAACACCCTGGGCCACCGCGGCAAGTTCGCCAACTCGTACATGGGAGAGGTGTGGGTGCTGATGCGGCGCAACTTCACCAACATCTGGCGCACGCCGGAGCTGTTCCTGTCACGGCTGATGGTGCTCACGATCATGGGGTTCCTGATGGCCACCATGTTCACGAAACCCAAGGACAACCGGCAGGGCATCACCAACCGGCTCAGCTTCTTCATCTTCACCGTCTGCGTCTTCTTCTTCTCGTCCAACGACGCCGTGCCGGCGTTCATCCAGGAGCGGTTCATCTTCATCAGGGAGACGTCGCACAACGCGTACCGGGCGTCGTCCTATGTCGTCGCCGGACTCCTCACGTACCTGCCGTTCCTACTGCTCCAGGCGGCCACTTACGCCGCCATCGTATGGTTTGCCCTCCGTCTCCACGGCCAGTTCCTCTACTTCCTTGTCATGCTCTACGCGTCCCTGCTCTCGACCAACTCGTTCGTCGTCTTCGTCAGCTCCGTCGTGCCAAACTTCATTCTTGGGTAAGTAGATTTTACATGCGTCGTATTACAATCCGTGCTTTTGTCGGGCTTTTTGGGCCTCTTCTCAGTGAGCCCACCTCAACTCTATTAGTCAATGGGCTAGTTGGGCTAGCCTTCTTGTCCACTTGTCGAATTTGAACTAGGACAAACCAAAATAGTCAGGTTGGGTCAAAAGGATTTACTATAATTGTAATAATTGTACTCGTGTGCATAATTGATATTTTAGATCAGTCATCCTGAAAAAATTAGGAGAGGAATAAAGATAGATTTTTATTTTTGATCCTGTCTTAATTTGAATTGTTAAATGATAAATAATCCAAGTTTAATAATCCAAGTTAGGATAGTAGCGGATCGCCGTTTGTGAAGCCAAACATATTTAGATCTACCAATAGAGAAGGCAAGACAGGAGTATTGATACATAATTGTATCTTCTGTTTTTTAATCTAAATACTATCAATCATAATTTAGATAAATCTTAATTGTTGTGGGAGATAAACAGGGGTGCACAATTAACTTACAACAAATTTTAAAGTTCTCCGGACTTAATCATAGTGTTGATTTCTTATCTGACTAGATATTTGTATTCTACAAAAAAATCTATAATCCAAAAAAAAAAATCTTTCTTCTTAAGTTTAAACCATTGGAGAACTTTATCAATACATAAATTTACAAGTATTTTTTGACAGGTACGCGGCGGTGATCGCGTTCACGGCGCTCTTCTTCCTCTTCTGCGGCTATTTCTTGAACAGCCACAGCATCCCGCTGGGCTGGAAGTGGATGAACACCATCTCCACCATGAAGTACCCGTACGAGGGCCTGCTCATGAACGAGTTCCAGGGCAACCGGACGTTCGCCTCCGTCCCGGTCAGGCTCACCGGCGACGACATCCTCCGGCAGATGTCCATCAGCCTCGACGAGCAGCACAAGTGGAAGATGGTGCTCTACCTGCTCGGCTGGGCCGTCTTCTACCGCCTCCTTTTCTACTTGGTGCTCCGTTTTGCCTCCAAGAACAAGAGGAAGTGACCTCTTCGTCGACTACTAGGGTTACCGGTTTTATGTATACAGCTAAACATTGGTTCAATTGTTCGATTGAAGAAATAATATATATATATATATATAAGAACTGGATATAAGAAGACTCACATTTGAATTACGTAGAGATTTTATCAAATTCCATGGTGCAAATAAACCGAAGGGTTTGATTGTAATTAGGAGAAATGTAAGAGGCCTAGATTTAAATTTAAAATGCAGAGGGGTAGTGTTGGGGGAAAATAGTAGCAAACATCTGAAACGTTGCCCCGGGAGTCCCTTCTCCGGGGTCGAGAAAAACTCCCCCCGGTGCGCCTCCTCCGTGCTTGGGAGAAGCCCTCTCCCGGCGCACCTTCTCCAAGCCGGGGAAGACCTCTCCCGGAGCCCCTCCTCCGGACGCGGGAGAGACTTCCCCCGGCGCCCCTCTTCCGGGCTAGGGAGAGCCTCTCTCCCGGAGTCCTCTTCTCCGGGCCGGGGAAGACTCTCCCGGAGCCCCTCCTCCGGGCGTGGGAGAGACTTCCTCCGGCGCTCCTCCGGGCTAGGGAGAGCCTCTTTCCCGGAGTCCCCTTCTCCGGGCCAGGGAAGACTCTCCCGGAGCCCCTCCTCCGGGCGCGGGAGAGACTTCCTCCGGCGCTCCTCCGGGCTAGGGAGAGCCCCTCTCCCGGAGTCCCCTTCTCCGAGCCGGGGAAGACCTCCCCCGGAGCTCTTCCTCCGGGCGCGGGAGAGACTTCCCCCGGCGCTCCTCCTCTGAGCTAGGGAGAGCCCCTCTCCCGGAGTCCCCTTCTCCGGGCCGGGGAAGACCTCTCCCGGAGCCCCTCCTCCGGGCTCGGGAGAGACTTCCCCCGGCGCTTCTCCTCCGGGCTGGGGAGAGCCCCTCTCCCGAAGCCCCTTCTTTGGGTTCGGGAGAGGTTTCCCCCAGTGCTCCTCTGGTGGGCACTGATTTCGAGGGCCACCACGTGTCAGAAATCGGTGCCTCGGACTTCGTCAAAAGACCGTTTTGCCCCCGATCCTACGGTTGTAGCGGGGGTAGTTTAGTAATTTGCTTCTTTTGGGGTCTATATATACTCTTGTAACCCTCTTTTGTAACCTAAGACATTCATTTGACTCCAATCATAAAAGTTAATAGGCGTGCTCTGGAACTCTCTCTCCAGGAGAGATCCCCCTAGCCGACACGCGTCGGGAGCACGTCGACAGGACTAGGGCCTCCACTGAGGCCTAAACCTGTATAAAACCTTGTGTCAATCTCTGAGATTGTCCAACGCGGGGTGACCCGTCACACGGTCAGCACGCGTTGAGGAACACGTGTTGCGTACGTCATCAAATCTGCCGAGGTATTTTTTATACCACGACAGTTGGCGCCGTCCGTGGGGAGTCGTGACAAATAGTCATGGCTCCAAGAAGGATGAGGCACTTAACCTCCATCCCTAGTGATGCCGGCCCTAGCAACCCTGCACCGCCGATGCAAGGGGCTGTCATCACCACACCTCCTCCCGGGGACACTCAGGGGGAGGCAACACTTATTCCCCCCATCATCCTTGGCGGGGAAATGACTCCCGTGAGCCTGCCTGGAGGTCCCGGCTCGGGGGGACCAAGCGCCTCCCAGGCTATGCCTTCAACTGTGGGTGACCCGCTACTCGGGGCATTGGTGGAGGGCCAGCTTCGTGCACAACATACTCTTGAGGAGTTGTTGCGCGCTATAGCGTGGCCTCCGGCCCCCGCGTACCCACACCCGTTCCAGTTCGGAGGAGTGGCACCTCCGTTCATGATGGGACACCCAGGAGCCTTCTTCGCTCCGGGGGTTTTCCCCTTCCCGGGGAGCACTCCCACCTCCGGAGGGCCTTCGCTCCCGGGGGGTCTGCCCGTCTCCGGGGGCTACCCTTTCCCGGGGGGTGTTCCCACCTCCGGAGGACTTCCTCTCCCGGGGGGCACGCCCGTCTCCGGGGGCTACCCTTTCTCGGGAGGTGCTCCCACCTCCGGAGGGCCTTCGCTCCCGGGGGGTCTGCCCGTCTCCGGGGGCTACCTTTTCCCGGGGGGTGTTCCCACCTCCGGAGGACTTCCTCTCCCGGGGGGCACGCCCGTCTCCGGGGGCTACCCTTTCCCGGGAGGTATTCCCACCTCCGGAGGGCCTCCGCTCCCGGGGGGTCTGCCCGTCTCTGGGGGCCACCCTTTCCCGGGGGGTGTTCCCACCTCCGGAGGGCCTCCGCTCCCGGGGGGTCTGCCCGTCTCCGGGGGCTACCCTTTCCCGGGAGGTGTTCCCACTCGCGGTGGACACCCTCCCCCGGGAGGAGCTCCCTCCTCTAGTGGACCTCCCCCAGGGGATGCCCCCGCCCCCGGAGGGCTTCCGTTCCCCGGGAGTCCGCCCGTCCCGGAGTCCTTCGCCCCGGAAGGGATTCCCCTCCCTGGGACTGCGCCTATCCCAAGGGGTATCTCCGGGGTGATTCCTACATTACAGGCCGTTCCCCCGTTGGGAAGTCTTCCCACGCCACGGGCCGTTTCCATAGCCGGAATCCTTCCGGTCCGCGATTCCTCTCCCGCGCCAGTAACGGGCGCACATCCGCCTCCTCCCCCGGGTCCCCCTCCTCGGGCTCCCCCAGTGAACCAAACGCAGTTCACTCGGAAGGAGGTGGAGCGCATGCGCGCGGCAAGGTCCGAAGGCGCCCCGTCCTGACACGGCCAGGAATCACTCGCACGTAGGCGTGGTTCTCTTGTCCCAGCGGACAAGGGCAAGAGACCAATGCAAGAGGCCTCCGTCACTTCCGGAGGTCCCCCCGAAGTACAAGAGGTGAGCTCCACCAACCCCGAAGAGCGAAGACGATACCGGAGGGCAGGCGGTCCGTTGGGACCCCTTTCCGATTCGGACAATGAACGCGCTTCCCCTGTGAAGGGGGATATCGATGCAGGCTCCCCAAAGGAAGTGGAGGGGGCCAACCAACCCCTTTGCCACCGCCTCCGGCGTGTTCGGTGGCCGAGGCCATATCGGCCGCCCCATATCGAGCACTACAATGGGGAGGCCGACCCCTACGAGTTCGTGCAGGTGTACTCCACGGCCATCTCGGCGGTTGGGGGGGACGAAAGCGTCCAATGCAACGTCTTCCCCCTCTATCTCTCGGGAATAGCTCGGTCGTGGTTCTATAACCTCAAGAGCGGGGCCATCAAGTCCTTCGCGCAGCTGAAGCGCGAATTTTGTGCGAATTTTCAGGGGAACTACATCCGTCCCCTGGATTCGTCGCAATTGTACACCATTCGCCAACGGTCGGGGGAGACGATACGAAGTTTCTTCAAACGCTTCGCCCAGATCAAGAGCAAGGTGGCTCACGTCCCCGACTCGACGGTGATTGAAGCATGCAAGAGTGGCATTCTCCCGGGAGAGCTCCACCGAAGACTCTCCCGGAGTTGCCCATCCTCCGCCGACGAGCTCTTCAACGTACTTGAGAAGTACGCGAGAGCCGAAGAGGACGATCTCTGGAAGAAGCACCAGGGAACCTCCGGCCCTGGGGAGAGGGACTCGAAGGACTCCTCCAACAAACGTCCCCGTAGGGGGCCCCGTAGCGAGTCAAGGCCTCGGGACACTTTCGTTCTCGAGGGCGGAGGCGGCTCTCGGGAGCCTAACAGGGGACAGCGCCCCTTTTTCAAGCCTAAGGGCGGCGGCGGAAGCCAATCCTCCCGTCCGCGAGAGGCCCCCAAGCCAGGGGGCAAGGAGCCCAGAGCCACTTTGTGGTGCGCTTTCCACAAGTCCAACTCCCATGCAACCCGAGAATGCCACGCGCTCCTCCAACAGTTCACGACATTTCTCGAGCAACATGGGCTGGGGGGAGGAGGCTCTACCTCCTTACCCCTTCCATCGTCGGCCTTGGCGGCACTCCCCGCTCCCCCAGGGGGACGTCAGAAGCAAGGCCAGGAAAAGGGCTCGAGCGATGAGCTCCCATTCCAAACCTCCCAGAGGCACATTAACGTCATTGTGGGGGGATCTGCCTCCGGGCGAGATTCCAAACGCCAGCGCAAAGAGTATGCGCGGGAGTTGAAGGTCGTAGGGGCCGTTAACACGTCCCAGCCGTCAAAATGGTCGGACATTCCATTGACGTTCACCATCGAAGACGCGGATGGGGTGCGCTTCCCTCACAATGACGCGCTGATCGTCTCAGCCACCGTGTTCAACTGTTGCCTTGCCCGAATCTTGGTGGACGGCGGGAGTGCCGCGGACGTCCTTTATCTAAAGGCGTTCAAAGAAATGCAGGTGGACGAGAAGCTCCTACAACCCGCGGCGGGGCCCTTACAAGGATTCGTCCCGGGGAAAACTATACATCCCGTGGGGAAGGTCGACCTCTCGATGACATTCGGCACCCCAGATAATTACCGGACCGAGATGGTTCGGTTCGACGTGGTGGACCTTCCCTCCTCCTACAACGCCATAATGGGGAGAACCGTCATCAACCGCTTAGGAGCAGCGGTCCACCACAACTATCTTTGCATGAAGATCCCCGGGCCGAGCGGGGTGATCTCCGTGCATGGTGACCAAGGTGTGGCTCGCTCCCTCTACGAGCGTGCCTCCGCAGTAATCGGGGACGTTAACATGGTCAAGGCCCCGGGGGGGAGGGAGCTCCCCCTCAACCCCAAACATGCCAATCACGCTCCCCGGGAAGTTCCTTCCCAAGCCTCGCCCTGAGGGAGATCTCCGGGAAATCTCTCTCTTCCAGGACGAGGGGAAGACCATCAAGATTGGGGCTGATCTCCACGAGGAACACGCGACGCGACTCGCCGACTTTCTTCGCGAAAACGCGGCATCTTCGCATGGAAGCCCGCGGACATGGGGGGTGTGCCCAGGGACGTTATCGAGAGGCAGGAGGCCATCAAGGTGGAGATCGCTAAACTCCGAGAGGCGGGGTTCGTTCGGGAGGTCCTGCACCCCGAATGGCTAGCGAACCCCGTCCTCGTAAAGAAGGCAAGCGGCAAGTGGAGAATGTGCGTCGACTTCACCGACCTCAATAAAGCTTGCCCCAAAGATGATTTCCCGCTTCCACGGATCGACCAACTGGTGGATTCCACCGCGGGATGCGAGCTTATGAGCTTCTTGGACGCCTATTCGGGCTATCATCAAGTCCGAATGGCGGAGGAGGACGAGGAAAAGATGAGTTTTATAACTCCCCTCGGCACCTTCTGTTATGTCCACATGCCTTTCGGGTTGAAAAACGCCGGGGCAACTTTCCAGCGCCTGATGAGCTTGGTCCTGAGGGACCAAATCGGCCGCAACGTGGAAGTGTATGTTGACGATGCAGTCGTCAAGAGCGCGCGCTCGACCACCCATATCGAAGACTTGGGAGAAACCTTCCGCAATCTCTGTAAGTACGGGTTAAGGCTTAACCCGGAAAAATGCGCATTCGGCGTTCGCGGAGGAAAACTCCTTGGCTTCCTTGTGTCCCAAAGGGGCATCGAAGCCAATCCCGAAAAAATTTGGGCCCTCCTCGACATGCCTCCACCGCGTTTTGTCAAGGATGTACAACGACTTACCGGCCGCTTGGCCGCGTTAAGTCGCTTTGTCTCGCGCTCGGGGGAGCGCGGTCTCTAATTTTTCAAGATCCTCCGCGGCCTTGAGGGGTTCCGTTGGACCCCTGAGGCACAGGCTGCGTTCGAGGACCTGAAGAAATATCTCACGAGCCCTCCAATGCTCGTGAGCCCGCGCCAGGGGGAACCCCTGCTCCTCTACCTCGCGGCCACTCCGGTTGCCGTCAGCGCAGTTCTCGTCAAGGAAGAAGAGGGGCATCAACGCCCCGTTTACTATGTGAGCGAGGCTCTCCAAGGTGCTAAAACGAGATACACAAAAATAGAGAAGGTTTGTTACGCCCTCCTAATGGCCTCGAGGAAGCTCCGCCACTACTTCCTAGGCCACCCTATCACGGTGCCTTCCTCTCTCCCTTTGGGAGAGGTGCTTCGGAACAAGGAAGCCACCGGACGGATAGGGAAATGGGGGGCCGAGCTAGCCCCCTTCTCGCTGTCCCTGACCGGACGAACCGCGATCAAATCGCAGGTCCTTGCGGACTTTGTGGCCGAGTGGGCTCCGGTCCCTGGACTGGAAGAAGAAGCGCGTGCTGCCCCGCCGCGCGACGACCACTGGACCCTCTTCTTTGACGGCTCCCTATGCCTTGCGGGAGCGGGTGCGGGAGTAGTCCTGCGAAGCCCCGAGGGGAGAACCCTCGAATATGCAGCCAGGCTGGAGTTCCCCGCGACGAACAATGTCGCGGAATATGAGGCCCTTCTCCTAGGGCTACGTCTCACCCGCTCTTTGGGTATTCGACGCCTCCTCGTCAAGGGGGACTCTCAACTCGTGGTATGTCAAATGGACAAGTCTTACTTGTGCCATGACACGAATTTGAGCCTCTACCTTGACGAGGTCCGGAAAATGGAAAACTACTTCGACGGCCTCGAGGTGCGTCGTATCCCGCGTAGGGACAACGATCGCGCTGACACCCTCGCCAGGGCGGCGAGTGCTCGAGGGCCTCTCCCCGAAGGGGCCTTCTTGGAGGTCATCCCAAAACCTTCCGCGATGGCTCCCGACCCAGACTCCGAGTCCCGCGACCCCGTCGTCACAGAAATTGTCCGGGCCACATCCTGGATGGCCCCCCTTATCTCTTGCATCAAGGGAGAGCGGGAGCCCTCCGATGAAGCTGAAGCCAAGCGCCTTCGCGCTAAGGCGCGAGCGTATGTGTTGATAGAGGGGACGTTGTACAAGCGAGGAGCCTCCGCGCTGCTTCGCTGCCTCCCGCGGGAGGAGGGACTTCAGCTCCTTGAAGATATTCACCTCGGGTGTTGTGGGTCTCACCTCGGCCCCCGGGCCGTCGCGTCAAAAGACATCCGCCAGGGTTTCTACTGGCCAACAATCGCCTGCGACGCAAGAGACCTCGTCTCTGCATGTAGGGCCTGCCAAAAAATGGCGAAGGGCTCCAACCTACTCTCCGCAACTCTGCAGGCAATCCCCCTCACATGGCCCTTCGCGCGGTGGGGAATGGACCTCCTAGGCCCGTTCCCTCCGGCGTCGGGGGGATACAAGTACGCGGTTGTGGCTGTGGATTACTTCTCCAAATGGGTGGAGGCCGAGCCCCTCGCGGCCATCACGTCTCGTGCGGTGCAAAGGTTCTTTTGGAAGAACATAGTGTGCCGATTCGGGGTCCCCCGCGAGATTACCGTGGATAACGGAACCCAGTTCGACTCAGCGATCTTCCGCGAGTTCTGCCAGAACTTGGGTACGACCCTCCACTTCGCCTCAGTGGCTCACCCCAAGAGCAATGGGGCGGTCGAGCGCGTCAATGGAGTTATCCTCCAAGGGCTCCGTCGCCGCCTGGAGCAAAGCGCCTCCAGGCGTGGGGCATGGGCAGACGAGCTCCCGAGCATTCTCTGCTCCATGCGAACGACCCCAAGCCGAGCAACAGGGCGTGCCCCCTTCTCGCTCGTGTACGGGGCCGAGGCAGTGCTACCCTCAGAAATCAATTTCCGATCGCTGCGAGTCGAACTCCTCGAGGGAGTCTCGGCACCCGCGTTTCAAGCCAACGAAGACAACCAGAGGCTGGAGGTGGACCTCGTCGAAGAAGAGCGGGACAGAGCCCTCCTCCGCAACGCCATTTACGAACGCGAGATGGCACGCGCCTACAACAAGTGTGTTCGGGGGAGGGCCTTCCGTTTGGGAGACCTTGTCCTCAAGCGCGTCACCGACCCTCAAGCCCAAGGGAAGCTCAGCCCAAAGTGGGAAGGGCCATACAGGATCTCCACGATCCTTGGCTCGGGGGCTTACAAACTCTCTACTCTCGAAGACCAAGAGCTGAAGCACACATGGAATGCGGACCTGCTCCGCCGATTTTACACTTAGTCTCCGAGCCTCCCCTCTTGCCCTTTTTTGGGCTTCACAAGGGGAAGGCGCGGTGAGTTGTAACAATTGCCTCAAAGGCCTTTTGTTTTAATCAATGCGAATGGTTTTTTCTCCATATGTGGTTTTGTGCAAACTTTAATCGCCCCCGAGGCAACACCCTCATCACGAGGATGCCCTCCCCGTGAGGATGCCCCCTGAGGATGCCCTCATTGCAAGGAGGCTACAGGCTCCAGCTCAGCCTTAAGTCCCAGCGGCGGGAGCCTCGTTCCCCCTTGGGCGGCTTACAATACCCCCTCGTGGACTGAGGGCGTAAGCGGCAACCTGGTTCCCATGGAACCGAGGTAACGAGTCACTTTGGGAGACTAGTCCCCCCCATACACTCTAGAGCTTTTTATGCTCTCCCTCCTCCGGGAGCGATCTAGGTCGCACGACCGATAGATCTTTCATCTTCACACTCGCTTGCAAGAAGATAACCCCTTGTGGGTGCCACCCCTCATGGGAACGGCCAGGATTCATTTTTATGGTTTCAGCGCGGGCCGCCTGTCTAGGTCGCCCCCTGCTGCAGGGGGAGGGGATAAAGTACCTAGCTAATTCCGTTCGGGAGGCATCTAAGGCATCTAGAATCCTCCGGAGGTGGAGCCTTGCTCCCCGAACTTTTGTCCCCCGGAGGAGTTGTCTCCGGAGGAGGAGCATCCCCCGGAACCTTGTCCTCCGGAGATGGGGGCCTTGCTCCCCCGGACTTTCGTCCTCCGGGAGAGGCTGTCTCCTCCGGAGGTGGAGCCTTGCTCCCCGGAAGAGTTGTCCCCGGAGGAGGATCCTCCCCCGGACCTTCGTCCTCTGGAGGTGGAGCCCTACCCCCCGGACTTTCGCCCCTCGGAGGAGTTGTCTCCGGAGGAGGAGCATCCCCCGGAACCTCGTCCTCCGGAGATGGGGGCCTTGCTCCCCCGGACTTTCGTCCTCCGGGAGAGCTGTGTCCGGAAGTGGAGCCTCGCTCCCCCGGAGTTTATCCCCCAAGTATTCTCGCCTGGTGATTTAAAAACACGAAATAAGCGAAAAGAAGTGCGATCTTTTTATTCCATGGAAAATAAGCCGGGAGACAGCCTCTCCCGGTGGGCTTACAGAGTACAACCGGGAGTTGAGTACTCCCGGAGGACATATGGGGGACTACCTACGTCTAACACAGAGAACTAGCACCCCCTAAGCCTATTGTCAAGCTCGCGCCATGTCCCGGTACAAGCTCTGGACTCGTCGCCTCGCTGCGTTGAACATGTCCTCCGACCAGTATTCATACCCTTCGGGAGGTTCGATACGCAAGGGAATTGCCTCCCACACTCCCGGAGGAGGTTCTGGCAACTCCGCGCGGTGATTGTCAAAATTCGCCAAGTGCCAATCGGGCAACCACCGGAGCAAGGCTTGTCCCCCCCGGGGGACACCGGGGGCGAGACTCCCGGAGATGGGAGTGATTTCCACGTCCTTCTCCGGGACCCCCGCCCCGGACACCTGACCATGACAAGATACAACTTAGCAAAAATTTTCCATTTCATTGATGAATGATTTACAAGTTCAGGGTTCCCCCTACGGAACTACCGGGAGCAAAAATCCTATACAAAAAAAATCCCCTAATCTACCCAGGGGGGATAGGAGGCTCATACTTTCCCGACGTCGTCCCCCCCGGAGGAGGCGTCGCCCGGAGCTTCTTCCCCGGCCGCTTGGGGACGTCTCGTTCGTGAGGGCTCAATGACTCGGTCGTAGAAAGCGCCCGCCAACTCCTCCAGCGCCGCCCGGCGGGGCTCATAAAACTCCTGGAAGCTCCGGGGGACGAGGCGCCCAATAGCTTGGGCCCCGGCCCCCTGGTACTCCACCAAGGAGGCTGCGAGCGCGGCGGTGGTGGACGCCAAGGCCCGGGCACGGACGTCTGCGGCCTCCGGGATCGCCGCGATGTGCCGGGTGAGGAACCTACGAGCCTCCGCCAAAGACACCAGCGGGTTGCGAGGATTCCCCTCCTCCCGGAACTCGACTCCGAGCCCGATCAATGTGGCCCGGAGTCGATTCCCCGCTGATATGAGGGCTCGCGCCCCCGTGGCCTCCGCCTCCTGAAGCGCCCGGGACTGAGCCTCCTCGGAGGACGCGAGCTGCTCCCGGACGCCCTCCAGCTCCCGGACGGCGGTGTCCCGGGCAACCTCCGCGGGGGCCAGCACTGCCGCCCGGAAGCGCTCCAACTCCCGGGCGGTCGCGTCCCTCTCTTGGACGAACCTCTCCCGGGCCTGGACTGCCGCGTCCCTCTCTCGGATGGCGGCGTCACGCTCCGCTTCGGCGGCGGCCAAAGCCGCCCTCATGTCCTCGCTCTCCCGGGCGAGGTGAGTCCGGATGGCGCGGGCTACGGCGGTAGTCTTAAGAAAAAAGTGGATTAGTAGATGCAAGCGAAGAGATGAGGAGTTAAGGTTTTTACCTGTAGAGCCAAGGAGACGACCTCTCCGTAGCGCTCGTCGATACCACCCTCCCGGACATGGGCTCGCACCGTAGGGGTGACGAGGCTCAGGGAGAGCTTGCGCGTCTCCTCCGAGGAGAAGAGAGACGCTCCCCGCGCCGGGGAACAGGGATCCCCTCCCATGTCAGGCCCCCGTCACCAACCCCACTCCCGGAGCCTTGGAGAGTGTCTCCCGGTGGAAGGGCGGGGGACCTCCCGTCCCCCGCACAGGGAGAGCGCTGTAGCGTCCCGGGGGCTCCCTTCCCCGGTTGCGGTGTCGTCAAGGTGCCGCCCTCGGGGGGACGTGATGGCTCGGTCCCCCGGCGGGCGGCGTTGGGGAAGACGCGACGTCGGGAGCAAAGAGCGCGTTTAGGCGCGCGAAGGCGCCGTTGCCCCGGAAGTACACCCCCGGGGGATCCTCCCGGAGAGCTTGCTCCGGGGAAGGAGTGGCGTCGTAATCCCCGGAGGTGGGCTCATCCTCCTCCATGACCACGTGGTCGTACACGCCTGATGCCCCCAAGGCATCAAGCTGCGTGACCAGCGTGGCCGTGTCCGTGGGGCTCTCCCCGTCCCCCATCGCCGGGGACTGTGGTCTCCCCGGGGGAGTCACTTGAGCCGGAGGTGCACCCGCCGGCAATGGCCGCGCCTCCCCCGGCGTCTTTGGCGTCTCCGGGGTTGCCTTGACGGGGGAGGGCCTCACTTGTCCCGGGGGCCTTGTCTTCCCCGGGGCACCGGGTGTCCCCGCCGGCCTCCGCACCGGCGCCGGTGATGCGGGGGCTTGATTAGAGCTCGCTCCCGGCACCTGCGCGGTTTTGGCGCGTTTCGCCGCCGGGAGCGCCCCCGTCTCCCGCCGCCTGTGAGAGCCCGGGGTTGGGAGCGGGGCCCTTTCCGGGAGGGTCATCCCGAAGGCTTCGGCAACGATGTTCCGGGGAGGACCCTCCCCGATGGCGGCGAGGCACCGGGAGTGCTCGTCCTCGTAGTACCTCCCGAGGAGGTGCTCCGCCTTCTCCCGGGTGGACTTGTAGGACCTAACTGCAAAAAGCACAGTTTAACAACCAATCCCTACGATGTGTGGACTCCCGGGGAGAAGAAACTTACGCCGTGACACCGGGAATCTCGCGGGACGAAGCTCCGGGCCCAGTCCCAGACCCTTCCTGCTCCGGCTGAAGGGGCTAAGCCGGAGGAGGAGCAGCTCCTCCGCCAAGTCCCGCATGCTCCTCCGGGAGCGGGCCTTCTTCATCTTCGCCACGGAGGTTAGCTCCTCCATCGTCAAGACCGGAGGACCGGGGGAACGACCTAGTGTCGCCGGCCTGGCGGAGTAAATCATCTCCGGGTCGCCCGCCCGGAGATAGAACCACCTCCGGCTCCATCCCTCCCAATGCTCCTGGGAGGCCGTCACCGGGTACTCCTCCGCCCGGGAAGGGGCATAGTTCAGCATCACGGAGCCGCAAGTAGCCTTCGGCCCGTGCTTGGTCACCGGGGAACTCTTCGCCGCCGCTCGGTGAAAGTAGGAGAAGAGCCGGAGTGTCCCCTCCACCCCGGCGGCGGTCTCGCACAACCACAAAAACAACCCCATTCTCACGAGAACGTTGGGTGTTAATTGGTTGAGGGCGATCCCGTGCTCCCGGAGAAAGTCCCGGAGCAGAGGGTGGATTGGGAGCCGTAGCCCTGCTTGGATGAAGGCCATGAAGGCCACCACCTCTCCGTCCCGGGGGCTTGGGGTCGTCTCCCCCGCAGCCGGGACACGGATGTCCCCCTCCGCGAATATCCTCCGGGAGACGAGGGTGTCCCGGTCCCCCGCGGAGAACTCGGTTGTCCCGAGGTAATCTGAGGTTGCGTCCTCCAGGACACTTGAAGCTTTCCCGCGTCCCTTCGATGCCATTTCGTCTCTCCCGCAGAAGGTTTTGTGAAACCGGGGAAGAAGTTACTCCCGGAGAGCGACTGGGGAAGAGGTCACTCCCGAAGAATTTGGTGGATTATGAGGCCTAAGGAGAAGGAAAGCGTGCCTCCCTTGAGGTGGGCCCCTCCTTATATAGGCAATTGAGGTGCCCCCGATGGCTGCTACGTGTCAGCTCGAGGGATCTACACCGTGAATACGAAAGGTCGCACAAGTATCGAGGCAATACACCCCTAACTTAAATAGCGCTCCTCTCCCGGAAGTGGGCGAGTTATGGGCGTTATAGTCGTTCTCCGGGAGAGGGCCGTTTCTCCCCTAAGGTAACGAATCGCACCCCCCGGCGACATCGAAATGTCCCCGGGGGCGCGGGGGGCTTCTGTTGGGGGAAAATAGTAGCAAACATCTGAAACGTCGCCCCGGGAGTCCCTTCTCCGGGGTCGAGAAAAACTCCCCCCGGTGCGCCTCCTCTGTGCTCGGGAGAAGCCCTCTCCCGGCGCACCTTCTCCAAGCCGGGGAAGACCTCTCCCGGAGCCCCTCCTCCGGACGCGGGAGAGACTTCCCCCGGCGCCCCTCCTCCTGGCTAGGGAGAGCCTCTCTCCCGGAGTCCCCTTCTCCGGGCCGGGGAAGACTCTCCCGGAGCCCCTCCTCCGGGCGTGGGAGAGACTTCCTCCGGCGCTCCTCCGGGCTAGGGAGAGCCTCTCTCCCGGAGTCCCCTTCTCCGGGCCGGGGAAGACTCTCCCGGAGCCCCTCCTCCGGGCGCGGGAGAGACTTCCTCCGGCGCTCCTCCGGGCTAGGGAGAGCCCCTCTCCCGGAGTCCCCTTCTCCGAGCCGGGGAAGACCTCCCCCGGAGCTCCTCCTCCGGGCGCGGGAGAGACTTCCCCCGGCGCTCCTCCTCCGGGCTAGGGAGAGCCCCTCTCCCGGAGTCCCCTTCTCCGGGCTGGGGAAGACCTCTCCCGGAGCCTCTCCTCCGGGCTCGGGAGAGACTTCCCCCGGCGCTTCTCCTCTGGGCTGGGGAGAGCCCCTCTCCCGGAGCCCCTTCTCCGAGTTCGGGAGAGGTTTCCCCCGGTGCTCCTCTGGTGGGCACTGATTTCGAGGACCGCCACGTGTCAGAAATCGGTGCCCTGGACCTCGTCAAAAGACCGTTTTGCCCCCGATCCTACGGTTGTAGCGGGGGTAGTTTAGTAATTTGCTTCTTTTGGGGTCTATATATACCCTTGTAACCCTCTTTTGTAACCTAAGACATTCATTTGACTCCAATCATAAAAGCTAATAGGCGTGCTCTGGAACTCTCTCTCCGGGAGAGATCCTCCTAGCCGACACGCGTCGGGAGCACGTCGACAGGACTAGGGCCTCCACTGAGGCCTGAACCTGTATAAAACCTTGTGTCAATCTCTGAGATTGTCCAACGCGGAGTGACCCATCACACGGTCAGCACGCGTTGAGGAACACGTGTTGCGCACATCATCAAATCTGCCGAGGTATTTTTTATACCACGACAGGTAGTATCATGGAAATTCATCAAAATGCCAAGATGGGCTAGGTGGTTCTGATGTGTTCCTAAAATGGTAAGAATTAACTCATGTCATCACACGTAAATTACTCATTACTAAGAAAGGATATGCTTGGAGTGAAGTACTCATAATAATGCCTATCGTATGCAAATTTCTCATTCCACTATACAAAGCAATAATTTTATCCAGAGGACAAATGTTAATTTGCACTAATTTGAAAGAACATATAGTAGTTGCTAAAGTTAACAAATATATGTACTGTACCAACTTAGAACTAAGGCTAAATGTGGTAAATTGTCCAAGCTCTCAAAATGGAGTGTTGAATTATTAAAAGTTGATAACTGTCTATTTGAGTTTATTTTCTAGATATCTTTCCCCTCATTCATGCTCATTTTAGTCATAAATATCATCAAATACTTAAATGTAGCTGTATTTATTGTCGTTCGACCTCGATTGTGTGTTTTGTTTATTTTAACTGCAGGTCGACGCAATTTGGGTGATTTTTGGCTAAATGGACTAGCTTCATCGAATAGATCTAGCCAGCGGATGATTCTGTACAAAAGTATGGATCACTACGGATGTGTAGGAGTTGACCGCGTCGGAATCGGAGTCTCCGGGAGGTAAGAACCCTAAAAACCTAGCAACCAAGGACTTAATTGCAATTCCCTAAAACCCGAGCCCCTAATTGCAAACAGGCCAAGACACAGAAAACCTAAACCCTAACACGGAGGACCTCAATTACAATTACTCAAAACTCTCAGGGCCTTTTTGCAAAACAACCAAAACGATAAAAATTCCCTAGTTGCCACTATGTCGATTTGGCCTGGCTTACCCCATTTCCTTCTCCCTTTTTCTGTTTCTCTTTCTCAGCCACGGCGAGCTAGCCATCGGTGACCAGGTCTATGCCGACAGCGAGCCGCCGGTCTCCTCCTCCTTTTCTTCCTCTTCTCGCTCTCGATGAGCCGCCAGTCTTCTCCCCCTTCATCCCCTCTCACCACAATTCGTCCCCTTCTTTGTGGTTCGTCCTCACCACTGGTGAGCTCCACCTTGTTTCTCTCTTCCTCCTACTTCTTCTCACTTTGCTTCTTCCTCCTCATTCCTCTTTTCTTCCTCCCGTCTTGTCCCTTTTCTTTTTCTTGCTCCGAACCCGCGCGCGCGCTGCCGCTGCGCCACCACCGCTACTCCAAACTCAACTCGTGCCTGCCTCTCTCTCACACGCCGTCGTAGATTCAGCACCGCTGCGCCACCTCGACTTTGGATCCATCCCCAATTCGCCTCCCTCGCCGAATTTGCCAGATCCAACGAGCCCATGCTGCTCGCCACTGCTGTTTGTTGCTACCACAACCCTAAAGGCACCAAACCTTACACCGCCGCCGTGCTTTGCCCTTCCAGTACCACAGAAACAGACATCCAGGATGGCACATCACAGACGGCTATGAACTGTTCAATGGAAAATCGTCTGCGAAGGCCTGTCGGGAGAATATGTTCAGTTATCACAGACGGTTCTAATGTCAAAAACAACTGTGATAGTAAACCAGACGGTTCTAAACACAAAACCGTCTATAATAGTCTACTTATCACAGACGGCTCTAACTTAAAACCTGACTGTGATAGATACAATCGGTTCCCAGCTGAAAACCGTATGTAATAGTCTACTTATCACAGACGGTTCTAACCTAAAACCCGACTGTGATAGATACAATCGGTTCCCAGCTGAGAACCGTCTGTGATAACTAGAATATCACAGACGGTTTTGAACTTAGAACCGACTGTGATATATACAGTCGGTTGTTAACTAAGAAGCAGCTGTGATATTCTAGTTATCACAGACGGTTCTGAGATCTGAACCGACTGAAAAAGTGCCTGCGCTTCGAATTCTCAACTGTGATCATTTCTGTCTCCGATCTTCGTGCGCGGCACCTAGGAGAACATGAAGTATCGCTTTGGAAGTTCTATAAATTGACACTGGGAAAAATTTTCATTTACTTTACAAGTTTTTATAATTCTCAGACTGTTTGACTCCTTAGCTTCTCTACGCCAATGGCATCCTCGATGGCATCGTCAGCCTCGCCCTCCCCGGTAAGAACTCTCAATCTTTTGGACTTACCCCTGTATTGTTAATCCCTGTTCAATACATTCTTGACCTGTTGATTTGCACAGGGAAGGGTCTTGGCGGCTATAAATTCAGAAACCTTTGAATTGTAGAGCCCCACAATTCTTCTCACGGTTAAGTTTTTCAAGAATTGCCTTCATCTTTCTCTTCATACACTTCCCGATGGCAGATCACAACATCATCGAGATTGAAAGTGATGAAGAGGAAGTTCTCAAGCAGGAGCCTCAAATGCCTGAAAATCCATCTCCTTCAAGGAAGAAACCCAAGATTGACGGAGGATCTTCCAGCAGGGCAAAGGTAAAAGACGTACCATCGTTCTTTCTTCCTTCTGTTCTTTACTCCAACATTCCCTGCTTTTGTTTGGGTGATCGATTTTCTGGTCGGCAAGCGGTGACTACTCGACCAGAAGATCCTCAACTTGTGTTGGGGAAGCAATCTTCTGGTGGGAAGGTTGCACTTCCACCATCTGGTGATCATCCGCTTTTATCGGATGATCTACTTTCCAGGATGGCTATATCAACTTTTGCAAATGTAGGAGATTGGAGGCCATCATGGAGGAGGTCAGACCCCTTGTAAATAAGCTCCTGACTGAGCTTGGGATCGAGTGATCCCTATATCTGTATAGAAATAGTTATGTATAATGCAATGCATGTTGAAACTCATTTTTGAAAATGAATATATTCTTGTTTTATGTTGTTTCATATTATCAACATATCCCCCCTAGCCCCCGCCTGTGATTGTAGATACTGAAGACTTAGTATTACAAACGCAGGAGAAAAGTGAATATAACGACCAGGGATGTGTGATCGAACCGGCAATTATGATCAGTGTAACGCCTAGTCTTGTTTGCAAACCAGCAGCCACTCAGGTGACCGAGGACTTGCCAGAAAGCCTCGTGTGTGTTGAGAAACGGCTTATTTAGGAGTAACATGTCTGAAAGCGGTCATGAGATTGGCCAGCGAATCCGATTAGAACATTGTAATGATCTAACCGCCGGCGACCAGCCCCCGAGTCGAATTCGCAGTATATGGGCCTGAAGGGAAATATTCATCGTATGAAAGCAAAACATTTTTTGTTTTATGAAAAAATGTTAATTGAACAGGAAAAGGAATTGAGTACTTACACGTAGAACTTGCGAAGTTGATCGATGTTCCAAGTATTGGACAGAATTCGGCCATCCTCCATGGCTAACCACGCGGATCCTGGTCGCGGCACTGAGACCACAGTGTAAGGGCCTTCCCACTTTGGGGAGAATTTGTTGCGATTAGACTGGTCTTGAATTTTTCGTAAAACCAGGTCGCCCACGTGGAGACTACGTGATCGCACCCTTTTGTTATGGTACTTGCGCAAAGCTTGCAAGTATGCCGCCGACTTGATCAACGCGCGATCACGCCTTTCTTCTAAGAGGATGAGATCCTGTGATCGCTGTTCGGACTAATCAACTAGTTCGAATTGTTCTGTCCGAACGGACCCAATACTAACTTCCATAGGCAACACAACCTCATCCCCATAGACCAGATGGAAGGGCGTCTCACCGGTGGCTCGACTAGAGGTAGTTCGCAGTGCCCATAGAACGGTGTAGAGCTCGTCTGCCCAAGCCCCCGAGCGAGTCTTAAGGCGATCAAAAACACGCTTCTTGATGCCTTGCAATATCTGCCCGTTGGCCCGTTCCACGGCACCATTGCTCTGTGGATGTGCCACCGAAGCAAAGCACACCTTGGTTCCGATCTGATCACAGTAGTCCAGAAAAAGACCACTAGCGAACTGAGAACCATTGTCTTTGATGAGACGGTTTGGAACACCGAATCGAGCAACAATGTTCTTATGAAAGAACTTTTGTGCTGCTAAGGCGGTAATATTTCGTACTGGTTCGGCCTCAATCCACTTTGTGAATGTGTCAATGGCTACGAATAGAAACTTGTATCCATTGACCGCTTGTGGCATAGGACCAACAATATCCATCCCCCAGACCGCAAAAGGCCATGCGAGGGGAATAGTTTGTAACGCATAGGCAGGTTGATGAACCTGTCTCGCGTGGAATTGACACTGAGGACACATCTTGACCATGTGCTTGGCATCATCAAGTGCCGAAGGCCAGTAGAATCCTTGTCGAAAAGCTTTTCCGACCAGTGTTCAATATGACGCGTGCGCACCGCATACACCGTCATGTATTTCTTTCAAGAGGGATTTACCTTCCTCCTGAGATATGCAGCGCATGAATACTCCTTGAGTACCCTTTCTATACAAAACCCCATCTATGAGTTTATACAGACGCGCTTTTCGAATTAACCGATCGCTTTCGGTTTCGTCCTCGGGTAGGGTCCCATGTTCAAGATAGACTCTCAATGGATGAGTCCAATCCTGTTCCTGACCGAGGTTGGTAACGCAGGCTGTTACCGGATCATCCTCGACCGAAGTCATGATCGAAGGACGGTCCAAGTGTTCAATGAACACTCCTGCCGGAGTGGATGTGCGTGAGGACCCAATTTTGGATAATTGGTCTGCGAGAATGTTGTCCTTTCGCGGGATATATTGGACTTCGAAATGACTGAAGTGTTTTTCCAATCTCCTCACTTCCCCCAGGTAATGAGCCATTGTCTCATCGGAGGTGCTGTACTCCTTGTTTACCTGGTTTACGACTAGCTGTGAGTCTCCCTTACCACTAATCGACGGACTCCGAGGAATTTTGCTGCCCGGAGCCCTGCAAGAAGACCTTCATACTCTGCTGCGTTGTTGGTCGCAACAAAGTGTAGTTGGATGACATACTTAAGCTGTTCGCCCTGAGGCGTGACTAAGACCACTCCAGCCCCCGAGTGTTGAAAACTGCGGGAACCGTCAAAGTACATTGTCCAGTGATCGGGGTATTCCAATTCCTCGGGCATCTGCACGGGTGGCTCAGGGTTGGTCCATTCGACCACAAAGTCGGCCAAGACGTGAGACTTAACCGCCGTGCGGGGCGCGAAATGGACATCAAAAGCACCGAGTTCGAGCGCCCATTTGGCGATTCGACCAGATTTCTCTGGATTTCGGACAATATCCCCCAAAGGAAAGGAGGAGGGTACTGTGATCTTGTGAGCTTGAAAGTAATGGCGTAGCTTACGGGAGGCCATCAGTAGTGCGTAAAGTATTTTCTGGACCTCAGGGTATCGCTCCTTGGGTCCATGAAGTAACTCGCTTACATAGTAGACGGGTCTGTGTACTCCTTCCCTATCCGCGATCAGAACAGTGCTGACCGCGTGTGGGGTGGCCGCCAGATAGAGAAGTAATGATTCTCCTTTGTCGGGAGAGACCAATACCGGCGGACTAGACAAATATGCTTTTACCTCCTGAAATGCTTTTTCGGCCTCATCAGACCATGTGAAATTGTGATGCTTCCGCAAGGCTTTGAAGAAAGGTAATCCCCTTTCATCTAGTCGCGATATGAAACGACTTAAGGCCGCCATGCGATCAGCCAGGCGTTGAACATCTTTCATGGTCGACGGCGACCTCATTTGTTCGATAGCCCTGATTTTCTCAGGATTGACCTCAATGCCTCTGGAACAAACAAGGAAACCAAGAAGTTTTCCTGAAGAAACCCCAAAAGAACATTTCTCCGGGTTTAATTTTATTCCACAGCGGTTCAAATTACAGAAGGTTTCAGTGAGATCGTCCAAATGGGATGATTTCTTGGAACTTTTTATAACTAGATCGTCTACATATGCCTCGAGATTACGCCCTATCTGGGAAAGAAAGGTCTTTTGCATCAAGCGCTGGTACGTGGAATCT
Source organism: Pharus latifolius (assembly GCA_019359835.1). Classification (NCBI taxonomy): domain Eukaryota; kingdom Viridiplantae; phylum Streptophyta; class Magnoliopsida; order Poales; family Poaceae; genus Pharus; species Pharus latifolius. The sequence goes on from CM033319.1 coordinate 24,727,505, forward strand.
GCGTTCTTGAGACCGAACGGCATTCTGACGTAGCAGTAGATGCTGAACGGGGTGATGTAGGCAGTTTTCTCTTCATCTTCTTCTGCCATGCTAATTTGATGATATCCTGAGTAAGCGTCCAAGAAGCTCATCAGTTCGCAGCCCATGGTTGAGTCGACCAACTGGTCGATGCGGGGAAGGGGAAAGTCGTCCTTCGGACAGGCACTGTTAAGGCTAGTGTAGTCGACGCACATGCGCCACTTGCCATTTGACTTGCGGACCATGACCAGATTGGCGAGCTATTCTGGGTGATCGACTTCACGAATAAACCCGGCCTTTAGGAGTTTGTCCAACTCCTCTCGGATGGCCTCCTGTGGGTTAACAGCAAAACGCCTGAGCTTTTGCTTTATTGGTCGTTGTCCAGGTCGAATTGCTAACCTGTGCTCGATTACTTCCCTTGGGACACCAGGCATGTCGGACGGTTTCCACGCAAACACATCTGTGTTAACCCGGAGAAAAGTAATGAGATCGAGTTTCTATTTGTCATCCAGTCCTGATCCGACCCGAATTTTCTTGGATGGATCATCTGGGTACAATGGAACAAGTTTGAGTTTCTCATCTGGTCGAGGAGCAGCCTTGATCGCGTCGGTGGTGACGGTGGCAACCTGGGCGTCCCGGAGGGGAAGTTGATTGACCATCTCCAAAGATAGCCGGTCGCATGTGAGCGCCACGTTGCGACTGCCTCGGACCGAGATGACACTTTTGGGGCCAGGCAATTTGCCGCACTGATAAGAATAGTGCGTTGCCATCATGAACTTAGCAAGAGTTGGTCTGCCAAAGATTGCATTATAAGCCGAATCACAATCAATTACGTCGAAAGTAACCAATTCTGTTCGGAAGTTATCCGGTTCTCCCAGTGTGACCGGGAGGACCACTTGTCCCAACGGCATCATGGAGGGGCCTGGGATTATCCCATAAAACAGATGGATTATGGGTTTAATCTTCGAACGAGGAATTTGCATCTCGTCAAGTGCCTTGACCAATAAATTGTCAAGGGAGCTCCCTCCATCGATCAGGACCCTTTCGACTCTCGCGTTACTGATGATCGGGGTAATGACCAGAGGGAGCCTCAATGGTCGAGTAAGCCCCGCGGGACAATAGAGAGATCGAATGTCGAAGGTGTATCCGACCAATGGGGGTATTGAGGTTCACCAAGGGATGTCTCCGTTTGGTTGACCTCTCGGTAAAAGGTTTTAAACTGCCTTTTGGAAATAAAAGAGGAAGAACCCCTGAAAATAACATTAATGTGATTTTGAGGTACCTGGTAGGACATCTCCTCGTCTCCGTCGGCGTCTCTAAGTCTGCATGCCTGTTCTTTAGCCGGTAAAGTCGGCATTGGTCCAACTCCCTGGTAGAAATCATCCAATTGCTTCAACCAACTCCTGCAGTTTTTGAGGTCGGTGCCTGCGGAGTTGTGGAGTGGACACCACTTCTTGCCTTCCTGCGGATTAGTCGACTTTTCTGGCTGGTCGGCATTACGACCGCCAGGAGCATTTTTATTCTTAAATGAAGGCTTGTTACCTTTGGTCGAAGGCGGCTTCTCTGCCACTGCGACCTCGCGGTACTGTCCAGAGCGTTTTTCTTCGACTTTTTCGACTTCCCACCCGACGAAGATTCCGTCTTCTTGCTTGAATCTTCTTTCCTGGCGTCTTTGAAACCTGGTTGAGGTGGTAGGTCACCCTTATCGACCATCTGGTTCCATTCGACCGCTTCGGCCGCCTCGGAGTACCAATCGGCCATATCAAAAAGATCGGCCACTGATCGAGGAGGGTGGATGAGCAAGTCTTCGGTGAATCTCCGGTATCGAACGGTATGTTTAAATGCCCAGATAACGGAGCCGTCAAATATGTTCGGGATGGTATTTCTCACCCCGACAAACCTCTTGACAAACTGCCGAAGAGTTTCGGTCGAAGTTTGTCGTAGCCGATGAAGATCGTCTTCTTTACCCAGCTTTTGATAACAGTTTTGGAAATTGCTGAGGATAGCATCGCACAGCATTTCCCAGTTGTAGATGGAACCGTCGGGCTGATTAAACAACCAGGTTCTAGCCGGTCCTTCGAGGACTGTAGGCAGGTAGTTGGCCATGACCCGGTCATCGCCTCCTGCTGCTTGGATGGCAGTGATGTAGATTTGAAGGAACTCGGATGGGTTCTGAGTTCCGTCGAACCTTTCAATGGCCCCTGGTCAAAACTTATCAGGCCAAACGATCGCATGAAGGCCGGGCGAGAAAGCTTTACAACCGACGTAGGGACCGTGAACTGCCCTGTGACTCTCGACCGGGTCACGGGCGACTTCACGCAACGGCGGAGTTATCCGTGGTCCCAAACGAGAGTGGACAGGGACTCGATCCCTACCACGAGAATCCTGTGTCCACCTGTACTTGTCCTAGCGGGATGGTACAGGCGGCGGGTAACTTTGCCGACCAGAACCAGAGTGAGAACACTCTCGTTCGCGGGAACGTGTTACTGACCGGGAAGAGGCCGTTGGGGTCGCCTCAGATGCGACCTCATCTAGTCTTTCCGCTAGGATCCTGGTGAAGGCTGGTTTCTGCGCATCCGTGACCGAAGGAGGGAAGTTACGCATGACTTCCGCGATAGATCGCAGTCGACCATGTGTACTTCTCGTAGGGGCACCAGGTGTTACCGTTTCTTCGTCCATCGGGAAACGCTCCGAAGGCAAAGAGGGGGTCTGGTCGCGTCTGCGACCGCGTGATTGTCGAGAAGAACTCGGAGCAGCATCGTAATGAGCCTGCGCATCTTGAAGAGCCTCAAGGGCAGTTCTGCGCAGTTCGTTGTTTTGTTGCTCGAGTTCTTGATCCTCCTTCTCTTTGCGATCCCGTTCTTCCCTAGCAGCTTGTTGATCAGGAGTTTCCTCCGATAAGGTAGCAAACTGTCTAGGGAGAGAGGTCGCCGATGGGGAAAACATCTCCGTTTGTTCCGAGTCAGACTCGAAATCAAAGAGACGGTGGAGGTTATCAGGGTCGAATCTCACCGGGCTGATTTCCAGGTCGATATCAGCCTTCCCCTCAGCGGGGTAGTATGACGGACCAGACTCACCCTCTAGCGCATTAAGAATCTCGGTGGGTTCTGACCTTGCGCTGTTGCTCCCTGGTCGATGGACATGACCTGGAGAGATGATTCAACCTCTGGGAGATTTTTGCCTCCAACCTCCTCCATCGGAACAGGGTCGCTTGGAAAAGGCATCGGGATGTGAGCATAATCCTCAAGATCGAAATCGTTCTCGGAATCATATACTCCAGCTGTATTTCAGCGAACCTCCGGATGAAAATTAGGACGCCTTGAGAAAGGCCCCACGGTGGGCGCCAGCTGACGCTAGAAGGAGGGCCCTCGATGGTGGGAGTAAAAGCCCTACGTCTTGTTGGGATTGCACTATGTATAGTAAAGAGTTACAAGATGGCGGGAAAAGACCTTCACAAGCGAAGGTTTTTCGTATGTAAATGTACAGAAAGAAGCCAGGGGGGTTTATAAAAACTATCTAATCCAGGCCGTAGACTTGGCTGTTTAAGTCGTGTCTTGATCTCTTTCTCGATCCTCCCCTGTTTGATACATCTTGCCGCCCTTTTATACTGTTTGAAAGGGTGCCAAGTCGTAACTGCATCAAACAGTTTCTTAGATGCGGTTTGGTTCCCCGAGACGGGCTCTGGGTATTATGTGACGGGTAATGATGGCGCTGTTGAAACGTTTTTTAACCCGAGGTGAATTTGTAAATGCTTTAAAAGCCCGAGGCGTTCGGAAAGTGAACCGTCACATAATACCCAGAGCCCGTCTCGGGGAACCAACCGTCACACTTAGTGCGTCACTAAGTGGGGGATTTGAAGCGTCAGGTTAAAAATCCGATGCATGTCTTTAAATTCAAAATAAACACGTTCCTTCGTTTTCTTCGAATTTGGGGGCTAGCTGACGAGGATTGACACCTGAGTCAGTTCAAATAATTGCACTGTTGGTTCAAGACAGATTCGAGCTAGACATGTGCCCGGCGGTGCGAACTCAAGTCGTTTCTGGGAAGCATCCGCCCGAGGTCGCAGGCTTTGCGCGATCGATCACAGCTAGTGCGCGGTCAGAAGTTCGTGTGCTATGCGCGGACAGAAGGTCGAAGATGTTGCGCGGTCAACCAACATCGCGCGGTCAGAACATCTTCGACCAAGGAACGTGGGAGTATTCTTTTCCTATAACAGGAATATCCCAAGTATCCCAAAGATTCTTCCACATGGGGATTAACCGTCAGGAGGTTAATGCATGCAGTTATCCATAAATAACACGTGTTAAACCTGCGTGGGAGTTAAGAGTTGTCGTGGTATTACGGATACCCCGGCAGGTTCGGACGTGCGCAGCGCAAGTACAGCGGCGAGAGCAGACCGAGTTACTGGTCTCCTCCCGCCGGGCAACACAGAAAGTGACACAGAGGTTTATACAGGTTCGGGTCCCAGTGGGGGCCCTAGTCCTGTTGGCTCTCTCCGGACGCGAGTCCGCTGGGGAGGTGAGCTCTCGGGGAGAGGTCTCCAAGAGAACCGAATGTTGAGTTAATATAAATGAATTGGAATCCCTGAAAAAGGGTACAAGAGGGGTATATATAGCCCCCAAGAAATACAAAAGACAAAAATGCCCTCGCTGCGACCGTTGGATGGAAGGGCGAAGACGTCCTTTGGCCTGATGGACGGCCTGGATGCTCGACACGTGGCGCCACGGGCTTCCCAGAGGTCCCACGGTCAGCAACAGCTCTTCATGAGCCCGGAGGCTCTCCGGGTCTCACCGGGGTCTCGGAGACCCTCCGGATCTCACCGGGGGCCCAGTGACTTTTCGGGTCTCACCGGGGTCCCGGAGACCCTCCGGATCTCACCGGGCGCCCGGTGACCCTCCGGATCTCACCGGGGGCCCGGTGTCTCTCCGGGTCTCACTGGGGACTCCTTGGGACTTCGTGGGGCCGCTGGGGATTCCCCCCAACAGCAGCCCCCCAGGCCCTCGGGGGCACTTGGTGCCCCCGATGGGTATGTGAATCTCCCGACGACAACGCTTCGTATTCCATGAAGTCCCTTACGCCCCCGGCGGCGCTTCAGCTTCCGAACCGTTTCTCCGCGGGACGCGTCTATCCGTGAACCGACGCATCGTTCCAATGCGCCCACGTTCGCGTCGCCTCATTTTGCGTGCGATGGTTTGGCTCCGCGCTCTGATGGCTTCGTGGACACGTGTCGGGCATCCGGGCCCCCCTCCATTACCTATAAATAGGGGGCCCTTAGTTTGAGCATGCCCACAAGCCCTCGAAACCCCACAAATTCCAGTTGTCTCCCGGTGATTTCCAGTGGTTTCCGGTGACCTCGTCCGGAAGCGCCCGGTAGTTTCTGGTGACCTCGTCCGGAAACGCCCGGTAGTTTCCGGTGACTGTCCGGAAGCGTCCGGTGGTTCCCGGTAATTTCCGGTGGGTTCCGGTAATTTCCGGTGGTTTCTTCGACAAGTCCGTCCCTGATGGCACCGAAGAGTCGCTCCAAGGTCTCCGAGCTGCCTGCGGAGGAGGTGACCTCTGATTTCCGCGGGGCCACCGAGTTCTCCTCGGGGGCCCTTGAGGCCTTCTTGGAGCGCGGCTACTTCCAGGCGGGAGACATCAGGATCCCTGGCCCGACGGAGCAGGTGCCGAGCCCCCGGGACGGGGAGGTGGTGGCTTTCGAGGCCTTCGTGGAGGCCGGCCTTCGGTTTCCAGTGCACCCGCTGTTACGCGACTTCCTGCAGGTATATGGCCTCGCGCTCAACCACGTCACCCCGAACACCCTTGTTCGGATGGGTTTGTTTATATGGTTGTGCGAGACGACCGCCGTGACGCCCACCATGCGGCTCCTCCGGTACTTCTACGAGCCGGCGGCGAGGGGCCCGGTGGTGAGGAGGGGCGGCCCTAGGTCGGCCTTCGGCTCCATCATGATCCAGCTAACTCCAGGCCGCGTCGACAAGTACCTGGTGCTAGCCTCCCGAGACCACTGGGGGGACTGGCTCCGGCATTGGTTCTACCTCCTGGTAGGAGACCCGGGTGTGACTTACTCTCGGGAGCCCTCGACGTACTCGCGGTCTAGTGGCCCGGTGGCTCCCGAGTGGACTGTGGCGGAGATGAATCTCCTCACCGCAATGGCGGAGGTTCGATTCCGGCGGTCCATGCGGGATCTCGCGGAGGAGATGGCCCTCCTCCGAGTGGCGCCGTTCCACACCCGTCGAGGGAGGGGAATGTCGCCGGCGCATAGACCACCCGGATGGCGATGGCGAACCGTAAGTATTCAGACTCTTTCTCCCCGCTGGGGGATTCTTTCTAACACTCGCTTCATTTTTTGCTCTTGCAGTTAGGTCCTACGGTCGGGCCAAGGAGGTCGCGGCGACCCTCGTTGGCCGGTACTACGAGGACGAGCATGAGAGGGTGCTACGCATCATCGGGGAGGGTCCTCCCCGAAACGTTGTCGCGGAGGCATTCGGGTTGAGGCTCCCAGCCCGGGCTCCTCTGCCTACCCCTGCTTCATTCAAGCGGGGGAAGGAGGTCGCTGGCGGACCCTCGAAGCGGTCTCGTCCGTCTGGCAGCCCCGCGGGGACCCGAGCCCGGAGGAGCCTCGCGAGGCCCCGGTCTTCTCCTCCACCTTCTCCCGCGAAGGAGACTGTGGCGGCGGTTGCCGGGCCATCTGGTGCCGCTCCCGACACCCCGGGTGGGCCGGATCCCTTGGGCGGCATCCTGGCCAGAGAGGGTCAGGGCTCGGACTCGGAGATGTACGCCCCGAGTCCTTCGCCGCCTCCGGCCCCCTCGGGGACCCGGCCGCAGCCCTCGTCCAGCGAGGTCTCCGTCCGGTTTCGGATGCTGGGCGGCCTGCCGATGGCCTCGATTCTGGCCCCGGAGATAGGTTCATCGGCGGTTCAGCCTGCGACGGCGGCACTCCCTGTACCTGGAAGGGGTAAGGGCCTGTTCGTCCGCCCCGGGGTTCCGGCGCCGCCGGATCAGGCTTCCGGCTCCTCCGACGGTGGGACTTCAGAGGGTGCTCTGCCCGGTGGGGAGGCCTCCCGGGGGAGTGACCCGAGGGGCGACGAGGGCGACGTCGACGTGGTTATCGCCTCCGGACTTCGGGTAAGTTACTTGAGTCTCATACTCCTTCGTTAGTTGTGCTCTAATCACGGTTTCTATGTAGAAGGTCGCCTTAGCTCGGGGCTTCAGGGCCCGGCTCACCACGCGCCTCCGGGCCGCCGAGGACATAGTGGCCTTCGAGCGCGCCGGGAAGGAGAAGGCGCTCAGGGATGCGGCCTCGGAGCGCTCCGAGAAGGAGCGGGCGCTCGGGGAGCTCGCCGCGGTGCAGGCTCGACTCGCCGCCGCTGAGGACACGGCCTCTCGGCTACGGAGGGAGCTGCAGGTGGAGCGGGAGGCCGCAGCCTCGGGCGTCCAGGCCATGGTCGCGGGGGGTAGGGCGATCCGCACTACCCTCGAGGAGCTCGGGATCGAGCTCGGTCGGGGGGCAGGCCCTGACCCAGCTTCGACGTCGATTGGGGAGGCCGCGCACTTTCATGGTGCGCAGGTCGCCTTGATCCCGGTCACTGCGGAGGCGCGGGCGCGAGGCCTCGTCGTCCCGGTGATCGCCTTGGCGGCGGCCCTCGTTGAGCATCGTGGGGAGGGTGCCCGAGTCATCGGGGAGCTTGTCCCCCGGAGCTTCCCTGCCTTCTTCGACCCTCGGCGGGTTGAGCTGGAGCGGTCTGCCGAGGTCCTCTTTGACCGGATCACCGGCGCCATGCAGACGGGCGGGCGCCGCTCGGGTCAGGCGGGTCGGCCAGCACGGACGTCCCCCCGGGGGGGAACAAGGACGGGCAAGTATGAGCTCCTCCCCCCCCGGTTAGATTAGGCTTCTATTTTTGGGTCTTTTTTGCTCTGGGTGGCTTCCTTAGAAAGTGCCCCGGAAACTAGTAAATATCTTTCAACTGGAATAAAGTAGTTCTTTCGTTAAATGTGTTCAACTTGTCGGCAGGTATCTTTAGACGTCGCTTTTCCAGGGCTTTCTTGCCCTGAAGACCATCTTTTGGAGAGTGATCGAGGGTCGCCCGGGGGGTCTAGCCCAGGTGGTGCCTGGGCGGCCTCGATTTTACTAAGTCTGGCGGCCGGGGGAGCATCCTTCGGGTCAGTTTCCGAGTCCGTTCATGCCGACTTCGCGAAGGAAGGTTCCTCCGGGGAGCCGGCCCTGCTGCGTTGGCTCCCGGAGTGGCACTTGGGAAACTTCGACGATTATCGTGCCGAGTTGTCTCCACCGAGGTCGGGGGCTCTAAAAGTCCCCCCGCTCGGGATACTCCCCCCGGCCGGCTACGAGTGTTGGCCGGAGGATCTTCTTCGGCGGGCTCTTCGGCGTATGAGAAGTTTGTACAAGGATCTTTCCTGGGAGATCTCAGAGGGTCTCCGGAATTATTAGGTGTAGTTGCTTCTCGGGGATCGTTCTTCGAGACATCTTTCCGCGGGAGCCTAACTCCCCGGGCCATACTCGCGCGCCCAGGTCTCACCCGGGGGGCGCTTTCATCCTACTGGGGGGGGGGGGTTGTCCCCTAGCGTGACGTTGTATCAATTAAGACGTAGACTTGTTTATTCGTCGTGCCTTTGCTTCAGAAACTTCGAAACCTTCCGCGTAAAGCCGTTGTTTTTCTGTTCGGGTCCAGGGTTTTCCTCCTCCCCCCCACAGCGGGGTGCAGCTCAGCTCCGCGCTGTGGGTAAGGAGTGAAGGGGCCCGGATTGCACCGGGTGCTTAGTTTGCGTAGTCCCTTGTCGGGAGTCCCGGGGGCTTATGGATGGTGCGCGACCGAGAAGCTGGTCGGTCTATGTTTTGAGAGAGCAAACTCCGAAAGCCGAGTTCTCCGTCTGCCACGGGGGGCAATGGATATTCCCTTAGGAGGGTTCCGTAACCCGGTAGCGGGTGTAGAGTGTTCGAGGGGGGACTAATCTCTCGAAGCGACTCGTTACCGCAGTTTGTGAAAACTGGGTTGCCGCTTACCCCCTCAGTCCATGAGGGGTTACTGTAAGCCGCCCAATGGGAGCTGTGCTCCCGTCGTAGGGACTTTAGGCTGTGGTAGCCCACTTCCTCACGGAGAGGGCATCCTCACGGAGAGGATTTTTATAGAGGAGACGTCGCCTTTTAGGCGGAAGAAAAACTCCTGTAAAAGAACTCCAGCGGTGAAGTACAAAAAAGCCATTCAATTTAATGAAGACGTAAAAATTCCAAAGTTGAGCACAAAATCCACTTGTATTAACATGCGATGAGATACAGCGCCTCCCCCTGCGAAAGCGCGGCCGGGGAGGGAACTAAGTACATAAACCTCCCCCCGCGGAAGCGCGGCGGAGGAGGTGGCGAGCCCGGAGGCTAAACATAAAACTTGCGGAGCAAGGTTATGTTCCAGGTGTGCGTCAGCTCTTGGTCTTCAAGTGTGGAGAGCTTGTAGGCTCCCGAGCCTAGGACCGCGGAGATCCTGTATGGGCCCTCCCACTTGGGGGATAGTTTGCCCTGGGCTTGGGGGTCTGTCACGCGCTTGAGGACCAGATCCCCAAGGCGAAAGGCCCTCTCGCGCACGCGCTGGTTGTACGCGCGTGCCATCTCGCGCTCGTAGATGGTGTGGTGGAGAAGCGCTCGGTCGCGTTCTTCTTCGACGAGGTCGACCTCCAACCGTTGATTATCCTCGTTAGTTTGATGCGCTGCGGTCGGAGCTCCGTCGAGGAGCTCGACCCGCAGCGATCGAAAACCAATCTCCGAGGGGAGAACTGCTTCGGCCCCGTAGACGAGCGAAAAAGGCGTGTGCCCTGTCGCTCGGCTAGGGGTCGTGCGCATGGAGCAGATGATGCTTGGAAGCTCTTCTGCCCACGCGCCTCGCTTGGAGGCGGTCTGTTCAAGCCGTCGGCGTAGGCCTTGCAGGATCATGCCGTTGACTCTCTCGACGGCCCCGTTGCTTTGGGGATGAGCCACGGAGGCAAAATGGAGGGTAGTGCCTAAGCCTTCGTAGAATTCCCGGAAATATGCCGAGTCGAACTGGGTCCCATTGTCAACGGTGATTTCTTGGGGGACCCCGAAGCGACATACAACATTTTTCCAGAAAAAACGTTGCACCGCTCGGGAAGTGATGCTGGCCAAGGGCTCAGCCTCCACCCACTTGGAAAAGTAATCCACGGCGACCACCGCGTATTTGTAGCCCCCGGGTGCTGGGGGGAAGGGACCAAGGAGATCCATCCGCCAGCGCGCGAAGGGCTAAGTAACAGGAATGGTTTGCAATGTCGCGGAGGGGAGCCTAGTGCCCTTTGCCATCTTCTGGCAGGCCTCGCACGCAGATATTAGATCCCGTGCGTCGCGGACCAACGTGGGCCAGTAAAACCCTTGGCGAAGGGCCTTCGCCGCGACCGCCCGTGGAGCTAAGTGGGATCCGCAGCTCCCCGAGTGTATGTCCTCGAGGAGCTGGAGTCCGTCGTCCTGCGGGAGGCAGTGAAGAAGGGCGGAAGCCCCCTTCTTGTATAGCTTTCCGTCTAACAGGACATATGCCCTGGCCTTGGCGCGGAGACGCTTGGCGCCAGTGTCACCGGAAGGTTCCCCCTCGTCCCTTATGCAGGAGATGAGGGGATCCATCCAAGATGCAGTCCGAGTGATCTCGGACACCTCCGGGACGCAAAACCCCGGGTTCGCGTCCGGAAGGGTTATAGAAGGCGTCGTGATGATTTCCAGAAAAGCGCCCTTGGGAAGAGGTTCTCGGGCGCTGGCTGCTCGGGCTAATGCGTCGGCCCGGGTGTTATCCCGTTGGGGGATGTATCGGGCCTCCAAGCCTTCAAAGTGTCTTTCCATCTTCCGCACTTCCCCCAAGTATAGACTCAGGTTCGCGTCGTGGCACAAGTAGGACTTGTCCATTTGGTTGACCACCAGTTGGGAATCTCCTTTCACCAGGAGGTGGCGGATTCCCAGGGAGCGCGCGAGGCGCAATCCCAGGAGCAAGGCCTCGTACTCGGCGACATTGTTGGTAGCCGGGAACTCGAGCCTGGCAGCGTACTCCAGCATCTTCCCCTCGGGACTCCGAAGAACCACCCCCGCACTGGCCCCGGCAAGGCACAAGGAGCCATCGAACATGAGTGTCCAATGGTCCTGGCACCGGGAGGGGGCGAGGGGAGTCCCTCCGTCTGCCTCGGCGGTTGGAGTCCATTCCGCCACGAAGTCAGCGAGGACTTGCGACTTGATGGCAGAGCGGCCCGTGAAGGTGAGGGAGAAGGGAGAGAGCTCGGCCCCCACTTGCCAATCCGGCCGGTGGCCTCCTTGTTTCTTACCACTTCTCCCAGTGGGAGAGATGACGGGACCGTGACTGGGTGCCCTAGGAAGTAGTGGCGGAGCTTTCGCGACACCATAAGGAGGGCATAGCACAGCTTCTCCACCTTAGTGTACCGCGTCTTAGCCCCTTGAAGGGCCTTGCTGACGTAGTACACAGGGCGTTGTTGCCCATCCTGTTCTCTCACGAGCACCGCGCTCACTGCAACGGGGGTCGCAGCAAGGTATAGTAGTAAAGGTTCCTCCGGGGACGGGCTCACGAGCATCGGAGGGCTCGCGAGATACTTCTTTAGCTCGTCGAACGCCGTCTGGGCCTCGGGGGTCCACCTGAACCCCTCAAGATCCCGGAGGATTTTGAAGAACTGGAGTCCGCGTTCTCCTGACCGCGGACGAAACGACCCAACGCGGCCAGGCGGCCTGCAAGCCTCTGCACGTCTTTGACGGAACGCGGGGGAGGCATGTCCAGCAGGGCCCGAATTTTTTCGGGACTCGCCTCAATGCCCCGCTGGGACACTAAGAAGCCAAGCAGCCTCCCGCCGCGTACGCCGAAGGCGCATTTTTCCGGGTTGAGCTTCAACCCGTACTTGCGGAGGCTGCAGAAGGTCTCCGCCAAGTCGTCGATGTGTGTGGCGGTGCGAAGGCTTTTGACGACCGCATCGTCAACGTAGACCTCGACGTTGCGGCCGATTTGGTCCTTCAGGACCAGCGTCATAAGACGCTGGAAGGTTGCCCCGGCGTTTTTCAACCCGAAGGGCATGTGAAGGTAGCAGAAGGTGCCGAGGGGAGTTATAAAACTCGTCTTTTCCTCGTCCTCTGCAGCCATCCGAACCTGATGGTACCCCGAATATGCATCGAGGAAACTCATCAGTTTGCACCCTGCGGTCGAATCGACCAGTTGGTCGATCCGCGGGAGTGGGTAGTTATCTTTTGGGCAAGCGCGGTTGAGATCGGTGAAGTCCACGCACATCCTCCACTTGCCACTTGACTTCTTTACGAGGATAGGGTTTGCCAACCATTCGGGATGGAGGACTTCTCGCACGAACCCCGCCTCTAGAAGCTTGGAGACCTCTACCTTGAGGTTGTCTTGGCGCTCGAGGGATAACTTCCTCAACTTCTGCTTGATCGGGGAGCGGCCGGGGATCACAGCGAGCTTATGCTCAATGATGTCCCGGGCGACGCCCTGCATGTCCGAGGGTTCCCACACGAAAACATCTGAGTTTTCGCGAAGGAAAGCCGCGAGCTGCTCGGCGTGTTCCTCGGTGAGGTCTACTCCGATCCTGACGGTTCTCTCTTCATCTCCCGCGGACAGTTGGACTTTCCGAAGGTCTCCCTCGGGGCGTGGCCTCGGAAATGGCCCCCCGAGGGGAACAGCCGGGGCAGCATGAGGTTCAGGGGGGGCGCTCCCCCCGGGGTCTTGATCATGTTGATGTTCCCGATGGCGGCGGTGGCGTGTTCGTAAAGAGCGCGGGCCACATTCTGGTCGCCTCGAACGGTGATCGCACCGTGAGGCCCAGGGATTTTCACGCAGAGATAGTTCTGGTGAATTGCCGCCCCCAGGTGGTTGATCGTGGTCCTCCCCATAATAGCGTTGTATGAAGAGGGGAGGTCCACCACATCGAATCGGACCATCTCCGTCCGGTAGTTTTCCGGGGTGCCAAAAGTCATTTGCAGATCGACCTTCCCCACCGGGTGGATGGTCTTCCCGGGAACGAAGCCTTGTAACGGCCCGAGTGTGGGCTGCAGTAGCTTCTCATCGACTTGCATCTCCCTGAACGCCTTCAGGTATAAGACGTCGGCGGAGCTCCCACCGTCGACAAGGATGTGTGCCAGCTGGCAGTTGTAGACCGTAGCCGAGACGATGAGCGCGTCGTCGTGCGGGAAGCGAACCCCGCGCGTGTCTTCCGCTGTGAAGGTGAGGGGGACGTTCGACCATTTTGGTGGCGGAGACGTATGCAGCACCCCCACCACCTTCACCTCCCGTGCGTACTCCTTGTGCTGACGCTTGGAGTCCTGTCTCGCGGCGGATCCCCCGGTGATGACGTTTATACGTCTTTGGGAGGTTTGAAAGGGGAGCTCTCGGGCCGAGCTCCCTTCTTGCGTTTGTCTCTGTTGCTCGCCCGCGGGGGCGGGGAGCGCTGGCAAAGGTGTCGAGGGAGGCAAGGAGGCAGGGCCCCCTCCCCCCTGGCCGCGCTGGTCGAGAAAAGCCGCAAAGTGCTGTAGAAGCTGGTTGCATTCTCGAGTAGCGTGGGTACTCGACTTGTGGAAGGTGCACCACACATTGGCTGTGCCCTCCTTACTCTCCTTGGGGCGGCTCTCGCGCCCGCGGGAGGATTGTCCTCCCCCGTAGCCCTTTGACTTAGGAGGGGCACGACTGCCTTTGGCGCTGTCGCGCGAGCCACCTCCGCCCTCGAGGACGAAAGTGTCCCGAGGCCGTGGCTCGCGACGATCACTTCTTCGGGGACGTTTGCTGGAGGGGTCCCTGGCCTCCCGGTCAGCGGGGGCAGGAGCCCCCTGGTTCTTTTTCCAAAGATCGTCCTCCTCCGCGCGGGCGTACTTCTCAAGTACGGTGAAGAGTTCGTCGGCGGAGGTGGGGTAGCTCTGAGATAGCCTCCGGTGGAGCTCCCCTGGGAGTATCCCGCTCTTGCATGCTTCGATGACCGTAGAGTCAGGGACATGCGCCACTTTGCTCTTCACCTGAGCGAAGCGCTTGAAGAAGCTGCGGATAGTCTCCCCTGTCCTCTGCCGGACGGTGTAGAGTTGGGACGAGTCTAAGGGCCGCACGTAGTTTCCCTGGAAGTTCGCACAAAATTCGCGCTTCAGCTGTACGAAGGGCTTGATGGACCCAGCTTTCAGGTTGTAGAACCATGAGATCGCGATGCCCGTTAGGTAGAGGGGGAAGACATTGCATTGCACTGTCTCGTCCCCCCCGGCCGCCGAGATGGCCGTCGAGTACACCTGCACAAACTCGTAAGGATCGGCCTCACCATTGTAATGCTCGATGTGCGGCGGGCGGTAAGGCCGCGGCCAGTGTATGCAGCGGAGACGACTGCACAGCAGTTGGTTGGTCCCCTCAACTTCCTTGGGGGATCCACGGTCGCCGTCATCTCTTGCCGGGGACGCGTGCTCATTGTCGGAGTCTGGAACGGGTGGCAGCGGTCCGCCGGTTTGGCGGTGTCGTCTCTTTTCTTCCGGGTTGGTTGAGCTGACCTCTTGGGCGTCGAGGTATTCCGCAGGAATGGTGGCAGCTTCTTTGAACGGTCTCTTCCCCCGGGCGATTTGGGAGCGCGTCTCTGCGCGCCCGCGGGTTCGGGGGAGTCCTGACCGATGACGGGAAGTGGTTTCCCCAGACTTGGCGGTACGCATTCGCTTGACCTCCTCCCTCGTGAAGCGGGTCTGATCCGCTGGGGGCGCCCGCAGGGGCGACCCCGGAGGGGGAGGGAGCTGATGCGCATTTGCCACCGTCCCAGTGGACGTTGCCGGCGCGCAGACCGGGCCATGCGCCGGGTCCGCGCTCGGTGCTGCGGCGGGAGTAGTTGCGGTTCGAGTCCCCGAGGCGTCAGCGGGAGCGGGCGCTGCACCGGCTCCAGGCGCCGGCCCCCGAAGGCTCTCGGGCTCGGGCGCGGAGGTTGTCCTCGGCGGGCCGATAGCCGCTCGCGGGGGTTCCGGACCCGGGGCCGGGCGACTCCCCGAGGCGGGGGAGGGCTCGGAGACAAGTTGACCCCCTAGCGCGGGAAGCATCCCCGGGACCGGATACGGTCCGGGCACGCCTCCTGGAACGGGGAACATCCCGGGCCCGGCAAAGGCGGAGTGCCCCATGAAGAATTGGGGCGGTGCCCCCATAAACGGATACGGAGGCTGGTAGACGGGAGCAGGGGGTCGCGCCAGGACGCGCAGCAGCTCCTCCAGGGTGTGCTGGGTGCGAAGCTGGCCCTGGATCAAAGCCCCTAGCACAGAATCTCCGGAGACCGGAATGGAGAGTTGGGGCGCACTAGGCCCCGCAAGCTCGGTTGCGGTCACCGAGTCAGAAACGGGGACCCTTTGGCCGGAGGCCGCGGGGGGAGGAAGCGGGTCTTCCCCCCGCGCGCCCCTGGGGGGCAGGGCCGCGGAGGCCTCATCTCGCGGAGGCGGAGCCGGGTTGCTGTGACCAGCGCCCTCGGGAGATGAGAGGGCTTGAGCTCTGGTTGTTGCGGGAGCCATGGCGATTCGTCGCGAGCTCCCCACGGACGGCGCCAACTGTCGTGGTATTACAGATACCCCGGCAGGTTCGGACGTGCGCAGCGCAAGTACAGCGGCGCGAGCAGACCGAGTTACTGGTCTCCTCCCGCCGGGCAACACAGAAAGTGACACAGAGGTTTATACAGGTTCGGGTCCCAGTGGGGGCCCTAGTCCTGTTGGCTCTGTCCGGACGCGAGTCCGCTGGGGAGGTGAGCTCTCGGGGAGAGGTCTCCAAGAGAACCGAATGTTGAGTTAATATAAATGAATTGGAATCCCTAAAAAAGGGTACAAGAGGGGTATATATAGCCCCCAAGAAATACAAAAGACAAAAATGCCCTCGCTGCGACCGTTGGATGGAAGGGCGAAGACGTCCTTTGGCCTGATGGACGGCCTGGATGCTCGACACGTGGCGCCACGGGCTTCCCAGAGGTCCCACGGTCAGCAACAGCTCTTCATGAGCCCGGAGGCTCTCCGGGTCTCACCGGGGTCCCGGAGACCCTTTGGATCTCACCGGGTCTCACCGGGGTCCCGGAGACCCTCTGGATCTCACCGGGGGCCCAGTGACTCTTCGGGTCTCACTGGGGTCCCGGAGACCCTCCGGATCTCACCGGGTCTCACCGGGGTCCCGGAGACCCTTCGGATCTCACCGGGTCTCACCGGGGTCCCGGAGACCCTCCGGATCTCACCGGGCGCCCGGTGACCATCCGGATCTCACCGGGGGCCCGGTGACTCTTCGGGTCTCACCGGGTCTCACCGGGGTCCCGGAGACCCTTTGGATCTCACAGGGTCTCACCGGGGTCCCGGAGACCCTCTGGATCTCACCGGGGGCCCGGTGACTCTTCGGGTCTCACTGGGGTCCCGGAGACCCTCCGGATCTCACCGGGTCTCACCGGGGTCCTGGAGACCCTTCGGATCTCACCGGGTCTCACCGGGGTCCCGGAGACCCTCCGGATCTCACCGGGAGCCCGGTGACCATCCGGATCTCACCGGGGGCCCGGTGACTCTTCGGGTCTCACCGGGGTCCCGGAGACCCTCCGGATCTCACCGGGTTTCCGGAGACCCTCCGGATCTCACCGGGTTTCCGGAGACCCTCCGGATCTCACCGGGCGCCCGGTGACCCTCCGGATCTCACCGGGGGCCCGGTGTCTCTCCGGGTCTCACCGGGGACTCCTTGGGACTTCGTGGGGCCACTGGGGATTCCCCCCAACAAGAGTGGTTCTCCAAACCGCATCTAAGCAACTGTTTGATGCAGTTACGACTTGGCACCCTTTCAAACAGTATAAAAGGGCGGCAAGATGTATCAAATAGGGGAGGATCGAGAAAGAGATCAAGACACGACTTAAACAGTCAAGTCTACGGCCTGGATTAGATAGTTTTTATAAGCCTCCCTGGCTTCTTTCTGTACATTTACATATGAAAAACCTTCGCCTGTGAAGGTCTTTTCCCGCCATCTTGTAACTCTTTACTATACATAGTGCAATCCCAACAGGACGTAGGGCTTTTACTCCCACCATCGAGGGCCCAAACCTGTATAAATTTCTCTGTGCTCCAGTTCTCCATAGTTCTACATACTTTCCCGGATGGTCACCTTGAAAGGTCTCACTATTATAAATTTTGGATAAGTTCGGCTGAGGACCCCGAGTCCGAATCGTCGACAAAGGGGAGCCGTGGAAGACACTGCCAAAGTCAAGGCCGAGCTGAGGGCCCTCCAGGAGGAGCACAAGCTCCTCACGGAGAAGCACACTCGGCTACGGCTTGACCTTGACGATCTCTTCCAGCGCATTCAACGCATGAAGACGGATGGTGACAATGCTAGGGCGAGGACGAGGCGTCTTCGCGAGGAGAAGAAAGCCGCGGATATGACCATCGCTGACTGCGGTTTGACTATGAAGGATATCATCGCGAAGCTGAAGGAGGTCGCAGGCCTTCTCGACGCGGTAGTAGTTGATCATAAGAAGGACAACTTGTCGCTGGAGGAGTCCTGCGTCTTGGCTGCAAGTCAAACTGACTTTATTCTAGATGCAGCCAGGGCTAAGACCACTCCTTGACCTAGCATTCTGTATTTTTACTTTTTTTGTAAGTGATGAAAAAAATTATTGAAAACTTTGTTCGTATGTCAACTTTCCAATTTTCCAGCACATTCTTGGACTGCATGAAATCTTCCCTCTTTCTTTATCTTTCTTTAGCTTTTGTCGAACATTCGACCATACAAAGGTATGTGCACTGTGTGCGATCAAAGAACGACTATCGCGATCTTTGGCTTGTGAGGGCAGTCCATCGGAGCCCTTCAAATAATATAGAAACAATATATAGAAGTCGCAGGTCCCATGCAAATAATATAAAAAGAATATAGAAGTTATATATCAATGTGCTTTGAATATCACAAACGGCTCTGAGGTAAAAAAGTCTATGATAGTCACATTACAGACGGTTTTTATGTAAGGCCCGACTGTGATAGTCCCAACAGTGTCCGCCGTCTAGAATTCTCAACTTCTTTCAATATCACAGATGGTTTTTAACTCCAAACCGTCTGTGATAGTAATATTACAGATGGTTTTTATGTAAGGACCGACTGTGATAGTCCCAAGGGTGATCAACACTTCAAATTCTCAACTTCTTTCAAATTTTCAGCGGTTCAACTGGAAGCAAAACTCCAGGGAGGGAACAAGTATTTGTAGAAGTCGAACAGTTCAATATTCCACAGGCATATTGAAGACGGTTCGGACATCAGAACCGTCTGTAATATTAAAGCAGACGATTTTGATCTCTCAACCGTCTGTGATAGTCCCAGCAGTGCAATTCTCTACATGCAATTGTTGATAACCGCACATAATAAATGCAAAGATGAAGAGACTTATTTATTTACTTCAAATTTAATTTGCATCGAATTATGTAATCTGACGCTTCAACTTCCTAAGTGGGCACTACTGTTTTGCCGTGTTCCAGTTTATCTCCCGAGAATATTTATCATGTCGGTATTGATCTTGAAAACAAAGTAGTGCGCTCCAATTCAAATTCTCAACAGTGTGTTGTGTCTTTTCCATTTCTAATGTTTGCGCGGCGCATTAACCTGGGAACACGAAGCGTCGACTTGGAAATTATTTTTCATTAATGATGAAAAAATTAAATAAAAATTTGTTCTTATGTAAATTTTACAATTTTCCCACACGTTCTTGGAGAAAGAGAAGTGGAGCGGTTCGACTGGAAGCAAAACTCCAGGGAGGGAACAAATATTTGTAGAAGTCGAACAGTTCAATATTCCAGGCATAGTAAAGACGGTTCGGACATCAGAACTGTCTGTAATAGTCATATTACAGACGGTTTGGACATGAGAACCGTCTGTAATATTAAAGCAGAAGGTTTGATATCCCAACCGTCTGTGATAGTCCCAACAGTGCCCACGCATCGAATTCTCTACATGCAATTGTTGATAACTGCACATAATAACTGAGCAGATGAAGAGACTTAATTATTTACTTCAAATTTAATTTGCATCGAATTATGTAATCTGACTCTTCAACTTCCTTTGCCGTGTTGCAGTTTATCTCCCGAGAAGTTATCATGAATTTATTGACCTTGAAAACCAGTAGTGCGCTTTTTAAAACTCGAGGCACCCGCGCATATGAACCGTCACCTTCTGTTTCTATAAATAGCGAGGCTCCTAAATCCCTGTCTTTATTCTCTCCTCAACTCCCACCTTGATGGCGAGCCGAGATTCCAATGAGGTTATTGAAATTGAGAGTGATGAGGAAGAGATAAGGAATGAACTCGATCAGGATCTTCAGAAAGTAAGTCCTCTCTGAAACTCTAATGCAGATATTTCTTTTATGACTTGATTACCTCGAAACAAATGCATTTCAAAATCCACAGGTGCCTGAGGAAATGCTCCCTCCAAAGAAGAGACTTAGAAATGATGAAAGATCCTCCAGTGGAGCTGCAGCGAAGACTCTAGAGGGTGCTGAGGCCTGTGTTGCCACATTGCCCCTTGCAAACCCTCCAGTTGCATCGACTCCACCTTTGGAGATCCACAACAATCCTTCCAATATCCCCTCTTCAACACCTTTGTATCATCAGCTTTTCTTGGATGATCAACTTTCTGGGGTAAGGCGCACACTTCCGTGTCCAAATCCACTCCGAAGCTTGGCAATCATCTTCACCCTCTCTGCTGGTTGTCTTTCAAAACTAACCCATGCATATGTGCAGAAGGAGAAAGCTGTCTTGTGCAGAACTCTCCAAAAAAAAAGAGGAGCTGGAGAAGCATTCTGAGGGGATGTCTTTTGCCATTCTGCATTTGGCAGAGTGCTTTGAGTTGCAGCTTCATCTCCACCTTTGTTGTATCAACTTTAATTTCTTGGATGATCCTATTGATGCCAAATCCACTCCTTTGCTGAGAGATGATGTTGATAGTCTTAGAGCCATTGGTAGTTCTCCTGGGGCGGCCAGTGTAGATTCTACTGATGCCAATACGTCCCTAGGAGAACTTTGTAAATTACTTTCGGAACAGGTTGACGCTAATTAATTGGTCGCTTAATTGTATCTCTTATGTATGCAAAGATTGTAAGAAATAAGAAATTTCTTTTCCTTATATATTTGGCTTTTCGATTGATTATGTAACTGATAATCACCAAATGATATTCTGTGTGAAAATGTTAACAAGAAAATACTGCTGCAATCAAGACAGTTTTTAACTCAAAACCGTCTCTGATTATAACATTACAGACGGTTTTAATTTCAGGACCGACTGTAATAGTCTCAAAATTCTTTGAAGATCCACAGACATATATACAACAAATATGAAAAACAAGATAAAACCAAATAGTCTCAACGTTCATTTTCTTAAATACTAACATTGAAATAAGATAGAACCAAATATGAAAAACAAGTGGAACAACTGATGACCACTAGTCGAATGGTTCGACTGCAAACAAACAATCCAAGATATTATAGATGGTTCGGACCTTAAAACCATCTGTGATAGTAGAGCAGAGTGTTGATTTTATAATTAACACAGACGGTTCTGAGATAAAAAACCGACTGTGATAATCACATACGGTTCTGATGTAAAATCCGACAGTGATAATTATATACGGTTCTGAAGTAAAAAACGACTGTGATAGTAAAGCGGACGGTTTTGAGCTAGGAACCTTCTGTGATATTGTAATTATCACGGACGGTTTGGAGCTCATAACCGTCTGTGATATTTCTGTCATAGTTCTACACAAAATGCACCGATATTACCGACGGTTTAATAAAGTGAAACCCGTCAGTGATATTCTGTTCTTCAAAAATGCACCGATATTACTGACGGTATTATATAGAACCGTCTGTATTGAACCTGGTATAAAAGGTCTTTTGGCGGATGTTTTGAGCTAGTTGTACACTCTTGCTCGACCTACACTGTCCAGTTCAAAGAGATTTGGGGCAAGGAAGAGCGAAATCTCGAAAGGCCGGGGGAGCATTTGGGGGCAAAAATTTGAGGATCGATCCAAGGTTGGTACTTGCTCCCAAGACATACACATTACTTGATTTCATCATCAATATCGATCTCCATTGATTGATCAAATAAGAGTGAGAGGGAGGGGAAGCTACAGTAGCAAATCTTGGTTGTAACTCATTTTCGACCTGTACTGTAGCTATTTAATTGCTTTATGATGTGTGTTATCCACGCCCCCAACTAATTGCTTGCAGTTCAAATAGTAGTTAACTATTTATACCGCAAACTCCGCATCAAACACTAGCTAGCTAGAATTATATAATTTATTGCGTGTCGACCGTACATAGAGTAGTATTACTAATTAGCATGTGTATGAATTTGATTAATTGCAGATGGTCCGAGACTGGATGTATAATGACAACCGAGTGGGTGAGGAATACATGAAAGGTGTTTTTGATTTCGAAAAGGTTGCTGAGCAAGACATGGTGAAGAAGGGTTTACCATATATGTACGGTCCTTGTGTAGACTGCCAGAATATTAAGATGTTCACCAACTCATCTCAAATTATCGCCCACTTGATCCGACGTGGTTTCAAAAAGGGGTACACATGTTGAGTCCACCATGGAGAAGAGTCAACTGCAGAAACAAGTGCCACTCAGGTTGAGGAACAGGACATGTCGGATCCGAACAACGACTTCGACGAGGATATACCAGAGGATGACAATTTAGATGACATGTTGCGTGATGTGGAAGGAAATTACAGTGAAAGGGAGTTTGGCAAATTCAAGCGCTTGATTGAGGACTCAGAAAAGCCGTTGTTCCCTGGTTGCAAGTCGAAGTACACAAAGTTGGCCTCTGTGCTTGAACTGTTAAAATTGAAGGCAAGCAACAGCTGGACCGACAAGAGTTTCACAGCACTGTTAGATCTTTTGGCGGACATGCTTCCGGAAGGAAACGAGTTGCCAAAAAACACCTACCAAGCGAAAAAGCTGTTGTGTCCTTTGGGAATGAAAGTAGAAAGGATACGCGCATGCCCTAATGATTGCATTCTTTACCGTAACGACTACAAGGATATGCATGTTTGTCCGGTGTGCGGCGCATCCCGCTATAAGCGTAAGGACCGAACCGACGATGGTGACTGCGCTGAGATAAAGCAAGGACCTCCTGGTAAGGTGTTATGGTATTTGCCAGTCATTCCCCGTTTGCAGCGTTTGTTTGCAAACCGTAAAGAGGCAAAATTATTGCGTTGGCACTTAGAAGACCGGAAAAAGGATGGAAAGCTGAGACACCCCGCTGATTCTTCGCAGTGGAGAAACATCGACAGGGAATTTGTTAACTTCGGAGCAGAATTGAGGAATATAAGGTTCGGGTTGAGTACCGATGGAATTAATCCTTTTGGTAACATGAGCAGTCGGCATAGCACTTGGCCGGTTCTTTTGTGTATCTACAACCTTCCTCCTTGGTTGTGTATGAAGCGCAAGTACATCATGATGTCTCTACTTATCTCAGGACCAAAACAACCTGAAAACGATATTGATGTGTACCTAGCACCATTGATAGAGGATCTCCTAACAATGTGGAACGAAGGGGTGCAGGTATGGGACGCATACAAATGAGAGAACTTCATCCTACCTGTTATGATATTCTGCACCATCAACGATTTCCCTGCTCTTGGAAATTTTTCGGGCCGTAGTACGAAAGGAGCCAAAGCCTGCCCCCACTGCGAAGATGAGACTGAGAGCGTATAGCTGAAGAATTGCAGGAAAACAGTGTACATGCGTCACCGTAGGTTTCTTCCGAAGAATGGCGCGTATCGTAAGAGGAAGAGGGAATTTGACGGCCACAAGGAAGATGGTTCAGCCCCGAAGCCTACGCGTGGGAAAGATGTTTACTTACGGGTGAAGGACATAGACGTTGTGTTTGGAAAGGGTCGTAAGTTGAAACCCCGCACGAAGAACTCTTGGAAGAAGAGATCGATATTTTGGGACTTACCGTATTGAGAGCATTTAGAGGTTCGTCATTGCATTGATGTCATGCATGTAGAGAAGAATGTTTGCGACAGTTTAATCAGCCTATTGCTGAACATTCCAGAGAAGACAAAGGATGGCGTCAATGTGCGGCGTGACATGATCGAAATGAGAATCATGCCCGAGCTAGCACCGAGAGAGGACGATAAAGGCCGTATATACCTCCCTCCTGCATGCTACACTTTGTGCAAGGCTGAGAGGACAGAACTCTGTAAGTGTCTCTATGGTGTTAAAGTTCCATCGGGTTACTCCGCAAATATGAAAAAGTTTGTGTCCATGGGCGATTTGAAATTGCTAGGTATGAAGTCTCATGATTGTCACGTATTGATGACACAAATGCTTCCTGTTGCCATCCGGAGTATTCTGCCGCATAAGGTCAGAGAGACGATCACGAGGCTGTGTTTTTTATTCAATGTAATTTCTTGCAAGGTCGTTGATCCCGATGGACTGGATTCTCTGCAGAGCGAGGTGGTTCGAACTCTCTATCAGCTTGAGATGTATTTTCCTCCATCGTTTTTTAATATCATGGTCCATCTCACCGTCTACCTTGTCAGAAAAATCAAGATATGTGGACCCATGTTCCTACGTTATATGTATCAATTCGAGAGGTACATGGGTGTACTTAAGGCCTACGTGAGGAATCGGTCCCGGCTCGAGGGTAGCATTGTCGAAGGTTATGTAGCGGAAGAGGTTGTTGAGTTCTGCGTCAATTACATGGCCGAGGTAGAAGCAATAGGAGTTCCTGTGTCTCGTCACGAGGGGAGGCTTGATGGTGTTGGCACTATTGGACGGGGAGCCATCTCTCCTGATTTCGATATGTACTCGAAAGCTCATTTTTGGGTCTTGCAACACATGACGGAGGTGTCTCCGTACATCGACGAGCACAAGGAGATGCTACGACAAGACAATCCTCGCCGATCTGAGGTTTGGATCACGGGACAACATAACAGTCAATTCAACGCGTGGATGAAAGTGCGAATCACCGGAGAGTCCGCAAGTGAGAACCTTAAATGGTTGGCAAAAGGGCCCACGTTTACTGTACAGACATGGCAGGGATACGACATCAATGGGTACATATTTTACACGAAAGCTCAAGATCGAAAGAGCACTGTGCAAAATAGTGGAGTGAGTGTAGAAGCTTTCCATGAGGGGTTCACCGAGACAGGCCCAACAAGGGTAGTACGTGGATTGAACTCGTACTACGGGTTCATTGAAGAAATTTGGGAGCTCGATTACGTACTGTTCAAGATTCCCCTGTTTCGATGCCGATGGGTCCAAATCCCACAGGGTGTGAAGGTTGACAGTTACGGTTTCACTTCTGTGGATCTCGATCGAGTTGCTTATAAAGATGAGCCATTCATACTTGCAAATCAAGCCATTCAGGTCATTTATGTCACTGACCCGGCCAATAAGAAGTGGCACATCGTCCTTCATGGCAAGAGAAGGATTGTTGGAGGTTAAAATGTCGTAGACGAGGAGGAATACAATCAATTTGATGAGATTCCTCCATTTGGAGATGGCGTACAGGTCGACACTGAAGACATCGACGAAACCAGTTACGTGCGTATGGATCACCAGGAAGGGTTATACTTTAAAAGTAATCAACCGTACGTCCTTATCTCTCTGTTTTCATCGGTATAGCTTATATCTCCTGTAATTCTCGTCTTTGCAGGGCCGCGGCAAGTGGAAAGTTGAGGATAACATGGCTGTGTATGTGGAAATTGTCGGTGAAAGTTCCCATTTGTATGTAACATTAACTTGAGCATGCTCCACATTGTATGTTAAATTTATTTGAGCATGCTCCACATTGTAACCAATTTTCGGATCTACGTACACTGTAACCAATTTACAGAGCATTTGGACTACATTTGAAATATCTGAGTGTTCATTTAAAACAAGTTTTCGAGCATTCACAGTTGAAAGCTATAGATCAGTTTCAAGTTGTAAAACTAACTTTCAATAGAGAGATTATCACGGACGGTTGAATTATCACAGACGGGTATGAATATAGAACCGACTATGATATTCCCAACAGCGTCTCCGACGCTTCAAGTGTACACGTGCACGGTCGGTTCTCAAGTCGAAACCATCTATGATAATCTCAGTCACAGTCGGTTCTCAACTCACAACCGTCTGTGATAATCTCTCACTATATAGATTATCACAGACGGTCTTTATTTGAGAACCGACTGTGATAATATTATCACAAACGATTATAAATATAGAACCGACTGTGATATTTTCAACAGTGTCCAATGCTTCGAGTTTTTGACATGCACCGTCGGTTCTCAATTCCAAACCGTCTGTGATAATCACAGTCACAGTCGGCTCTCAACTCAAAACCGTCTGTGATAATCTCTCTGGTGATTATCACTATGTCGATTATTACAGACGGTTCTGATGTGAGAACCGACTGTGATAATATTATCATAGACGGTTGTGAATGTTGGACCGACTGTGATAATCTCGACGCGGTACATAGTTCAAGGCGGGCTTTGTCCCGCTCATTTCCAGACTTCACAACTGTTTTCCCTAGCTCTCTCCACCCTCACACCGTCCGTCACGATCACCTCCATCGCTTCCCACCTTCTCCTCCTCTCCGTCCGTCGCGATCACCTGCATCGCCTTTCCACCGTCAGGCGCGATCACCTCCATCTCCCTCCCGCCTCCGATGCGATCACCTCCATCGCCTCCCCACCGTTTCTGTCATTCTTGGTTAATTATAAGTGTATGGGTTTTGTTATAGAATTATTAGTTGCAGATTTACTTAAACTGTTCTCTCTTTCACTTATGTTAGGAACTATGTCTGGTGACGAAATGCACCACTCGGGGAGTCAGAGTGACCTCGCTGGCGATGAGACGCCTGGGCCGGAGGTCGCCTCATCCACCGTGACCCCGCCGCAGAAGAGAAAGGGGCGAGGCCGGATGACATGCGCGCGTCTGGACAAGCAGGAAAAGCAGCACATCCAGTTCGACGACAATGGTGTGCCGGAAGCTCCAAACAAACTTGTCGGTCAGTACCGCTCACTATGCGGCAAAGTGGCAAGGGAGCGGTTGCCCATCACCACCTCCGACTGGGGTCAAGTGCCCCCAGAGTGCAAGGATGCGCTGTGGGAAGAAATGCAGGCGGCGTTTCACATTCCTGAGGATCGCCACTTCACCATCCGCCGGAGGACACTGATGTCAATAAACAAGGCGTGGAGGAACTTCAAGAGCCACCTTGTCAGGCTCTATGTGAAGGAGTCGAAGACCCCCTTCGATGACTTCCCTTTCGTGACTCCCGAGGCATGGCAGCAGTTCGTCGAGATGAAGGCCAAGCCAGAGTTCCAGGAGCTTAGTGCGAAGGGCCAGGCTAACCAGGCCAAGAATACCCATCCACACAGACTAGGCAGTGGTGGGCATGTGGGGAAGAAGGTGTTGTGGAGGAAGCAGGACGAGGAGGCTTCCCAGTCTTCAGTCGGCAGTCCTTATGCGGGCATAACGGACGTGCGCGCTCGCAATTGGTGCCAGCAAGATCGACGATGACCTCCTCTGGAAGCGTCTTTGTGACTAACCTTGCGAACAGGGAAGTGATCGATCGGCTGGTAAGATTGTCCGATCACGTACTATCCTCGTAACACGCATGCAATGGGTTGTATTGCTAAGTTCTCCTGTTGCAGGTGACGCTGAGTGCGCAGGCGGCATCCGGAGAGTTCAACCCGAGGAGGGACAGGGATATCCTCACAGCGGCGCTAGGAAACAAGGATAATCCAGGCCGCGTGCACGGCCTCGGTTCCACTGTGCCTTGGAGGCATGGTTTCCCTGATGATGAGGAGGTGGCTAAGAGGTGAAAGAGATCCCACCAAGCCCGCGATGAACGGCTCAAGGAGGAGATGCGATCGGAGTTCGCTGTTCTGGACAAAGCACTCCTGCAGCAGTTGTCAGAGATGCGGTCCATGTATGAAGAGCTAAGAAAGGTGACCCAGGGCACCCCCCTTCTAGCAGCGGAAGTACCGACCCCCATTCTTGGCCACCGTAGTAGCTGTGCGTCTACGCCGGGGTCTTCGCAGACGGAGCCCTCTCCAAAGTATCCGGTGGACTTTCTGCAGGTAATGACCGTTTGTCTATATTAATTCATTCGAAAGTGAAAAGCGGTGAAATTCAATATGTTAATGCGCACTGTTTGTAGGAACCTGCCTCCTGCAAGCTTATGGTGCTGGCCGGTCTCTTCCCGATCGAGGCTGCCCGTGGGATGGCGCAACCATGCACGGCGGGGGCCACAATCCACGGTGCCCCTCTATGTGAGGGTTTTGCACGGGTCCAGGTGGACAGTGTCTTTGACCATTGCAAGGGTTTTCCGCTGGAGAAGCCGCCGAACGACGAGATTACCACTCTCGGGGATGCGGTACACACGTTCGTGCAATGGCCCAAAAAAGACATCGTCCTGGATGGGGTAATTCCCCCACCAGTTTCATAATTCGTACTGTAATAATAGCCCTCAGAGTTAGTGTCCTAATACGTAGGTTCTTACATCACAGACATCACAGACCGACACACGGCCTACTAGCCAGCCGACCCCTCCGATGACGAAGCTGACTCCGACTAGGAGGCAACCATTCAAGAAGCTGGCTAGTAGGGGAAAAGCAAAGAAGAGCCCGGCGAAGGAGAGCGAGAAGAGTGCGCCAGCTCTCATGCCGTTCGCTCTGGGGATGCCCATGGCCTCCGATACCGCAATTTCGAGCATGGGGTTCGCATGCCCGAGCCTGCATGCATGGTACATGAGGAGGACAAACCAGAGCAAGACACAGCGTCCGACGCACATCATGGCCAAGTACACCGTGGCAGAGTTCCATAACGACGTTGGGACCTACTCGGTGACTTTCGAAGACCTGCACAATTTACTGAACAAAAATGCGCTCGACTTGTCAATCCTACGGTCTTGGGTGCTTTAAGTATCCTACTATCCTACACCTGTTCGTGCATATACGGATATATGTCATTTATTAATTGGTTACTTCCGTGCAGCTGTATGACCAGCTATGCCAAATCTAAGGGCATACCTGTTGGTTTCTTGGACCCCCAGATGGTCGCCGAGGTGATGTTTAGGACCGACGCAGACTTCGTTGTCGACTACATCAAAAGAGGGTTGTTTGCTCAGGTCGACAAGGAGTACATACTTGTACCCTACAACCAGAAGTGAGTGCTTTCATCAGTACTTCACCCGTAAATTAGTGTCTCCATGTGCACACCCCCAAACTTAGATTAAATTTTTAATTCTTTACGTGTAACATGTAGCTACCACTGGATCCTGCTGCTACTTATTCCGAAAAGGAACAAGGTTTTCTACCTTGATTCATTGTAGAGGAAAGGGTACTCGTATTGCGGTGCACGAGATGTATTCGAAAGGTGATGATATTCATGTGGACCTGTCTTGCATGCATCTTGATTTACTGTCCTCAAACTGTCAATTTCGACTACCTCAAACTGTCAATTTTGACTATCTACAGGGCTTTCACGAACTACTTTGCCGAGGGAGGGCGACAACACGAGCGGCGAGCCGATAAGTTTCAGTGGTTACAATTTTCGATACAAATTTCAACTGGCATCTGTTTTACTTTATAATGTGTCCCCGGCTAACTCTCGGTCTGTAAATTGGCAGTGCCATCAGCAGCCGGACGACAATACATGTGGGTTCTACGTGATGCGCCACATGTATGACCTGATCATCACCCCTCACTGCCCAGATTTCCCCGAGGTATACAACTGCTCCCCTTTGTATCGATTTGGCAGAATTTACAACTGCATTGAACTAATTTTTTCTGTACCAACTCTTGCTGTAGGGGCTCGACTTCCCTTCGGAAAGCTTTGACCCTCGGGAGATTGGTATTGTCCGAGGGATGCTCGCTGAGTTTTTCCTTGTGGAGGTTATATCAACCAAGGGGAAGTTTAGGGACCCGCAAGGTTCGTATTAGTGCGGCCTTACATTTATTTGTACATCTAACACACTGACTTAAAGCTTAGGAAAGTGGATAGCAATAAAGCCATTTCCAATAAAGCCTTCCCCCTATAATCGAAAAAGCCGTCCAATAGAGGGGTCTCAAAACCTATTATTTTTTAAAGGATAACTGATCAAAGAGACGTTAATTGTCGATTACATTTATTGGTTCAATCTCAATTGTACATATTTCTGAGTTCTGTGCTGTATATATGAAATGCTTGTACATGTTTCTAAGTTGTGTGCATGTATATATGAGACTGTATATATTTGAGTACTGTGCATGTATGAAATTCATGAACTGTATATATGAAATGCTATTTGTACAGAGGACATCGGTGACTGTTATAATCTCAGACGGTTTGTAAGATCAAAACCGTCTGTGCATATTTATGCACAGACGGTTTTGATCTTACAAACCGTCTGAGATTATAACAGTCACCGATAATGAAACTATCACAGATGGTTGTGACCTAAAAACCGTCTGTGATATCACACAATCACTATCTCAGATGGTTTTGACCTCAGAACCGTCTGTGATATCACACTATCACAGACGGTTCTGAGATTATAACACTATCATAGATGGCTTTGACTAAAAATCGTATGTGATATTCACTATTACAGACGGTTCTGAGAGTATAAACAATATGTGATAAGGAAACAATCACAGACGGTTTCAAGATTACCACCGTCCCTGATAATGACAATATCGCAGATGGTTTTGACAGACGGTTCTGAAACAACTGTCTGTGATAAGGACGCTATCGTAGACGGACCTGAGATCATAACCGTCTCTGATAATTTAAGTATCACAGACGGTTTTGATCTCAGAACCGTCTCTAATAATGTGAGAATCCCAGATGGTTTTGACATCAGAACCGTCTGCGATACTCATATTATTACTGACGGTTCTGAGATCAAAACCGTCTGTGTTAGTATGAGTATCTCAGACGGCTTTGATGTTATAACAGTCTGTGTATTATGAGTACCACAGACGGTTCTGAGGTTATAACCGTCTCTGATAATATGAGTATCACAGACGGTTCTGATGTCATAACCGTCAAGAATAATTTGAGTATCACATACGGGTTTGATCTCAGAATCGTCAGTAATAATGTGAGGATCACAGACGGTTTTGACATCAAAACCGTCTGCGATACTCATATTATTACTTACGGTTCTGAGATCAAAACCGTCTGTGGTAGTATGAGTATCTCAGACGGCTTTGATGTTATAACAGTCTGTGTATTAGGAGTATCACAGATGGTTCTGATGTCATAACAGTCTGTGTAGTATGAGTATCACAGACGGTTCTAATGTCATAACAGTCTGTATAGTATGAGTATCACAGACGGTTCTGATGTTATAACAGTCTGTGTAGTATGAGTATCACAGACGGTTTTGATCTTATAACAGTCTGTGAAGGGAGAGATCACAGACGGTTTAAAACCGTCTATGATAGTACATGATTATCACTGACTCGAATATCACTGACGGGTAAGAACCGTCTGTGATGACTGTTTTGACCCGACTGTGATAATGAATTCTGTAGTAGTGTTCACTCCTTGTGTCCACCCAAACCCTAAATCTGCCATGCCGCGTCGCCATGTAGCACCTGCGCCGCCTCGCATTCCTCCGCAGCCCTCAATTTTGCTCTTCACGACCACTCCATCGCCCACAGCCACATTCTTCTTTGTCTTCCTCGTCGATGACCACGACCAGCGTCTCCCTCGACCAACCATTCCTTCAACCAGACCACAACCCGACGACTTTAGTCATCATCGGGCTCCGGCCTCAACCTTCGACCAATCCACCTCCACACCGCGCGACGACCACAACTTCAACAACTAGCTTCACTTCAACCACGGCAAGCTTCCACAACCATCTGCCAAAGCTCTGGCGGCTCCTTGACAACATTAGTCCCAGCTAGGTCTCCAACGAGCATAATTGGTGACAATCCTTCTCTCATTTCCCCACTCCCTTGTTCTTCATGAATTGAATGAACTGAATGGATGTATGAGATGGTCTACTTTTGTAATTGTGAGTAATTGAAACATGTTCTTCTCTTTCCATTGCACAGTTTGAGTTCTGTTGAAATGATCATAGTATGGTTGATTTGTAATGATGTCCTCTATGCTTGGATGTTATTGTCCGAAACTGATGCTAAATGAACCATGTTGGAAACTTAATTTTGAATCTATCATGCTTCCTAGTTCTTTGATTTGCAATGTTTTAGAATCTTACCCAGCTTCTTGACCGAACTCTAGCAACGAACATCCTGGAGCTTAATTCTAGTGCATGTAAATTCCAGTCCCAGTGTTTGTTGTTTGCAAATTGGGCTCTTATTTGTAGCCGCATTGATCCAATGAGAGATTAGTTGTGTATGTGAATCAGATCATTGTGTTGCCAATTGTGAATATGTTTTCTCTGCTAGCTTATCATTGAATTCTAAATCATTCCCTTCAAGCCCTTCCATTCTATTGTGTGTAAATCTTATCTCCAGATATTTGAGTTACTGCAACTTGGGCTTGTGTTGAGGTCTTTTATGCTATTAGGAAGTCTGGAATATTGTGTTTCATGTGACAATTGAGTCTGGTTTTGTTTGGATGACTTGCGCTTTTAAGTGTTGCATGGTTGAGAGGAGTTGGGGAACTGTGGTTGAGTTAGTGTTTGTTTTGTTCTCGTGGTTCGTCGATACTTGTTGTAGATTGCGATCATAGATAGTTGTCATTCGTGTTTGCATCATCATCATTGCATCAAGCTTGTGCTAATTATTATCATGACACGACTAGTATGGATCTTGTGCTTACTTCATATCATGTACGGATCTATATGACTGTATATTTCATCCCTTATCCTTGTGATTTTATCGAAAATGGTTTTGTCATCAAACACCAAAAAGAGAAAGATTGTTAAGACAACTCTTTTGGGAGTATGTATTTTGGTGATTAATGACAACCTAACTATGAGACTAACATGGTTTAATGAGTATATGTGTTGTAGTCTCAAAATGGACAGCGAGATGAAAGCAAGAATGGGCATATGGAGAATGATGTTGATATGAACCACCTTAAGCGAGGTCAAGTTTCACCGAAGGTAAAATCGAAGATTAAGGATTATTTTCTTAGGATTATTTTCTTAGGATTTTATCAATCTCGATGCTTGGAGATTGATCGAGTTACTAGGATTCTTTTTACTAGTTTGACCGTATTATTGAGAGGAGTCAGAAACTAGTAGTTTGAGTCGATCTAGTGTGAAAGCTCAAATGCATTCATATCATATTGCACTAGTGCTCATTCACCTCTTGCATTGCTAGAAAACAAGTCTAGATTGTTAAAATTGGAGCTAAGATTTGAAAACTAGACTTGGTCGTATCTGCGCAAACTGGTCTTATCAGAAATCGAAACTGGTCGTGGTTGAAACAGTTCAAACTGTCATATAGGTACTAGACATGGTCGTGATCATAGCTAATACATAAACTGGTCGAAACAATATTCGTGATCTTCGTATCAGCTCAAAACTGGTCGTACTTGTATTAGACCTGGTCGTGATCGTATCAGTAGTACACAAAATGGTTGTCTCTGTTTTAGAACTGGTCGTATTCGTATTTGTACTGTGCTAACTATTCGTCTGAATGCTCAAGTATGGATATTCGACCAGTACTCTACTCGAAATGAAGTCATTTGACCACTAGCCATTCGACCAGATATTCAACCAACGGCTCAGACTTGGTCGACCTTGATCTTGGTTCGATCAAAACTGGTCAAAAATATGCTGACAATTAGCATGAATGTCAGTCTGAATGTGGACATTTGTCCAAAGAGACATGTTTTTTGAGCCTAAAATATTTGTACTATGCTGACTGTCCGCATGCATGTCCACGTGGATGCGGATGTTTGTGTTGGACATTTTGAGAGAAGGAAAGTTTTTGAATTTTCTAGAGACATTTAGGCTGTTCTAGGTCTCGCTTCTGTTGACAAAATTTTAGCCCTTGAGTTTGTTGGATCAAGGATGTCGACTAGAGGGGGGTGAATAGGAGACTTTTAAAATAACTTAAAGCTTAAAACAAATCAATGCAAATCAAGAACAAATAATATAAGCAAGGGGAAAAGAGAACGAACACAGTAATTTTTACCGAGGTATCGGAGACTCGCCCAGTCTCCACTAGTCCTCGTTGAAGCACTCAAGTCACTTGAGTTTTGCCTCAATACTCACGAAGAGTATTATCAACTAACGGTTGCTCCTTGTCCACTCCGGAAAGGCGAGCACCAATGCCTTGTACAAACTTGCCGAGCCTCTCCGACAATCTCCGTTCTGGAGAAGTCAACGGCCACGCCTCCGAACCGTCTAGGTGAGGGCGCTCACCAAGAGTAACAGGCAGCGAGGTCTTCTCTTGACCTCCAAGCACGCACCGAGAAACTAAGTGAATGCAAATGCAAATGAACTGAAGTGCTCGGTAGATCAGAAAACATTCGACTTGATCAAAAGATCAAGATTTTAAGTAGAAAACTAAAGCTCAAGAGTGTATAAAAAAAATGCTACTGCTTGTTATATCAAACTCATATCCAAAGCCCCTATTTATAGCCTCAAGAATCAAATGAACCGTTGGAACTAGGGCTGAAAATCAGCAACTCAAACTGACAGTCAGTTTGCCTAACTGACAGTCAGTTTAGTGCACAACGGCCGATAAAATTTACGGATGAAAATTTGCTAGCCGTTCGTGGTCGTTTATGGAAAGCTGAAACCCACAACTGACAGTCAGTTATGCAAACTGACAGTCAGTTCGACCACAGACTCGACCAAAATCAAATAGAAACTCAGTTAAAAACACAGTGGTTGAATCCCCAACTGACAGTCAGTATGGACAAACTGACAGTCAGTTTAGTACAAAAATTTTGAGCACAAAATACACCCTCTCTGGACAATTGTCAGTTAACACAAACTGACAGTCAGTTTAGCAAACTGACAGTCAGCCTGAACAAAAACAGAGATAACATTAAATCTAGAAATCCAAAAGAGGTGTTTAATAACTCGTTTGAAAGATAATTTCAAGGGCTACATTTTTGTCAACAGAAGAAAAAGCCATATCTGCCTAGATCTTTCTGAAAATTGCAAATACTCTTCTGCTGTCAAAAACTGAACTGAAAATCCAAATCTTTCAAAACAAATTTAAATCAAATCCAACCAAAAAGGATACAATGCAATGACCTAAGTTTCTCGGTTTATGTTGGAGATAAAGAGAGGACTTTCGCCACCCCTCTTTATAGTATGGTTAAAAATCTAAGCAACAAAGTCCTTAACCGATCTGTTTCCTAACTCCGAGATCGGAAAATAAAAACGGATTACCTTAGGTCCTTTGCTTTTCCGGCTTGCGTCTTGTCTTCATTTTCGCAACTTGTGCTTTTACTTCTTTTGCGTTGGGTTCGTTTTGTTCATCTCGACAATCTTCCCAACGGAGCCCTGTATTAATCAATCTCAAAAAGCACAGTTAGTCCTAAACACTCTGTTTTCATTAATCATCAAAATCAGGGTTAGGCATGAAGGCCTAGATGCAACAGAGTTATCTTTACAACAAGCCAAAAAGCACCTCAATCCAATCTCCAGATCAAAAGTTATGCTTGTTTTACTGATAGCTGTATAGATCCATGCAAATTGTCTGCATGGGACACTGACTGTCAGCATGAATGTCAGTATGAATGTCAGCATGAGTGCGGATATTTCTCCAGAGACTCATCTTTTTGAGCCAAAATCATTTTGTTCTATACTGAATGTCAACGTAACAACGCTGTCTATTAGCACATGTGCTGACAAAAATCTCAACAGCTTCTGACTCTGTCATAACTAGCCGTTTGAGGTCGATGTTGACTGTCAATCTTTGATGCTGACTGTCAGCATGTACTGACATTTCTACTGTGTGTTTCTAATGGCTAGATTTTTGTGTGGAGGTTATATATACTCTTCTTGCTAGTTGAGAGATTACCTTTGGCACCTCATTTCATATCCCTAGCAAGATCATTGTGTCTTTGAGCATACAAGTTATATTCATAAAAAGATTATCCTTATTGCTTGACTTAGAGCATTTGTGAAAAGCTAAGAATGCTTAGTGCACATCACTCGTCATTGTGCAAGCTAGTGCTAGAGTGTGGGCATTCATTTGCATCATTTGAGCTTTCAGCACTGAGCAAAATATTTAATCACATAAGTCAAGAGATATGTATGACGATTAAGAGAATGTGAAGCGGGAAGTGGAAGCACAAGTTCAATCAAGTCATACATGAAATTATTTGAGGAACCTAACCTTCCAAAATATCTATCTCAAATATCTTCCAAAATATCAACTATCTCAAATATCATATCTCTCCCCCTTTGTCATCAAGCACAAAAAGGAAGGGGTGATAACTCAAATTGCGATGAGCAATATCTTCGGAGTCATTTATTTATTTAGTAAGTTTGCAAAAATGAGTTGTGATAAACTCCCAAGGGATGTTGATTTTTAACTTTAATTTGTTTTTATTAAAAAAAAGATCTCAAGAAAATTTGCAAGTATATTATTTTGGAAATACAACCAAGATATATATAGAAGGATAACAAGATAATCAACACACAACAGATGTATCAATGACATTTACTTCTAATCATGAAAAACCTATATGCATCTCATGGTTTGGTGTGAAAATATCCGCTTGTTGTATGTTTGCTTTTACATGATTGATTTCTATATTTCTTTTTGGCAATGATCTCTTATACAGTGATACCGAATATCAATATGCTTTGTCCTAGAATGTTGAACCGAATTGTTTACAATCTTTACGGTACTTTCATTATCACATAGTAGTGGCACCCTCTTGAAGGCAATTCCATAATCCAACAAGATTAATTTGTTTCATCTATAAAATTTAAGCACAACAACTACCCGCTGATACATATTCCGCTTCGGCGGTTGAAAGAGCTACCGAGTTTAATTTGTTTCTTGGATGACTAAGAGACTAGAGATCTAGCCAAAAGTTGACAACTACTGGATGTACTTGTTCAATTGATCTTGCAACCCACATAATCCAAATCCGAATAACCAAATAATTTAAAGTTTGTATTTTTGGATACGAAAGACCTATGCTAGGATAGCATTTCAAATACCTAAGGATTCTTTTAATTGCAATCAAATGACATTCCTTAAGAGATGGTCGAAATCTAGCACATAAGCAAACACTAAATATGATGTTGGGCCTAGATGCGGTAAGATAAAGCAAACTACTAATCATAGATCAATAGAGTTTAGAATCAACCACTTTTCATTGTCGTCCATATCGAGATGTCCATTTGTAGCCATGAGAGTTGCTTGATTTGAAGTGCTAGGAAGAAACTTAGCTCTCCAATCATTGACATCTCGACTTCTCTAAACATCATCTCACCAAACTCTTGACAAAAAGATTCATTAGTAGAACCAAAAATAATGTCATCAACATATATTTGACACACAAAGAATTCATTCTTGATTAATTTTGTGAAAAGTATTGTGTCAACCTTCCCAATTTTAAAGTCTTTTGATATAAGAAAATTATACCAAGCACAAATTGCAATGAGTGATTGGAAATAAAAGTTTCAATCCTCAAAAAAATTTCCCTCCTTTTGACATTAATTACCAAAAACATACAAATGAAATATATGCCAAAAAGATCATAGTTGGTTTGACATGCAAAAACAAAAGCCTTTCCAACCCCAGCACATGAACCATGATGAAATGCAAAAGATGGAGAGAGAGGAGCAGAGATCTAACCAAAGCAAAGGGAGGAGAAAAAGAAGCCAAAGAGATTAAGTAATCGTCCGACTGCACATATTTCGGACAGAGTCCGTTAGGGCCGGACAAAGTCCGGTTTTGGCGAACAGAGTTCGGATGGTTTGGAAAAACGGTTGAAACTTCTGAAATTTCAGATTTTGCAAGTTTTCTTCAAAATTTGAATCAGGTTCTAGAATAGACTCAAATATCATGTCAAGAACTTAGATGGATAAAATTTAGATGGATGCGATTCGAAAAAGATCTTGATTTTATCCCCAAAAGAGATTTTAGGGTAAAAGCAAAAGGATTTTCACCAAATCTTCAATTCTTAATGCAACTTGGATTTTTCTGAAATATTTGGACTTGGATGAATTTGAAATACTATT
This sequence comes from Pharus latifolius, assembly GCA_019359835.1. NCBI lineage: Eukaryota > Viridiplantae > Streptophyta > Magnoliopsida > Poales > Poaceae > Pharus > Pharus latifolius. The sequence continues at coordinate 24,764,653 of CM033319.1, forward strand.
TCAAGCCTAGACATGGAAGAAAATCCAGCTCAAATAGCTAAATTCACAAAATGCACGTTTTTGGTAATTTCGGGTCGAGAGTCGTTTTCGGGCGACTTAGGATATGTGATAACTTGAAAACCGTTGGTATTTTGAGAAAATGTTCAACATGAACTATCTTTGGGTGATTGAGTTCTAAGTGTTTTGTGTGGAAAGTTTTTTTTCCAAAACTCAATCCATCTTGTTTTATGAAAATAAGTCATTTGGAGCCAAAACAAGATTCCGAAGCTTCCAATTTAGTCAAAATTTAGGTTTTAACTTGAAATTCTCATTTTCAACTTTCAAAACCTTTGAAAACATTTTTGGAACCTATTTTGAAGGTTTTGTGGCATTTTTGAACATTTTTTAGTATTTCAAACACTTTTTCACCTTTTGATTCGAAAATGACTATTTTACCTAAACACTTGCACAATTTTGATTTATGTACACAATTATGGTATACAATTATTCAATGAGTTTGAAGTTGCTCCCCCTTAATGTGTCATCCAAGTTTGGTCATAAATTATGTGTAAGGGATAGAAATGATCTATTTGTAAATAACGAGAGTTCAACAAGAATCAAAACAAAAATGAAGGTCATGAATAGGGTTGTGTAGATTTTAACCGAACCGAAAAATCGAACTGGAAAAATCGAACCGGAAAAACCAAACAGAACAGAAAACCCGTTTTTTTGGTATTTGGTATTCAGTTCGGTAGGCCATTTTAACTCTGTTTAGTATTCGGTTTAGTTCAGTAAAAAACCGAAAAAATTGGGAAAAACCGATTCCAGCCGCCTCCTCTTCCCCGGCTACCCGTGTCGCATCCACCACCAACCTCCACCCGTCCGTCCGCCGGCTCCGCCCGTGCCAGTGTGCCGCCGCCCATGCCTCCGCGCATGCCTCCTCTGCGCCGCTGGCCGCGCCGCCACTCGTGCCACTGCCATTTGGTCGTCGGAGCTCCATTTTCGTTGCATGCATGCCTTGTCACCGCCGGTTGCTGTTGACGTCTAGTCGCTCCGGCCGTGCGTTTCCGGATCTATTCACGTCACCAGATGCACCTTGCTTCCAATCGTATTCTTGTTGAGTTTCAGCCCTTCTCGTGGTCGTTCTCCTGAGTTTCGCCGTCGACCTTCCTTTCTTCCCCATTTCTGGTCGCCGTGGAGGTCTCGTTGATTTTGGCTGCCATTCTTCGATTGCCTTCTGTTTCACCATCTCCAGTATAATTTCCTTTTAGATCCAAATCTCGGATTTCATTTCCATCATTTTTGGATCGAGTTCTTACCCTGTTTTACCCTAAAACCTCGCCAAATGTGAGTTTTCTTCATTCGAGCTCCAAACCTAAATCTGTCTGGACCGTCCTACCACTGAATAACCCTAATGCATATTCTCCTTCTGCCACTAATTCAAATTTCAATCCTAAAACCTTGTTTCAACACTTTTAACTGTTTTCGAAAACGATTACTATTCATTTTTACTCTAAATACCCTGTTTTCAAAAATTCAGCGTTTCAACCTTAATCAAATCCAATTCTTGGGCTACAGTACCTAGACTTATTAGATTTACTATATAAGAATACTTAGAATAGCTCATCCCTTACACACAAATTCATCGTTTTTTTTACAAAATGAAAGAGCATTGTTACTAAAACATGTGTACAAGAGAAATTATAATATCAAACGTTCCAAGTGCAAGGTGTTATGATTCTTTTGAATAGTCATTAGTTGTGTGTTGTTTTGTTGTACCTGTGACTGCATCATGATGCTGGCAATTCCCAATGCATCTCTCAAGCTTGAAGTGAACAATCCTAAGGGACTCCTATCCACCAAAAATTTTATTTGACCTGCAGCGGTGCCGCCTCCTTCGACTTTGGTGTTTAATTTAAATTTTTGATCACTTTAAATCTTCAATACTATACTATTATATATTACTCTAAATCGTAAAGCAAAAAAAGGGTCAAAGATGTTATATAGGTTCGCGATAATTTGGTAAATTTGATATTTATCGAAACCGAACTGAATTAATTTGGTATTTACAGAAACCGAACCGAAATTTTTTTTGGTAAATATGGTATGTAATGTGCAATATCGAAATTTAAAAAATACCAAAAAACCGAACCCAAAAAACCGAATAAACCGAACGCACACCCTTAGTCTCATGAACTCCCTTCTTTATGGCCGAAAACAAAGAATATTTGAAATGAAATAAATTCAAGGCCATGTCATGTTAGGAGCAAGAGAATACTATTTGGCATAAATTTTATTTACGTTCATTTTTGAAGTTCTCACAAAATAGTATTTGGATCAAACGATTGAATTCCAAAGATAATCAAGAAGGATCCAAATGAAATCATATCGAGAAACCATCCAAACAAACACCAAAAATCATGAAAAGTTTCATAGAGATAAATAATATCAACACAAACACTTTCCATGAAGATCCAAGATTCAGATATTTTAGTTATTTGAAAAAAATGAGAGATTGACATCCAATTTGATTGAAAATTTTCTTAAACAATGTGTCTTCTTTATAATCATAGAAACATACGCATATAAATTCCAAAAATTCCAAAATGAATTCTGGAGATAAATCATATAATGAGGAACTAGCTTGCCTTTTACAGTGAAGCCAAAATTGGAGCCAACAATAATATATGAAAAAGACAAATGTTGACTAGATTGAAAGTTTCAGATTTCAGGTTTTGAGTAAATTATTTTACACTTGTAAAGGCACCTGAAAAACGACGCAAATGACTTCCAACATTTTTGAGATAAATTAACAGTAAAGATCAATCATAGAATATAAAATATCATGTAGAAGCTTTCTTCAAATAGCCAACCAATTTGAGAGATATAAAAATGACAAATCAGTCAAAAACCATGAGAAGTTTGAATTTGCAGATTTCATATTTGATTTGTGAAAAATCAAATGTTGCCCAAATCAAATCCAATTGAAATGAAAATTTGCAGAAATGATTTTTAATGCATGACTCATATTTTGCAAAAAGGATTTTCCAAAAAGCATTTTTCAATCAAGAGTTATAATCAAATGATCTTTATGTTAAGCAAGAAGGTTGAAGTTCGACAAATTTTTGCAAATTGAGTTCAAATTTGATTTTTATGGGATTTTTGATATGAAAGAGTTTACATGAGTTATTCATATCATTTTGAGTCGAAGCTCTCTAGTAAAGACCATAGAAATAGCTAAACTCTTGTTTTGCATGTATAAGATATTTCGGGTCATAGCAAGTTTTCTAGTGAAAGTCAAACACTCATAACTTTCAAATTAAAACTCTTTTGAGAAAGTTTTCAATTGTAAACTTCTTCGGGGTAATAATATCTAGGAGTTTTGTAAAATAAGTTTTGGCAACATCCAAATTGATTTTGATTAGCGCTCGAAACCGATTTGGTTAAAAAACAAGATACTCGAAGATCATTTTGGAGCTAGTTTTAATAAAAACATTTGAAAATCACCTTTCATCCAAAGCCTCTAAAAATCTTTTAAATACATTTTGAAGACCATTTTGAGAGGAATTGATGATTTTTAGCCTTTTAAATGAAAATTTGACATTTTGTCAAAAAGAGTTAATTTTAAAAGCTTACACTTGCAGTTTTGAAATATTTCACATATAAGGGTGCAATAGACAATGGAAGCATTTATAAATTACTACCCCTAAAAATGTATTATCATAGGTTTTAAATTTTCACTCTTTTGCATAGTTGATCATGGAGATTAAGCCAATAAAGAATAAAGAGAGAAAATGCAATGCATTTTAAAAAAAAAATCAAAAAGAGTTAAGCCATTTTTGGTACCCAAACCATACGAGACCCTCTAGCCTTGTCTTGCTTAGGCGAACCAAGTCGATGACATCTTTTAGCTTGCTAGAAAGCTCCCGATCCTCCGCAATGAAATCATCATTCTTGATATGCTCAGAGGTGGAATGTATGTCCTTCTCCTTGTAGGATCAAGAATGCCGACTAGAGGGGGGTGAATAGGAGGCTTTTAAAATTTCTTTCTCAACTAAGAAACTTTAAAAGATGTTTAGGATAACCTAGGGTTACAAAGGGTTTAACAACAATCTAATCAACTAGTTGCATTCAACCATATGGAATAAGCAATTCAACATGCAACAACAATTTAACACTAGTTGCAAAAATTCAATATGAATTATACAATACACCAAGCAACTAATGAGTTAAACAATTGTGTCAAGGTAAAAATGAAATGAATAAGAGATACGCAATTGACACAATATTTTACCGAGGTCTCGGAGACTCGCCCAGTCTTCCCTACTCCTCGTTGAAGCGCTCACACGTGAGCCTCGCTTCTATATCCACGAAGGATATTTCACTCGGGTTGCTCCTTCTCCACACCGGATAGGCGAGAACCACACCTTTCACATGTTGTTTGTCAACCTCTCCAACAAACTTCAACCGGAGAGATCGCGACTCTCCTCCGACACCGTCTAGGTGAAGGCGATTCGCCAAGAGTAACAAGTCGGATGCGCTCGCTTGAATGAATCACGTGCTAGAAGCTCAATGATGCAAATGAGATGCTTAACACTCTAGCACTAGCTTGCAAATGGAGATGAAGTGCACTCAACACTCACAATCTCTCCCAAATGCTCTCTCTCAAATCCACTAAGGATTTTGGGCTCAAATCTAGCCTCTAGATGCAATATCTCATATGTAATGAACTCGGCTAGCTTTTCAATAGAGAAATCAACTTCTTGAGTCACCCCAAATGAATGCAAACACAAGATATATATAGCTCTCAAAGAAAACTAGCCGTTTGCCACGAACAGGCGAAATTTTGTACAGGCCGGACATTATCCAGCCAATACAACAAATTTCGACCGTTGTAAAACGTCAGTTACCGTTGGGGGATTTTTTTGTAAAGGCCGGACAATGTCCGGCCATTTCAGACAATGTCTGGCCATGACGAACAAAAGCCCCCGGACATATATATCTGTCTCTGTTAACTCTCGGCTCAAACAAATTGTATAGCTCGGACAATGTCCGGCCACACCAGACAAAGTATGGCCCGTCCGAACAAAAGCCCCCGGACGGATGCAAACATCTCTGGTTCACATTTTGCAACACGCTCAAAAAATTTGTACAGGTCTGACATTGTCCGGCCATCTCGGACACTGTCCGGCCAATGCATGTTGACAGTAAAATAAGCATAACTTTTGATTTAGAGATCCGATTGAGGTGATTTTTGGCTTGTTGGAAAGACCTATAAAGGCCTAGATAGTTCTAAAAAATTCAAAAACCTTCCTGCTGCCAAAATGTCCAACACAAAAAACATTTCTAATGAAATTTTGGGTATTTGCACATATGGATTTACTGTTTTCTCGTGGATATCTCAGTTGACACTTAGCGACGACCACGACCAATATGATTTACGAACTAAAACCACAGGTCGAATATCTGATCGAAAATAGGTGGTTGGGTGGATTTGGTCGAGCATACGCAAGCTAGCCGAAAACTGATACGACCAGCTTGAACTCCTACGACCACGACCAAACCCTAAACAAGGATACGATCAGAATGTGCAAATACGATTACGACCAAGTCAAGAACTAGCCGTGCAAGAGGCGATAAAACACTAGTGCAAGATGATATGAATGCATTTGAGCTTCCACACTAGATATATTCAAGCTACTAGTTTCTGACCCCTCTTAATAGTACGGTCAAACTAGCAAAAAGAATCATATCAACCCGGTCTATCTCCAAACACCGAGACCAGTAAAATCCTAAGAAAACAATCTTTAATTTTGGATTTTACCTTCGATGAAGCTCGACCTCGAGAAGCTCGACCTCGCTAAGCTTGACCTCGCTCAAGATGACTCATATCGGCATCATCCTCTTCACGCCCTTGCTTGCTTTCATCTCGCAACCATTCTGAGACTACAATACATACACTCAATGCACAACGTTAGTCTCATAATCAGTTTGTCATTCATCACTAGAGAAATTACTCCACACAGGAGTTAGCTCAACAATTTCTCTTTCCGGTGAAATGACAAAACCATATTCAACAAATAGTAAGAGATGAATCATACACTCATATAGATCCGTATATGATTAAGATATACGCACACGATCTATACTTCACATGTCATGATGGCAATCAGATCAGATGACTAATATGATGAGCTCCACCTCAACATATGCATTGATGTCAAAACCTCAATAAGGAGCCATCAAAATTCTGGATTTATCTCATGACATTCCAATTTATACTTAGCACAAGATTGATGCAACCACCGAGCTCCCTCTCTACATATGCATCAATATTAAACCCACAACTAAGAAAACATCCATTTCAGGGTTTATCAATAATCAATTTAATTTACTTGTGCTAAATCAGGATTTATCTAAATTGTCATTTAATCATCAAATCTGACATTCTCCAGATTAACTTTAATCATCAGGGATTTATCCAAATCGTCATTAATCATCAAAACCTAGATACCTAGATCGACCTAGATCCAACACTCCTTGGACATAGCCTCATTTGACATAAGCATGTTAATGAGCTCACTCGGTGAAGTGTCGGAGAGGTCACCATTGCAAGAGTGGTTATGAAGTCTCCATAGAGACCCTCTGGTAACACCTCAAGTAATTTCCTACAAATATCTAGATTAGAAATATTAGTGCCATGGGCTTTGAACTCATTTGTGATGTTGATCAAGTGATCATATATGGTGGAGAGTGTATCATGCTCCAACATTACAAATGCCACATAGTGTCGTATCAAGAAGCACATCTTAGTATGCTCAAATCTAGATGTGCCCTCAAAGATAGACTCAAGGGTGGTCCAAATATCGTGAGCGGTTGAACGATCACTCACTAGTTCGAGCACATCATGGCTAAAGGATCTAAGAAGCATATATTTAGCCTTTGTATTTAAGAGGAGAATATCCTTATCCGAAATCAACGAATAAGTCATACCCTTCTCCACTAAGCTCCATAAATACAAATTCAATGCTTCAAAATAAGTACTCATAATAATCTTCCAACGAAAATAATATGAGCCATCAAAGTGAGGAGCAATCAAACCAAAATTCTCTATCGAGTCCATCCTTTCTCTCTTGGCGGTAAAGCTAATAAATGAGAGACCTTGCTCTGATACCACGCGTAGGATCGAAGATGCCGACTAAAGGGTGGGGTGAATAGGAGGCTTTAAAAATTTTTCGACTAAAACAATTTTTGTAAGATATGAAGGAAAATCGAGTTTTCACAAAAGGGTTTAAAACTATTTAAGATCAAGTTGCATTCAACAAGATAGAAAATGAAATACAATATACAACAAAGAGTAAGCGGAAGCAAATAAGTAAAGGTAAATATAAGGTGTGCAAGAGAGACAAGTGACACAACAATTTTTACTAAGGTCTCAGAGACTCGCTTGGTTTCCCCTACTCCTCATTGAAGCACTCACGCGTGAGCCTCGCTTCTATATCCACGAAGGATATCTCCACTAGAGTTGCTCCTTCTCCACTCCGGATAAGCGAGCACCAATACTTTTCACATGTCTTTGTCGGCCTCTCCAACAAACTCCAACGGAGAGATCGCGACTCTCCTTCAACAACCGTCAAGGCGATGGCGATCACCAAGATTAATAAGTCGTACACCTTCACTTGAATAAATCAAGTTCTAGAAACTCAAATGATGCAAATGAATGCCCACACTCTAATACTAGCTTTCACAATGATGGATGATGTGCATTAAGCACTCTTAGCCTATCATAAATGCTTCTCTTCTCAAATACTTTCAAGAATTTGACTCAAATCTTAGCTCTAAATACAAGAGAGTGAATGCAAGGAGCTAGGCTAGCTTTTTCACAGAATTTATGAGTTGATGCACACACAAAATGCTAGCCAAGTCAAGGTATATATAGCCCTCACAAAAAACTAGCCGTTTGTAAGAAACTGAGCAAATTTTTTATAGGCCGGACGTTGTCTGGTCCGGGTAGCACAAGTCAATGTGATCGTTGAAAACGTGTCAGTTACCGTTCAGCTACTTTTATAATGGCCAGAAAAATCGCCTCTTGTCCGGACAAAAGTCCCAGACAGATGTAAACGTCTCTGGTTCACTTTTATAATTTTGCCTCAAAACAGGGTTGTACTGGGCGGACATTGTTCGGCCATCACAGACAATGTCCGGCCTGTTCCGGACAAATACACTCGGACATATTTATATGTCTATGGTTTCATTTTTCCTCAAGACTGAAAAAATTTGTACTGGCAGGACATTGTCCGGCCATCACAGACAATGTCCGGCCTGTTCCGGACAGATGCACCCAGACGGATTCATATGTCTTTGGTTTCATTTTTCCTCAAGGCTGAAAAAATTTGTATTAGCAGGACATTGTCTGGTCATCACAAATAATGTTCGGCATGTTCTGGATAGATGCACTCGAACGGATTCATATGTCTCTGGTTTCATTTTGCAAATATCTAGAAGGTTTTGTACAGGCCGGACAATGTCCTATCACCACAGACAATGTTCGTCCTGTGCAAACCGAAAACAGGATTTAAGAGTTTTCACTCCAAATTAATTTTAGGACTATGATTTTGTCAACAGAAGCAAGACCTAGATCGGCCTAGATGTTTCTAGAAAATTCAAACAACGTTACTGCTGCCAAAATATCCAATGCAAATGTCAGTGCCCACGCGTACATGCATGTTGACAGTCCGCATAGAATCGATTAGTTTTGCTCGATGAGCTTTAAGCCACTGGTCGAATAGCAAGTGGTCGAATACCTTTTGGTCGAATGATTGGAGGTCAAATAGATGCTGGTCCAAAGACCAATTTGTGTCTTAGATATGATCATGACCAGTTCTAGTGCTTATACGACCAATACCAGTTCAATAACAGATACGACCAGTGTGTATAGAAATGACCACGACCAATTTCAATACTTATGCGACCAGTTTTTGTTTACTCTATGCAACCACAACTAAGTGTAGATTTCAAATTTTACCTCGAATTCTGACACTCTACACTTGTTTTCTAGCAATGCAAGAGGTGAATGAGCACTAGTGCAAATGATATGAATGCATTTGAACTTCCTCACTAGATTGACTCAAGTTACTAGTTTCTAACCCCTCTTAACAGTACGGTCAAACTAGTAAAAAGAAGTCATATCAACTCAGTCTACTCCAAACACTGAGACCGATAAAATCCTAAGAAAATGATCCTTAAACTTTGATTTTACCTTCGGTGAAATTTGACCTCGCTCAAGGTGGCTCATATCAACATCATTCTCCATACGCCCTTGCTTTCTTTCATCTCGCAATTCATTTTGAGACTACAACACATATACTCATTAAACAACGTTAGTCTCATAGTTAGGTTGTCACTAAAATAATTAGCACAAGCTTGATGCAATGACATGATGATGCAAAGACGAATGACTAATATGATGAGCTCCCTTTCAATATATGCATCTATATGAAACCACAACAAAGGAGACATCAACTTCAAATCCAAGATAAGAAAGCTCCAAAATAAAGGTTTAACAAATTTCATTTCAATTACTTCTGCTAAATCAAAGTTTATCCAAATTTTCATTAATCATCAAACCTAGATGCAACAGATATAGAAGCGAGGCTCACACGTGAGCGCTTCAATGAGGAGTAGGAGAGACCAAGTGAGTCTCCGAGACCTCGATAAAAAAATTGTTGTGTCACTTGGTTTTTCTCTTACATACTTTATATTTGCCTTGACTTAATTGCTTCCGCTTACTCTTGTTGCATATTGTATTTCATTTTCTATTTTATTGAATGCAACTTGAACTTAGATAGTTTTAGACCCTTTTGTGAAAACTCAGTTTTCCTTCATATCTTGCAAAAATTGTTTTAATCGAAAAGATTTTAAAGCCTCCTATTCACCCCCCCTCTAGTCGACATCCTCGATCCTATAGTAGCAACAAGCAAGGTCTCTCATTTATTGACTTTACCGCTAGAGAGAAAGGATGGACTCGATAGAGGATTTTGGGTTGATTGCTCCTCACTTTGATGGCTAACATTATTTTCGTTGGAAGATTATTATGAGCACTTATTTTGAGGTATTGAGTTTAGATTTATGGAGCATAGTAGAAAAGGGTGTGACTTATCCGTTGATTTTGGATAAGGATATTCTCTTCTTAAATACAAAGGCTAAAGATGTGTTTTTTAGATCCCTTAGCCATGATGTGTTCAAATTAGTGAGTAATCGTTCGACCGCTCACGATGTTTGGACCACCTTGAGTTTATCTTTGAGGGCATATCTAGCTTTGAACATGCTAAGGTGCACTTCTTGATGCGACACTATGAGACATTTGTGATGTTGGAGCATGATACACTCTCCACCATATATGATCGCTTAATCAACATCACAAATGAACTCAAAGCCCATGGCGCTAATGTTTCCAATCTAAACATTTGTAGAAAATTGCTTAAGGTGTTGTAGGAGGGTCGCTATGGAAACTTCATTACCTCTCTTGCAAACAGTGACTTCTCCGACACTTCATCGAGCGAGCTCATTGACATGCTTATGTCAAATGAGGCTATGCCCAAGGAGAAGGACATACATTACACCTCTAAGCATATCAAGAACAATAATTTCATTGCGGAGGATCGGGAGTTTTCTAGCAAGCTCAAAGTCATCATTGACTTGGTTTGCCTAAGAAAGACAAGGGCGAAATCTTGCAAGAAGAGCTCAAAGAAAACTAGAAAGAAAGCGTCAAAATCAAAGTCTTCATCTCAAGAAAAAATCTATATGCCTTATGGCATGTGACTCGACGGTATCAAATACTTACTTCTCCAATGATGAGCTTATGGATATGTTTGTAGGGTTAAATGACTTGCTTGGCAATATGACTAAAAGTTTTTGCACTTTGAAAAATAACTTCTCATCTTTGAAAGTGCAATATCAAGAGTTGAAAAGCTCTTATGATTCTTTGCTTTCCAAGGATGCTATTAGCTCCACAATTACCTTAGATGTTGGACTTGCTTGTGACTTACTTATTGATCCATACTTAGAGTCACATACTTCCACTTTTTTTTTTGACGAAAGGCAGTAGGCAAGAAGCCTACTGCTAATGATATATTAATATATAAAATACAAGAAGGAAACAGAGAACAAAAAAAGAAAAATTACAAATGGTTAATCCAACTAAAGATTTGAAAGTGGATCCTTTGAGGAGATCTTTCAGCCACCAGCTTCATGTCCAGAATGAAAGCATTTCTCCAGTACGTAGGAGTAGGAACTACCTCCTGAAAAATCTGCATGTTACGACATTTCTAGATATTCCATAAGGCCACAATGATAACCTCCATGTAGAAGTCTTTAATAATTGAGTTAACGGATTTAGAGTTCCAAATTTCGTCCATCCAAATAGAGCTTGACGGTCAATTCAAGTTGATAGAACTCCAACATTGCTTGGCAAAGTATTCGAAGAATAAATGAGCTTGAGTTTCCAAGATCCCTCCAAAACAGAGTTCACAAGTCAAAGAAGAAATCTGGAAATTCTTTATAGTAATCCTCTCTCTAGTATTTAACCGATCCCAGAGGAATATCCAAAAGAAAACTTTGTGTTTAATCATACAGCGGTTCTTCCAACATCCTTTGAAGATAGGGTGAATATGACAATCCCCCATCAGTCTTTTGTGAATATTATTGGTTTGAAAAGACAAGGAGTTACTAGAAATCATATGGCAACAGTCATTAGTGGAAGCATCACCCAGTTGATCCAATTGAAGGGCAAGCAATTGTTGGAATTGAAGGAACGCTCTCTCTGAAAGAGGAAATTGAAAATAATTGTTACCCAAGTCTAAATTCCAGAATTGTTGGACTTTGAAACATCTAGCAGAGAAAGAGAACAGTTCAGCCCATTTGTGAGCAAACAATTCTAAATTCTAGAGATCCTTCCAAAAATCACATGTATCTCCTTTCCCAATTGTGCAGATGGAAAGTCCTTTAAAAATAACTAACAAACGTAGTATATCTTTCCACCAAAAGGAGCCAACCAGCTAGGAATCAAGAGGGAGATTAATAGTATAGTAAGAACTCCAAAGAAGCTGAACCCAGGGAACAAATTTTTTGTTAAAAAACTTGAACAAGAACTTTAGAAGCAGCGCCAAATTCTAAGACCTTAAATTGATGATCCAAAGCCCTCCATTACATTTCGGTCTACAAACTTTCTTCCAAGCCACCAGACATTGTCCACCCAAACACCTTGATTGACCTTTCCAAAGGAAAGCCCTCCTAATCTTATCTATTCTTCCAATAACAGAGGAAGGAATCTTCAAAGCCGACATTAAGAACATAGGAAGGGAAGATAGCACCGAATTGATAAGAGTTAACCTTCCACCAAAAGAAAGAAAAGAGAATTTCCAGCCTGTTAATCTTTTTTCAATCTGTTCAATTATCATCTCAAAGTTTTCTACCTTTGGTTTGGAGATGCCAAGAGGAAGGCCAAGGTAGGTGAAAGGAAAAGAGCCAACAGGGCATCCAAGAATACCAGCAAGATTCAAGACTAAATCATCAGAACAATTAATCGGGATCAAGAAGGATTTAAGAAAGTTAACTCTTAAGCCTGTAGAACTGGCAAAGGTGTTCAGGAGAGCCTTCAAAAGGAAAATTTCTTTAGCATCCGCTTTAACATTGATCAAAGTGTCATCCGCATATTGAATAATAGGAAAATCATCATTATCAAGCACAAAGACAGGGAGACTAATAAGACCCATGTTCTTAGCATGATTCAAGATAGATTAAAGAAGATCAGTTACTAGAACAAATAACATAGGGGATAAAGGATCTCCTTGTCGAACTCCCCTTTTACAAATAATCTGCTTCCCACGAATTCCATTCAATAAGATTTTGGAGGAACCAGAGTTAAGAATCATTTGAATCCATTTCAACCAATTTCTTCCAAAGCCCTTAGCCTTAAGAACCTCCAAAATAGCTCCATGCTCCATAAGATCGAAAGCTTTTTCAAAATCCAGTTTCAACAACACCGAATTCCTTTGGGAGGACTTGCAAAGGTGAATATATTCATAAGCCCAGGCAACACAATCTTGGATAGATCTAGATTTTATAAAACCATATTGATTACAGTGAATAATCAACGAGATCACCGATTGAAGGTGATTAGCGAGGAGCTTAGTGATGATCTTCAATGAACTATTGAGCAGAGAGATAGGCCTAAAATCAGAAACTTTTTTGGCACCCTGCTTCTTAGGAATAAGAGTGACAAAAGAAGCATTAAGTCTATCAAGTTTTACATGACCATCAAAGAAACAATGAAGAAGATCATAGAAATCCTCTCTTATAATTGGCCTGCAAGATCGATAAAAATTACCGTTAAACCCATCCGGACCAGGACTCTTATTAGTTGGTAATCAAGAACAACAGAATCAATCTCAAGAGGACTAAAAGCCAATTCCAGACCAGAGAGCTCTTCTACAAAAGATGGGAGAACCTCGTTGAGATTAAACATCATTCCTAAATAATCCGAAGAGCCAAATCTGTTTTTGAATGAAATCCACAAATGATTTGCAATGTCAGAAAAAGAAGAAAGATCCACATTGCAGTCATCTTTCAAAGAGACAATATGGTTCCTTCTAAAGTTACTTGAAGCAACAGAATGAAAGAATTTGGAGTTTTCATCTCCTAGTTTCACCCATCTAATCCGACCTCTTTGTTTCCAATAGTCATTCCTGATTTTAAGTAAATTGGAGAGATGTTTCTTTAAAATGTTTCTAAAATAAAATTCCGGCCTAAATAAATCTCTCTATTCTTCAAGACCATCAAGAAGGGTAAGAACACTTTGACAATAGTCCACTTGAAATTGAGATATCTTGAATTTCTTATGCCATTGCTTTAGAACCCTTCGGAGAAACTTAAACTTATTATTAATTCTTCTGGCAGCATTAGAATCAAAAGAACCAGAGTTCCAGGAACTTTTCACCAGATTCAAAAAACCAGGTCTAGATATCCAGAAGTTTTCAAATATGAAAACCTTCGAAACAGGAAGGGAAGAAGAAATAACAATGATACCCGGGGAATGGTCAGAGTTGATCCTTGAAGAAAATTTGACCAAAGTGTTGGGAGAAGCCTTAAGCCATCCTTCATTAGGGAAAAACCAGTCTAACCTCTCCAGTATCAGTTGAGCTTGCATATTAGACCAAGCATACTTAGATCCAGTAAATGACAATTCCTCAAGAAGAATATGATTGATAGCTTCATTAAAACGATCAGCTTCCCCTGAATTGAACAGACCTTTATTTTTGTTAGAAGAATAACTCATGAGGTTGAAATCACCTATGAATAACCAAAGCATATGTGAAGGAACAGAGATATCACGAAACCAGTTCAAAAAATCAATCTTTTTTGGGGGGGCAACAAGGACCATAAACATTAGAAATCAACCAATGAGCTCCCGAGATCTTATTCTTAAGTAAAACAGTGAGTCAGAAATCATTATGAACAACATCCATCAATTGAAACAAGTTACAATTCCAAGCAGTCAAAATACCTCCCGAATTACCCCTGGAAGGAATAAAAATCAAATTCATTCCAATCCTTCGGACAAATGGCTTTAATAAAAAAGGAGTTAATCTCCTCCATTTTAGTCTCTTGAAGACATAAGATAGAAAAATTATCCTCAGTTATTTTTGATCGAACCGCAATCTTTTTAGCTGAGGCATTAAGACCTCTAATATTCCAAACAAGAATACCAAATTTCTTAAAGGCATTCATTAGTAAACCACAATTACCTCTTAATAACAGGATCACATGGCAAAGCCATGTTTAAGTAGGTATCAAAAAGCCAACAGGCAAAGTTTGGATAGATAACATTACAAGCCATCCAGACCAACCAGCAAAACAACCAACAAAATAACTTGAAACTTTCCATGACAGAAAAAACAGCCATCTTAATCATCTAAACTTTGAATCAAAGGAGCTTGAAGCTTCTCCTTGGAGATCAACTCCAAAGGAATCCCACAGAAAGAGCCAAAGGCTTGAAGCATATCAATAGAAAGCTCAGGAGCAGCATAAGCAGAGGTCCCTGGTTTGAAGCCTTTGAACTTTGCCGCCAATCTAGGAGTTCTACGAAGACCAGAAACAACTAGAGGAGTTCTTCCCTTAACTTTGTCCAAACGGTAAGGAGAAACGCGCTTCTTAATCTTCAGACAAAACACCTGAGGGGATGAGATCCTTGTCGCCAAAGGATTAAACAAACTCCAAGAGGACCTCAGGCATAAAGAAGAATTAAGTAATCTGATGGAAGACCCTAGACAAGGAACCTTCCAAGTCACCAACAGAGCACAATTCTCAGCAAAAATCACAGAGGCTTGAGTCAAATCAAATGAAGACAAAGAATCCTCCATCTGATCCCAAGGATCCCAAACTTCAAGACGTTGGGGAATCAAAGCATCCCAAATCGGATCGCCTCCTCCCTCATATCTTCAGGAGCATCACCTTGGGTCTTCTAAATTAGCATCTTCATGGATATTATTATCATCATCTTGAGGGGGATGGGGGTCCTCAGGATCATCTTCATCTCCTTCAAGAGCATTGGTAGGCCGAGAAAGGCAAATAACAACTTGCACCGTCCAGCTACGACCAAGGGTTTCAATGGGCTCAGTGATTACCAAATAACGAGGAATGTCAGAGAGAGCAGTAACTAAACATTTGACCATAGCATGCGATCTGTCACCAATCCTTTGATAGTCAGCATCCCATTCTCGAAGGAGGCCAAAAGAAGACACAGCTTTACTCAGAGTAGAAACCGACCAAAAATCCAGCGGAAAGTTCAGCAGAAGCAGCCAAACCTCCTGATTGAAGCCAACCCTCCTCAAATTGAAGCCATTGTCATGTTGATTGAAAAACAACATAAAATCAGCCTCAACATGAAGGCCTTCATTCATAAGAATGTCTCTTTGCAAAGGAGAAGGAAGACGAACTGCAGCATCAGCAAGACTAGAAGGAGTAACTAAAGCTTGAATCCCTCTAGCATTTTGGAGATAGTTTCTAACCACATGAATTGGCTCCACTGCCTCCGGCACCACATCAGCAATAGCCCAATTTTCATTTGCTTCACTTCTGGTAGAGACGCACCTAATGCGCAAGGATCTACCATGAACAACAATCTCTTCCAAACCCTCACGAAGAAACGGGGTAGGATTTACCCAGTAATTGCCATTTTGCTAATGGACGTAGCAACAAGGGCGGAGGAAAGAATTGAGGCCAGCACGAAGATGGAAGAAGGAGAGTTAAAATCTAAGGCAGATGGAGCGACCCTTCAAATGACAGAGGGGTTAGCGCAAAAATCGAAGAACTCAGAGAAGCTATCAAAGTGATGAGTGACGTCCTTTCCTTTGTTCAAGACCATCCTGGCCGCATGAGAAAGCTTAGTTCCAAACGATGAATCAAACCTGACCGTCTGATCTAAAATACCCCCACCAGCAAAGGGCGTGAAAGGCGAAGCAATGGCAGAAGCACAACCATTCTTAACCAAAGTATCTTTGGGAACAAAAATTCTTTTACTCTTCAGATCCAAAATCCTCTTAAAACAAGAGCTCTTAATATGCCCATAATTAAAACAACTCGAGCACCGGACCAAAGAAACACAGTCTCTTTTAAAGTGCCCCGGAGCAAGGCAATTAAAACAAAATAAGTCCTTCCCAGAATTCAAATTTGAAGAATTAATCCTCAAGGAGTGCTTATTAGAAAATTAAAGACGATCAAACACAGAAATCTTCCGATTATTCAATTTATGAGAGGAACCATCTGAAGGAAATTGCAGTCGATCAAATATTGATTTACGAATGGAATGAACACTTCTCTTGGAACGAGAAGCCAGATTTCTTCTCTTAGAACTAACTAAATGCCAAGCATTGTCCTGTTCAATAAACCATTTATTAAGTTCTCTTTACCAATGGGGGCCACCATTGTTCCAAAGAGAAAAGAAGATAGCAAAGTTCTGATGAATAATCTTATTAATCCTGTAAATGGCTAAACCCACATGCTTTCCACTAACAGAGAATCTGAAGCTAGATTCTATTAAAATCAAAACTCGAAAATCTTTAGCTTGACCTCCAAAATAAGCAGCAAGGATTAAACCCAAAGAGTCCTCAGAAGGATGAAATTTGCAACGACCAAAGGAAGCCACTAGAAAGAAATCTTCCAAAGAAAATCGATGATGATTAGTAACAGGAGCATGGTACAAATCCCACATATAATTCGCGAAATTACGACCCTTCAGCCAATCCAATGAGGAATGAGCCAAAGCCATGCGGACAAGCAGAACCAAACAGAACCAAACCAAAACGAGAGAGAAAGGAAACCAAACACCAAAGGAGCAAGCAGCAAATCAGGGGAAGGATCAAGAATGAGCAAACTAGTCAAGAATCAGAAGGAAATCCAGGATTGCTTCCCATCTTCCCTTTCGTTGGCCTAGACAATGCATTCTTACTTCCACTTCACATGCTAGCACCTCTTGTAATGACTTAATTGTTAATTCATGTTTAGACTCAAATGCTAACTTTATGGACACTAGTACTTCATGTGATAATTTATCTATTGATTCATTTATTGATTCATATGCTTGTACGATTATACTAGTAACTCATACCATGATTTATCTAGTGACTCATCTTTATGCCATGGTGTTAGTACTAGTTGCTCCTCATTTGATATGTCTAGCTCATCTAGTGATTCTATTATTATGCCTTCTAGTTCATCTACTTGTGATGATATACTGTCATGTTCTCATTCGCATCATGTTTCATGTGTTAACACGAAATTATCTCATGTACTTAAAATTGACAATGATGAACTTAATACTAAAATAAATAGATTGATCCATGACCTTACTAGATATCATATGAGTAGTGCTATGCTAGTTAAACCCCTTCAATCATAGATATTCATTTAAAAAGGAACAATTAAATCATGCTCACTTATCTATTAAGAGGAATCACATATTTCACCGCATTCATACCATTTTATTTGTAAAGCCCTCTCGAACTTCATGTTTCGCATGTCACTTAATAGAGAAACATTCGCATGAGTGTGTATCTAACCCTTTAGAGTTGGTTCTTTTGACTCTTATTTGATTTCTTATTCTAGAAGGGGTTTAATTGCAAAACTTATTGATGTCTCTTTTCAAAAACCTAAAGATAGAGTCATTTGGCTACCAAAAGATTTATGCGACAAGTCTAGAAGGCCTCACACGGTTTGAATACCAAAATGGGCTTGACTCTTTTTTATATTTTAAAAAAATTGCATCGCATTTTCTCTTTTTTCTTTATTGTTTTAATATTCATGGCCAACTATGCAAAAGAGTGAAAATTTAAAACTTATGATATTACATTTTTAGGTGTAGTAATTTATAAAGTGTTTCCATTATCTATTGCACCTCTATATGTGAAATATTTTAAAATTGCAAGTATAAACTTTTAAAATGAACTCTTTTTGTCAAAATGTCAAATTTTCATTTAAAAGGACAAGAATCACAAATTATTCACATTGTAGTTGTTAAATGAATGAAAATACTATAGGAAAGTGTTTTCGATTTGTTTTAAGGCAAAACATGGTGATTTGGATGAGTTCGAGTCGAATACGTGAAAAAATAGGATTGGAATAGACTCCACGAAGCGAAAGGTGAAATGACCCAAAGACGCAACACTACTAGAGGCCGGCACAGGTCTTGACATGCTCACGCCCAGCGCAAGCATGAGGCATGTCCGAACCTGTGCCCAACTCGATTACCTAGCTCCACACGATAGTGCTGAGCACAGGTTGTGACACGTCCATGCCCATGTCGATTTGCTGTTACAAGAGATTGAGTTCGGGTTGTTTTTAATTGTTTTGATTTAGAGTTCGAAAGGATTAAATTATGTAATATTTTATGCCTCTTAGGTTATAAATAAACAAGTCTTTAACACCTTAAAGCATCTAGAAAATTACATTTAGTTTCTCCTCACTAGTTTAGTTTTGGTTTTGACTCAAGTTTGTAATGTCGATCTGAACAATGTGTTTCTTCATTAATATTATTCGGTATGTTTTTATTTAAGTTTGATTGTTGGTTTTCTTAATGGTTTTGTAGGAGTAATTTTTCCTAGATGAACTAATTTGGAGAGTACGATTTTGACTCTGGTTTGCTCAAAAAATTTTTGATTTAATTGTCTAAATTTTTATACTCTCAACCTAAGCTTTGAGCTCATCCACGGTATCATACTCTATGAAACAATCGGTACTCATACATTAAAGCAACATGCAACCACTGCGTCTTACTAATTAATCTGGGGTTTGGAAGGGTTTTGTACCTAATTGAGCTATAGTAACATGTACAATCCTTTGGAATCGTTGTTTGGTTTTCAATTATCAATTTAGTGAGTTATGTTGAAAATTTTAGTAAATAATTTGTTGATCTACTGCCTTTGCTATAAATCATGCTTGACGGTAATGAAATTCCCAAATTATAGGCTTTGCTCATCTGATTTCTTAATTCTAATTTTAGTAGTTTTAGATTTAGCTCTTCAAGAACTCCAAACAATTTTTAAATTTATATTAATAGTTTCATTTTAAACAAATTTCACACTTATTTTCTGTGAAATCAATGCTCAATAATAAATCATCTGTTTGTGGTATAACAAAATACATTCTTATAGGGCTGGTTAGTGATGGTGCGTTTAGAAGTTTCCTTGAGTTCTCCATTTTAGACTTGACCTTTTTATTTTTTTATATATCATGTTTTTTTTAGGAAGTTTTTTAACATACTTAGAATTCACTTAACATAAAGAAAAAAAAATAAAAAAAATTGGCGGGCAGCCCACCTCGTGCTAATTGACACAGTCGTCCTTGCCCCCTTGTTTGAAGTGGCGTACGTGGAAAAAGGGGTGGGGGTTGCAGCTGAGTTTATCGTCACAAAATTAACGCTCAATTTTTTCCGATTTTGAGCGGTCTGGGATCTAGTTGAGAGATATTTTTATATTTCTTTAGTCTTATATAATTACTAGTAAATATATATTAATAAGTGTACACGTAGAATCTATTTTAACTAAATTTTTTCTATATCTCATTAAAAAAATTGGAGTAAAAATTGCTACGGAAGCAAATATTTCTTGTCCATTAAGACATCTAATAGTCATTACATATATATGTGAGGTTTAATTGAATATAATCAATTGTGTGGATGGTTTAGTAACTAAGTTTTAGTGAGATTGAGGCAAAAAATAATTTAGAATAATAGCCATTAGATGTCTCGAATCAATGAATAATATTATCTAGATTAGCTAATCATAAAAGAAAAGAATTTTCATAAAATGAAAATTTATATATTATATAGTAGTATAGATATATATTTTTAAATGGTGCTCACTACCTCTAATACTAGTCATTACTAATTATAGTAGGCATGAATTGGTAAGGCCTGTAATTGGCCAATTTTTGACGAGAAACTGATGATTGTTGAATCATATTTCAAAAAGAAAAGCAAATGCAAGATATAGATATCAATCGTCATTATCATTTTTCCTTAAAAAAATCGTCGCCATCTGATATGTTAAGAATAATTTAGGTCATATATAGTTGGTAGCAAGTGTGTCTGCGTCTTAAAATTAAATTTCTTGACAAAACTAGTGGCTCGTGAATCAGAGAAGACCGAGTGGAAAAATCCAAAACCGGCGTTAGCAGCCTACAAGGAATATTGAGCCGCCGCTCCGTCACCAGCAGGTCAGGGTGGTGGTTTGGTCTCCTACCCCGTCTCTTCTCTTTCACCAATGACGCCATTTCCAGATGTTTCCCAATTTTTGCAGTACCTCCTACCTAATGTTTGATTGAGATATGTTATAATGGAGTTACCATTGGATACTGTATAATCTACATTTCAAATGAACCACGCGGAAAAAATAGGAGATACTTTTTTATATTAATGCCATAATATAAATTGCCGATTGATTTATTGGACGGTCCAAAACAAATATAAATTTCAAATTACAATTATAACTATAACAGATCATCTTTTTTTCGTGTTAAGGGTGTGTTCGATCCGACTTCAACTTCAACTTATCAAGTGAATTAACTGAAACCCAGTTGAATATGTGGCTCTCTTTAGTTGTTTCTCGTGTGGTTTCAAGTTATTTGACTTGATAAGTCGCGGCCATTAGATCTAACTTCTCCAGCTTATTGTTCAACAAATTCTTCATGAGTCCGTCGCTCATAACCTTCACCCATAATCGTCTCCCTTGCACCTATCATGACCATCTATCACATCATCATCATGAGCTCATCGTCCATCACCGACACACCTTGTGAGTCCCGTTGATAAATTGTCTTACGTGGTTACAAAGTTAGAGAGCATCTAAAAAAGAATCTTAAAATATTTTAAGTAATTACTATTCATTCTTTAATTGTAAATCTGTTCACATATTCTAATAGAAACATATTTCTCAAACCATTCAGCTTTCAAGCCCTAAATTTTTACCCTATTAGTTTTTGAGTTTATAAAAATAAGTCCCCTTATAGGCTTATAAACCAATAAACTTATAAACTGATTTATTTAAGAAACTTTGGCTCGCACAAATACCCCCTAAATGACCTTAATGCAATGTATAGCTCATATATTTCATTCAGCTACATCAGATGAATAGAAGTTTCTATTTAAATAGCACACTTTTAAAAAAATAATTGTAAACTAACTTATTGTCGACGATCAGAGAGTTGACTACCGATCTTATGAAATAAACAATACTAAAAAACACCAAAGAATTTTTTAGACAGATTCAAACCCTCGAACAAGTTGAGTAACAATCTTACGTCATGTGTGTTGTATTATATGAAGTGTATGAGTCAATTGAACATTCCAAAGAACCCTCATTTTTCCTACAACACTTTTGTTATTTATATCTGTATATGAGCAGTTACAATAAATAGTTGCTAAACATAAGTTATCACCAGTTGTGGACAACTGCATAGCAGTTGCTGGAGGATTACTCGGTAGTTGCTGAATAACCGCAATATGGTTTATGCATGACAACACCTTAAGGTCAATCATGTGTTGTAGTTAGGGGAACCTCCTCTAAAATTCTTGGAAAAGTATTATTGATAAGTCTTGGTCAAGTTTTTAACCAACTTTGAACTTAGTCTTATCAATAGTCTAAAGGCTGATCCAAACTGTTGGTTCAATTAATGGTTTGGAACTGGTCAAAATCATTACTTGATTAATGACTGTAAATTGGTTTAAATCATCAATCATTACTTAATTTTGTGTCGAAAACCTAACATTAACTAAGTACAAGAATTAAATGTCTCAATCATTAACTAAGTACAAGAATTAAATGTCTCAATCCACATCACTTATACTTTGTGTTTTTTTTTTTTGAAAAAATAACCTGCCAGCTCAGTAATTCGCATGTGATGGGTGGCGGTCATGGGTGTGACCCGAGATAGGGGTGACCCATGACAAGTGGCTATCACTGGTGTGACCCTTAATAGGTGGACACGAGTTTCTTTCTTTTTTTTTTCCCTTTTGTTCTTTTGCCAGGAAACAAAACTGAACTGACAATTTTTTATTTTTTTCATGATTAATGTCTAATGATTTATAATTCTGATTGACGATCCGTTTAAACCAATGAGCTGTGAGGTCAAAACATCAAGTTGATACAAATGAATTATTAATCGGAGTTATGGATAATAAAATGTTGTCACTAAATCTTACAATTATGTCGAGATCAATATCGTGTAATCTATAACTCCAATTGACACTTTATTTGAACTAGTAGACTTGTGAGGTCAAGATGATCAATTCAATACAAATGGAGCATCACTAAGAGTTATAGTTAATAAGATAATGATATTGAAATAATGTAAGATTCAAGAATAATATTTTATGATATATAATTCTAATTAATGATCCGTTTGTGTCAATCTGGTTATTTTCACCTCACAAGTCTACTGATTTAAATGGATCGTCAATTGAAGTTATAGATTGTCAAATATTGATCCTGAAAGAATGAAAATTGTAAGTTTAATTTTGTTTATAGACAAAAAAAAGAAAAGGACATGTTGCGGCCCCACCTGACATGCTCATGTCGCAGAATTAGCTGAGTTGGCAGGTCATTTTTTAAAAGAAAAAATGAAGTGTGGGTTAATTCTATAACGGAATGGCTTACAAAACTATTTTTAGTTTATTTGCTTCCACTTTTAATGTTAATCAATAAATTTTGATCTAATAAACATCAATTGATCCACTAGAGATTTTAGGGTGTTGTATGTTTTTTTTAGATTGTTATATTTTTTATTTTATTGTATTTTTTAGATCATTGCATTTTTTTTATTTAAGTCGTTGCATTATTTTTAGACTGTGACATTTTTTAAAAAAAGAAAATTTTGTGTGTAAAAGTTATAAGTGGTTTAGACATGCCCATTTTGTAATTATCTACTTAAAATAGGTCATGAGCTGAATACAGCGTGACATTTCCTGTCGGCACTATGGAACATACAAGTACAGGCGTACAGCCCTGTTCTGCGGCTAGGGGATAACTCTCCTAGTCATTTTCATTTCACCCATCGGTGGACCACGCGCCCCTTTGGTCATTTCATGGTTATAATTATTATTATTATTCTTCCCATTTTCCGTTCCTTCCTTTTTACCATCGGCACTATTGTTTTAGACTTCAGTTCTATATACACCACAGACCAGATCCAAAAAAGAAGTCACCACAGAAAAAAATAAATTCATGTTGCTTATTTGTGAGTTGTAACCCTGTAGATACTTGGAAATGGGTGTGGGCATTCGACCTCGCGAACCGAAGCATCAAAGGAACCAAGAAGCGTACGTCGGCGCAGAAGGTGATGACGGTGCCTCGCCGTCGCTCGCCGCGCTGTACCTCTACGGCGACGTGCTCGAGTCGGTGGTGGCTCACGTGCCGGTGGCCGACCTCGCGGCCACGGCAGGCGTATCACGGGAGTGGCTCCGCGCCGTGCGAGCCGCGCTGCGCCGGCGCCCGCGCCACCTGCCGTGGCTCGTGGTTCACCTCCACGGGCGCCGACGCCGCACCGCTGCCTACGATCCCCACTCCGGCGCGTGGCTCACCGTGACGGCCCCGCGCCACGCTACGCCATCACACGTCCGCCTAGTCCGCGGCGCCCGCGGGGACCGCGTCTGCTCGCTGTCCTTCTCCGGCCTTGCAGTCGCTGGCGATCCCCTTGGCACTGTCGCATGCCGCGCAATGAAAGCGCCGAGCGTGTGGCGCGTTGACCCGGTGCTCGCCGCAGTGGGCGACCGCGTGGTCGCCCTCGGCGGTGCGTGCGAGCTGGCCCTTGTCGACGGCGAGGACGCAGCGGCAGTGGAGGTGCACGAGAACGACAGCTGGACGACGTGCGAGGCAATGCCCCCCGCCCTCCGGCATTCCGCGTCGGCGACGTGGCTCTCGGCGGCGGTCACAGAGCAAAGAGTGTACGTCATAGAGAGAACCACCGCGTGCGCGAGCTGGTTTGATCCGGCAAAGCGGCGGTGGGGGCCCACACGTCGGCTGCAGCCGGACGCTACTGTCTCCACGTGGGGCGTCGCGCCCGGCAGAGCCGGCGAGCAGCTCCTCTTGGTCGGAGCGAAGCGGGAAGGCAAGGAAGCGGAGAACAGAGTCGCGGTCACAGCGTGGGAGGTGGACGGAGAAATGCTTGAGTTATCAGCCGGTGGTGCGCACGGCACAATGCCGAAAGAAATGTCAGAGAGACTGTTCCCGCACGATGATGACGAGGAGGACGAGGAGGAGATGTCTCTATCGGTTGGAGTGTGCGGCAACTCGGCCGGCGGGTACGTGTACAATGCGGCCGAGCTGACGAACGGCGCGGTGCTCTACGAGCTGTCCCGGCCGACGCCGACAGAAGGGAAGGGAAGCATCGTGAAAAGGTGGGAGTGGGTGCCGTGCTCGCCGGCGATGGAAGCCGATCCGTTCGGCCGCGCCATCTTGGCGTGCTCGCCGGTGGGCTTGGACGAGCTGGCGCAGGGAACTGGGTCCCTCCTGGCGTGACCCGGCGCACAATGATGTTGCAAATGTGAAGAGTGGAGGGGAAAAAAATTGTAGTTCTCATATAACTTTTTTTTTCCGCCTTTTTAATATTTAAGTGCTGCTTTTCTCAAAGTTGAAGCATTTGCTGCTAAGCTTGTTGTATGTGGAATGCTGAGGTGGACGGTGAACAGTAAGAGCTGCTTTTTTAGGCTGAATCTTCAATAGAATATTCTCTAGTATAGTCTGTGTCACGTGTACGAAACACCACTCCAAACACCCCTTATTCCAATACAAAAGCGCTTCGCGAGGCGACTTCTCAAACGCCTCCCTCTTCAATGCAAAAGCGCTTCGAGAGGCACTTTGTGCGGGGTCCGCGTATATAATATGTATTAAAGATTATAAAATCACTAAAATAAAATTCGGATAATTCGAACACAATCAAATAAAAGATAAAAATTATAAACAACATTAAAAAATTTTAAATTCTAAAAATTTTTCTTATTACACACATGGAAATAAACAAGACACGTATTAATTAAAATTCGAATACATTTTAAAAGACTCTGCACAAACTACTACTCCTCGGTACTATCGTCCCCGAAATGCTGCCAAATGCGGTCAACCAGATCCCGTTTCAGTGCTGATGCGTTGGGTGAGCCCAGATTGCATCGTTTTGAGCTAGCATCTGTGCAAATATTGGCGGAGCACTCCCGTGGAGAGTAGGCGGTGTTACGGTAGATGTTCCTAGGCTATCGTACGACCCATCGGTTGGGTCATGAGAGTGTCGCTCATCCTCGATTATCATGTTGTGTAGGATGACACACGCTTTCATAATATTGGCAAGGATTGACTATCGCCAAAATCGACCGAGGCCGTGGACAATAGTAAATCGACTTTGCAAAACCCCAAAAGCTCGCTCCACATCTTTTCTTGCCCCTTCTTGGTTCTGTGCGAACAACATGTGTTTATCCGTTTGGGGCAAAGGTATGGTCTTCACGAAGACAGCCCATTCGGGATAAATACCATCGGCTAAATAGTACCCCATATTGTACTGTGTCCCATTAACAGAATACTGAACAATAGGAGCTCGGCCGCGCAACACATCCGTGAAAAGGGGGGATTGGTTCAACACGTTGATATCGTTGTTGAATCCAGCGACACCAAAGAAAACATGTCATATCCACAGATCTTTGGATGCAACCGCTTCAAGTATTATTGTAGGGACTTCTTGATCACCGCGGGTGACTTGGCCCCTCCACGCAACTGGGCAATTGTGTCATTCCCAGTAAATACAATCGATGCTTCCCAGCATCCCTAGGAAACCTCGGTTCTCTCCTTGCTGGAGAAGACGTCGGAGGTCGTCGACAGTAGGTTGACGAAGATATTCCTCCGCAAACCGATCAATGATTTCTTCGACGAAACGCTCCAGGCACTCAATAGCCGTCGACTTTCTAATGCGTACATACTCATCGACGGCATCGGCGGGGGAGCCGTAGCACAACATGCGTAATACCGCCGTACACTTCTGCAAGGGAGATAGTCCCTTTCGAAGGAGGGCATCTCTCCTCTCATTGAAGTACGGAGACCACTTCCTAAGAGCTTCGATGATTCGCAGAAAGAGGGGTCTCCCCATTGGAAACCGTCTGCGAAACAAGTACCCGAGGTAGACCGGAACGTCGGCGAAGTAGTCCGCGACTAGACGGTCATAACCGCCTTCGCGATTTCTATCAATGTACCTTCTGCTACCTCCTCGACGGCGGTGCGAGGTACCATCGTGTATGCTGGCTTCAAGGTCGTCAAGAACGCGACGGTGGAGGGGTTGGACCGTCAACCCACTCTGGACAAACCCCGCCACCAACTCTTCGACTTGGTTGATGGCTTGATCCTCGGCACTACTTGTGCTTGAACTAGAGAACATTTTTTTGGACAAGGCAAGATCTTTTGGGCAAGGCAAGATCTTGTGAAGATGAGATTACTGAGTTGTGAAGATGAAGGCTCAAGGGGCTCTGATATATAGGAAGAGAAGCAAATCAATCACATGGGTCTCTTCCAACAGCTAAATGCAAAGGCA
This sequence comes from Pharus latifolius, assembly GCA_019359835.1. Lineage (NCBI taxonomy): Eukaryota > Viridiplantae > Streptophyta > Magnoliopsida > Poales > Poaceae > Pharus > Pharus latifolius. The sequence goes on from CM033319.1 coordinate 24,791,749, forward strand.
TCCATCACATGCGTTAGTTCCAACGGCTACAATCCAAAAGCATCGAGCAAATGTGTCAATTGTACAACTACACGCCAAAAGCATCAAACACATATGGATCACATGCCAAAAGCAACGGCTAAAATTCAAAAGTATCGATCACATGCCACACAATTCAAACAAGTAAATCCAAAACGACTTAAATTAATACTGCGAGTACAATTTTACAAAGGAATAGTATATCGTTCGAGCTACTATTTATCCTTCATTTTCTTAATCATGTCGTTGACGTACTCTAATACGGCTGCATGCGCCGCCTTACGGGCATCCGAAAAATGGGATGTATCCCCTATAATCAGTTTCGTCAACGACTTCATAAATGTGGCTTTTCTTTACTTTTGGTCATCTCTTGCAAATTTTCGACTTCAGCAACAGCTTTATCGGTCACCCTATCGAGGTCAGCATTGGCCTTGCCGATGCGCTATAGGGTCTTCTCGTACGCTGAGGATGTTTCACTCATTTTGGTTTTACCCTTCCGCCTCTGCTTTGCAGCGTCCCGCCCTTCCAGTCGTGGAAGCTCGACAGGGTCATCGTCGTTATTTGACGACGACGTGTGGGCACCTTCTTTGTTAAGGCGAGCTCTTTTGGAAGAGTCGAAGTAGCTTCGGCACCACTTCGGTTGACCATGTACGGCACTCCACCAGTGCTCCAAGATGAAGGGATGACCCACCTCTTGCCTATACATATTACGTGCTTGAGACATTAATTGGTTGTCCGAACGACCATTGGCGTAGGCATCCCTCAACCTACAATAGATACCATTGAAGTGAACAATTTTCTTATTGCTCTTTTGTCAATGGTCTTTGCAGTGTCTAACGTCTCGTCTGCGATCGGGCGGACTGCTTGCGTTGTACAACTCAGCGACCTTCGACCAATACATGTCGAATTTTTGGTTATTCCCCTCGACCGGGTCAAGAGAGTTATTCAACCATGCACTGATCTGGAGGACGAAAAATTCAAATTTTGAAAAACTAAGATAAAACCAGGCGAGAAAAAATCTACGATGCAAATATTTAATATATAGATGAACACTCACAAGTCGCATGTCATCCTGCTGTGACCAGTTCAATCGTTTACGCCGCCGTGCAGTGGTTCCTTCGCTTTTGCCAGCATCGTCGTCGTCCTCGAACACGACCGGGGCCGTGCTATGCGGACTGCCGGTAATTGATACGGACGTGGAGCGGGAATTCTTTGTCGGTGCTTGCGGAGGCGACATCTCCGCGGGGACAGTCGAAACTCCGACCAAATGAGGATTCTAACCATAAGGGCCGTAGGAGGGTTGTGCGTACGGATGTGCATATGAATATGATTGTCCGTATGGAGGGGTGGGGCATATAGTGGATAGCACATCAGGTATGGTGGGAGAGGGGACTGAAAACTGGGCGGATTTTGGCTGCTTGGCGCTTGGGAGTTCTCCTCATCTAAATTGGCCTCGCCAAACCAATTCACATAACCGCTGGGGGAGTATTGGTCATCGGGAAATTTTCTGAAAAAAATTTGCACAAGGAGACAACGAAAAGTGTATGCTTTGGGTTTGTGTTGAGTGCAAATGAGATGAAGTTTTCTTATATTTATAGGCAGAGGAGCATACAATTTTTCACCATTTTTTTGTGATTTTTTTGGCATTTTTATGAATTTTTAGGGTCAGAAATGAATAAAAAAATGAAACGACTAGTTTTAAGGGCTATTTTTTCCTCTCACTGACAGGTGGGACCAGCCCAAAAAAACGCGCAACGACTAGTTTCTGGGCCTAAAAACCCCCTATGGCTGACAGGTGGGGCCCAAAGTCAACCGGGCTCACCAATCAGTGATCCAAATGACGTACAGTGGCGGGTGCACGAAGCACGGGACGCATGCGTCACCACACGTTTTGTGGGCCCCACCAAAATGCGCGGCTCACAACTCCACCGCACACACCGCCACAGACATGTGGGTCGTGACGCGTAATTGAGCCCACTTGTCAGTGTGGGTGACACGGGGTACGGCACGCAGGAGAGAGGTGGGGCCCACAAAACGCGTCTCGGGGGCGTCGCGCGTGCTCCAACGCAGGCGAGACGTCGGTGGGCCCCACCTGTCAGAGCCAGTTAGCTCTCTCTCCTCGCGCCGATTTTTTATTATTTTTTGGCGTGAGTCCCACATGTCAGAGCTCGGTGGCGACGAGATTGGACTCAGCCTTAGAACTGTATCCGTCCTCAAATAATTTTCACATTTTGAATTTTTATGATCTTAATAGAACAACTTTAACCATTTTTTTTAAAAGAAAGCTTGACGCCTGGTTAAATTATACGAAACCAGCAAGAAGCATCGCATCCGTTCACACAAAATAACATGAAAAATTAACATTCCAACTTCAGCAAGCTAAGACAGTACACATCTACCACCCAGTCATCCACCAGCCTTCAGAGTACCAGTTCTTGTTAAACATTCGCGAGCTGCAAAAAATATGCTATTTTGTAAATCATCTCTCCGCAGGATCTGCAAGAGGTTTGTTCTGAACTACAAATTTGTTTCGTGCGGTACACAACACCCACGTCAAAACCATTAGGCCGCGCTATTCAGTAAAAGTTATCTCAATATAAATATATAATAATATGTATATATTTTTTCTATACGACTAACCTAGGTATTTACAAGTATATAAGTGATCAAAATTGCTAAAATTTGATATCACATAATACTATAATAAATATATACTATAGTGGCGACTATTTAAGAACAACAACATCCACGGAAGGATTGATGCGAAGGCCCCACGGAGAAATTGTAAGCGAAAGCTATCGATTCTTTCCCAGTTCCGTGGCTTGCTGCCGTGGTTATCACGGTGGTACATGAGTTCTATTTTTCATTTTTTGTTTGGTTGTGACTTGCGACGGGGACAAAACCTTGATAGTTTTCTGAGATTTTTTTTGATAGTGTACGCACAAGTCACAGAGCGAGAGCAACCTGAGATATTTTTATCGGCGCTGATGGGCCGAGGCCCACCGAGCGTCGTGACCATTAGGATACCGTCGGTAATACCATTAAGATGGCTACAGAGGCCACCAAAACTCAAGCCCAATGCGAAGCCATCACCAGTAAGTCCACTACGCCAGTTCCTAACCTTTGAGGAATCTGTCATTTACTTGGGGCGTGTTTGGTTGCCTGGCCCAAGGCTTGGCCTGGCCCGCGGATGCAAAAATAGCTTGTTTGGTTGCCTGCACCACTGCTTCCAGCCCGGCCCGCGCGGTGCAAACCGTCCCGCTCAGCCTGGCTCGCGAAAACGCGAAACGCGCTCGTTTCCGTCGGCCTGGCCCGTGGGATACGCGCAAACTGCTTCCTTCGTTGCACGCGCAATCTCCGCCCCCGCCCTTAGGGTTACCTCACTCCTCTCCGCCCCCGCGCCTCCGCCTTCGCTCCTCCGCCTCCGCCGAAACCCCGTCGCCTCCGCCTCCGCCCCCGCGTCTCCTCTTCGCTCCTCCGCCTCCGCCTTCGCTCCCCCGCGCCGCCCCAAACCTCATCGCCTCCGGCTCCGGTGCCCCAAGACCCAAACATCATCGCTGTTGGATCTAGGTAGATCTTAGTATCTAGGTTTTGATGATTAATGACATTTTGGATAAATCCATGATGATTAAAGTTAATCTGAAGATATCAAATTTGATGATTAAATGACAATTTAGATAAATCCTGATTTAGCACAAGTAAATTGAATTGATTATCGGTAAACCCTGAATTGGATGTTTTCCTCGATTGCGGGTTTGATATTGATGCATATGTAGAGGATGAGCTCGGTGGTTGCATCAAGCTTGTGCTAATTGATTGATCAAGATGTTATATGTTAAATCTTGAGGTTGATGACTTCAGTTGTGGATTTGATATCGATGCACATGTTGAGGGAGAGCTCAGGATGATTAGTTATCCATGTTTGTGCAAAAGGTTGATGACTCCGTGTTCTGGATTTGATATCTCTATGTATGATTGAGAGAAAGCTCATGATATTAGTCATCCATATTGATTGATATCATAACTTGAGTAGTATGGATCGTGTGCGCATTTCTTGTATCATATATGGATCTAAATGATTGTGAGATTCATCCATTACTCATTTGTTGTTCAATTGAAATTGATTTTGTCATTTCACCGAAGAAAGAAATTGTTGAGTGAACTCCTGTGTGGAGTGATTTATCTGGTGGTGATTAATGACGAACTGCAAATGTGATTAACGTTTGCGTATTGAGTGTATATGTTCTAGTCTCAGAATGATTGCAGGATGAAAACAAGCAAGGGCGTGAAGAGGATGAAGACAATATGAGACATCCCGAGCAAGGTCAAGCTTAGCGAGGACGAGCTTTGCGAAGACAGGCATCGAGATGTCGAGCTTCGCGTGGTCAAGCTTAACGAGATCGAGCTTTGCGATGACGAGCGTCGAGCGGTCGAACTTCACCTAAGGTAAAATCCAAGATTAAGGATTGTTTTCTTAGAATTTTACCGGTCTCAGTGTTTGGAGACAGACCGGGTTGATAGGTTTATTTTTACTAGTTTGACCGTACTATTAAGAGAAGTCGGAAACTAGTAGCTTGAATCTATCTAGTGCGGAAGCTCAGATGCATTCATATCATTTTGCACTAGTGTCTTGCATTACTAGTGAGTCTAAGTGTAGTTCATGTGCATTAGATTAAATGTTTTGAAAACTGCACTTAGTCGTGATCGCCAGCTGTTTAAATTGGTGTATTTGTCTAGAGCTGGTCGTGTTCGTATTTGCATATTCTGATCGTATCAGTGTTGATACGTGGTCATGGTCATGTCGCTTGTTTGGCGGCTTTCTGTTTAGGGTTTGGGCGTGGTCGTAGGAGTTCGGACTGGTCGTACCAGTCTTCAACTCGCTTGCGTACGCTCGACCAAACCCTATCGACCACCTGTTTTCGATCGGATGTCAAGACCTGTGTGGTCGTGGTTGTTGCTAAGTGACACAAATCACATCCGCGAGAAAACGGCAAATCCGTATGTGCAAATACTCTAAAATTGCATTTGAGATGATTTTTGGATTGAACATTTTGACAGTAGGAAAGTTTCTGAGTTTTCTAGAAGTTTCTAGATCTTTCTAGGTCTTGCTCCTATTGACAAAATTGTAGAGCTCTGAGTTATCTTTCTAACAAGCCAAAAATCACCTAAATCGGATCTCTGGATCAAAAGTTATGCTTGTTTTACTGTCAGTATACAGTGACCGGACAAATGCATCCGTCCGGAGCTATTTGTCCGAAGTGGCCGGATAGTGTCTGAAGTGACCGGAAAATGTCCGGCCAGTACAAATTTTTTGAGCCGAAAAATGAAACGGACAAATGCATCCGTCCGGAGCTATTTGTCCGAAGTGGCCGGACAGTGTCTGAAGTGACCGGACAATGTCCGGCCTGTACAAGTTTTTTTGAACCGAGAGTTAACAGAGACATATCCATTTGTCCGGACGTTTTGTCCGGACAAATAGTATCCGTCCGGCCTTCACAAATTTCGCCCAACGGTCACTGACACGTTTGCAACGGCTGAAATTTTTGTATTGGCCGGACAGTGTCTGAAGTGACCGGACAATGTCCGGCCTGTACAACTTTTGGCCCGGTTTCTTGCAAACGGCTAGTTTTTCGTTGAGGCTATAAATACTTCGTGTTTGGCTTCATTTTTGGGTGCTCAAAGACTTCATTCTTCAGCTGAAAACCTAGCCAATTGAGTTGCATATGTGTTATTGCATTTAGAGGCTAGAATTGAGCCCAAATCTTGAGTAGATTTGAGAGAGAGCTTGATGGAGATTGTGTGAGTGTTTAGTGCACTTCATCTCCATTAGATTACTAGTGCTAGAGTGTTGAGCATATCATTTGCATCATTGAGCTTCTAGCACGTGGTTGGTTCAAGTGAAAGCGCATTCGGCTTGTTACTCTTGGTGATCGCCTTCGCCTAGACGATGCCGGAGGAGAGCCGAGATCTCTCCAATTGAAGTTTGTCGGAGAGGCCGGCAAAAGATTGTGAAAGGTGTGGTGCTCGCCTATCCGGTGTGGAGAAGGAGCAACCCTAGTGAGATATCCTTCGTGGATATAGAAACGAGGCTCCGAGAGAGCGCTTCAACGAGGAGTAGGGGAGACCGGGAGAGTCTCCGAGACCTCGGTAAAAATATTGTGTCAATTGCGTATTTCATAATTGCTTTATATTCATCTTGACACAATTGTTAAATTCATCATTCTTGCTTGTCATATTGAATAGTTCATTTAGTTGAATGCAACAAATTGTTTAAATTGCCTTTAAGCCTCATTGTATAATTTAGCTCAAACAATTATCGTGATTAAAATTGCTTAGCGGGGAAGAAAATTTAAAAACCTCCTAATCACCCCTCCCTCTAGTCGGCATCCTCAATCTTAGAATCGTCTCCGCCTTCGACGGACCCGCGCTGCCCCAAACTTCGTCGCCTCCGCCTCCGGTGCCCCCACGCCGCCCCAAACCTCGTCGCCTCCGCCTCCAGCGCCCCCGCGCCGCCCCAAACGTCATCGCCTCCGCCTCCGACGCCTCCGCGCTGCCCCAAACTTCGTCGCCTCCGCCTCCGGTGCCCCCATGCAGCCCCAAACCTCGTCGCCTCCGGTGCCTCCAAATCCCGTCATCCAGGTGCCCTCTCTACCCCAAACCATTCAGATCTGAGGATATTCTTTGTAAGCTCATCACTGCAAAACTTATCCTATTATACTTCAGAATAGCACATCTATGATATGGCATTTTCCTTTTGATAGAAAAACAAAATGTTTCTTTGCTTTATGAAAATACAGAATAACATATTTATATCTAATCTAATGTTTTCCATATGATAACTTATCAAAATGTGCTTCTGTGCTCCATTCTTGTCTAGATGTTTAAAATACTGAACAAACTTTATCCAGATGTTCCTTTTTAGGACCAGTATGATTAATTTGACAGAAGTTCATTTGTCTTGAAATTGGTAGTGCCATTGGAATGAAAAATTAGCAGTACATGAACATTTTTCTTCAAGATAGTAAAGATCTTAACAAGTGTTGGTAATTGGAGAACTCAAAATTGGGCAGAAAAGTTCTGGAAAATAATTCAATTGATTTGCATATAGGATGAACTAGTTTGGACCTCTTCCAGCTTTATTTCTCAACTGGTTCTCAGAATGTGATGGAGCATTTTCTACGCTGAAAGACTCATTAGGCATCCAGGCACAAGATGCACTTCCCAGTTCCACCACTACACCAAACCACCTCTTGTTTGGCAACTACCCATTTTGCGCATTATTTTTTTTTTTCCTAAAAAGGATGTCATGTTTTGTTCCCGAGCTGTTTAAGTTGCGTCCAGAAGTTGGATGTAGGAACATATGCCCTGTACAGACTTTTCCCTTTTCATTCTTTGTGCATTCCTCCCCATTCTTGGATGTGTATGTGTATTTATGAGAAGATAATTTATTGATCAACTCATGTTATTTTTCCTATGTCTAGTTAGTATTGCTGCTTAATTGACTGAACTCCTATCAGTTATTTGATACTACCAGAAGAATTTGGCAGTTGCCAATAATGTATATCACTATATGTTCAGTTGTTTTTGTCATGGGCCATAGGTCAAACCCCAGAAGCTTCCAAGTGGTTAATTTCCATTGCTTGTGTTGTTGGTATAACAAGTGTAGACAGCTATTGTGTCAAACCCCAGAAGGGGGTCATGCATCCAAGAATATTTATGCTTCTTCTTGCATATATCTCTCCAACTTCTATTGTGTCAAAAGCATCATAGATACTACTACAAATAGATTGTATCAATGTGCTATGAAATGTCCTTTTGGTAAGTGATCAGATCAGTAGTAGTAGTAATATGAAGTAGTAATATATATGAGTGACTAAATATTGGATTCATCATCTCTTCTAATATTGGATTCTGAATGATAGTTAGATCATACAGTTTGGATTTCTAAAGCTAGTTATTGCATTCTAACTTACATATGTATGGAAATGACCCATGTTGTGAGACAGCCTCCATTTAATTTGTTTGTATTAACGAAGTGTGTAATTTTTTCGCCTTCTCTTTATTAGATGGATGTAGTGAGTAGACGACGCCAACTTATTGCGAAAGCGGCTGCTCTTGTCACTGCGGCATATGTTATGTGCATCGTACGCCTTCGGAGGCGGCGGAATCATACACCTGCACTGACATACGGTCCTCTACTTGAGAGAGATTTAGAGAGACAGGCACTGTTGCGTAGGATCTACGAATATGACGACATCCAGTGCGTAGAGATGTTGCGGCTAAGAAAGGCTCCATTTTTCCAATTATGCTCATTGTTGAGGGAGAGGAACTTGCTACAGGATAGCTTCCACAGTTCGGTGGAGGAGCAAGTGGCAATGTTTCTTCATGTTGTTGGCCACAACCAAAGATTTAGAGTGATCAAAGTTAACTTTCGAAGGTCTATAGAAACAGTCAGTCGATACTTTAGGGAGGTACTCTATGCCATTGGTGAGTTAAGACATGAGATGATAAAACCCCCATCCACTGAAACCCACGTAAAGATTGCCAACAGTTTGAGATGGTCCCCCTATTTCAAGGTAAAGCCATTACTTGCACGATTAGTATAGACGAAGGTAATCTTCACCACTTACGAATAGTTGTTTACATTATTATATAGGATTGTATCGGTGCAATTGATGGTACACGTATCCATGCAAGAGTCCCAAAAGAGATTGTGGCCGCATTTAGGGGTAGGAAGCACTACCCGACGCAAAATGTTTTGGCTGCTGTGGACTTTGATCTCAGGTTCACATACGTACTAGCTGGCTGGGAAGGGTCAGCCCATGATGCTCTCATACTTGCCGATGCTTTACAAAGGCATGATGGATTAACGGTTCCATCAGGTATAGTATATCACCAAAAAATTGTCATACACTTCATACTGAATGATAACTCTTATATCTATATTGTTGTATTTCTCATTTGTTAGGCAAGTTCTATCTAGTTGATGCTGGATATGCACTCCGACCAGGTTTTCTTCCACCATACAGAGCTGTTCAGTATCACTTGCAAGAGTACGGTGGAAGGAACTACCCACGTGATTGCAAGGAGTTGTTTAACTTGAGACACTCCTCCTTGCGGGTCACTGTGGAACGTGCATTCGGGGCCTTGAAGAGCAGGTTTCGTATCTTAGACAACAAACCATTCCACCCATACAAGACGCAGGTGAAACTAGTGCTAGCCTGTTGCATTCTCCACAATTGGGTAATATCTCACGGGTACGACAAGGTCATTCCACCAGAGGAAAGTTGGGCTCCGAACCATGATGCGACAGAAATACATTCTGAGGTTGACACTGCGAACAATGCTTGGGCGCAAATAAGGGACAGTATGGCTACTCAGATGTGGAACAATAGAGGTTCCTCTCGAGTATAGATTAGAGTATCTTGACTTTGCCAAGTTGGTACCTACTTTTCATGTCAAACAATAGCGGTGCATGTATGTCCTAATTGTGGTTTGCAAATTATGTAACAATTGTTGTTCTTCTGGAGTGTTGTTGATGAAGTTGTTTGTTTTCTATTATGTTTACTCTTGTCGTCATATGGGATTGTTTTTCGTTGGTTGTTTTTAATATGATCATTTCATTTGCTTCACACCATGTACTAACTTGTATTCTTCTCCTAGTTTAGGCTATGGATGAATTTAGTGCAGAGGGTGCTGGAGAGGGGGGTGGTACAAACTCATCCAGATGTTCCATGCGTTGGACAAGTTCTATGTCGGGGTTTGTCTTACGACGCATGAGTGACCTAGTAGCTTCTGGAGTTAGAACTGACAAGAGCTTCAAGGAAGTCCAGCTAACTCAAGTTGCTAGGGCTTTGACTGAGTATAGTGGGGTTGAGGTGACATCCACACAGGTGTATAACCACCTACGCAAGTGGTGTCAAAGATGGGTGAAGATCTGTAAGCTAAGAGACCTAAGTAGAGCATTGTGGGATGAAGCTAACCACACCATACTGCTCGAACATGAGCACTGCAAGGGTCACATCAAGATTTGTCTATACCATTTATCTATTTTTGATGGTGAATGTTGGTGTACTCATATTTGATAATTTATCTTCGATGCTTTGTAAGATCATCCCAAAGATGCTGAGTATCTCAACAAACCAATTGAGAACTACCCCCAGATGATGACTATATTTGGGAGTGGACAGGCCACAGGGAGGTTTGCTATGGGCTCCAATGAGGCCTTAGGCACTCCCTCTCCTCCCGCCCCACCTTGTCCCAGATCCGATATACCACCCGAGAGTTCCGCGTACCCTGGGGAACCGCAGTTTGAGCACGTGGATGAGCAAACCGTCGATCCTGACCATACTGTATCGAAGAGCAAGGATGCCACCAGCACATCGGGGAAGAGAAAGAGGGCCTCCTTGCCAAATGAGGAGTTAATGTTCATGAACAACATGACAGAAGCTGTGCATGATGTTGCACAGGCTATACGTGACACCATCCCACAGGAGGTCCATCCTCAGCTGTATGAAGCTGTCATGAGCACACCTGGCTTCGATGAGGAGGCCCTGCTGGTAGCCTTCACACGTATGTTGAATAACAAGGCGCAAGGCATTGCCTTTGTGGCTATGTCTGAACACCATCGTATCCTTTGGCTTAGGACTTTCCTAGGCAATCTGGCTTAGAAGATTAGAAGATGGTTTTAGCCCCAACCTAGTTGTATTTTGCTGGACACGTCGAGCTGACAGTTGTATTTTGTGGTAAGCTTATGATAGCTGGACACGCCCTACTCATATTTTGTGCTATGTAACTCCAAATCAATGATATTTCTTAGATGATATCTGTTTATGATGAATCGTTTATCAGCATAAGAGAGCATTTGACAGAGTGAAAATGGAGTGGCATTTACCCTTGTTGTTGACCGATATTCTTACTCCGGGGTGGCATTTTCAGCTGCTAAAGGGTTTGATGTTGAGTGGTGCAAGGTAAGCTCTCAGGGTACCTGATATCTACAAAACTATTTGCTGTGTTTATGAGATGGCGAACGCTGATGTTTTTGTTTTCTGTTATAAGCTCCAGAAGTTGGATTATTAGCTCCAGATCTTGTGTTATATTTAGATATACAACCAGAGGTGTTTGTTTATGACATTCCAATGCAAGGTGTTTCTGATTCTTTTTTCTTCACAATGCTCATATCATGCTTTTGTGTATTTAGTTTGATTCTTGAATCCAGTCAAATGAACATCTTTTTTTTTTTTTTTTTTTTTTTTGAGACAGTCAAATGAACATCTAGACAACACATAGATATATTGGGTTACAACTTGGAGGTGGAATGATGTCTCGGTTTAGTTAGTAATTACACCATTTTGCAGAAGTTAAACCATAATGGGCACATGGCTCTGCTTTATTAATTGCTTCTGTGCAAAACTGCAAATGCAAAGAAAATAATTCATCTCAAACCCTCAAATCCCTTGTGTGCCTTCTGTGTGATTCTGCTAGAGGAAAAGGCTGATAACCCAGCAATTTTCTTGCCCATTTATCCTGTCTAAGTTATCATTTGGCATATTCAATCGTCACAATATCTACTTCATGTGGATTGCCAGTTTACTAAATTAATTTGTGGACATGAACTTGTATCATTCCAGAAAGCAGCTGAGAGAGGAGGCTATGGTAATGAGAGATATGAACGAGTTGAGTTCCAAAAAAGAGTTGCTGAGCATTACCATTCATTGCGTGATTCATCATGGGAGGTAATTCATTTCTGCGGAAAGTACTGAAGAACTGTATTTTGCTTTCTTTCCACTCTTTGGGAGGCCCAAATGGATAGATCTAAATATTTATCCTATTCAGTTCTGCATGCAACTTGCTATCTGTTCCAACACTTACCATTTCAAGATTAAAATATCTGCACATTCTTATGGAAGGAAGCAAAGTTGCTTTTATCACCAGGGCCATGAATGTCGCACGTTCAAACCTACTTTCAATAGGAAATTTCCTGAACTTAAATTATCTTCAAAATTAAGAAAACAAACTCTGTTTAAAGTATGGAGTATGGAGTATGGAGTATGAAACAAAAAATAAACTGTATGATGGTTGTTTGTGTGCAAACTTGTGTGTCTTTATACCTCTTGTTTCCAGTTATGGTTGTGGTTTGGATGTTTATTTTGTGGAATTCTCAATTCAATACATAATACATGAATGTATCTATGCTCTTTGCTACTATCTAGGTCTCATGTTTCAAATTTGTGATGTATAATATTGATCTGTTCCAAGTTCTTCATTGTTGCTTCTTTTTGCATGCCTGTATCAGAGGTGTTAAACAACATAAAATCATTTTCTAGAATATGTGCAAGAAATGGGGTGATTGAACCATTGTTAATGTATCGGTTGTATCAGAATCAGTATCACCACGCGGTGACTAAGACATTTTCTTTTAATTGATAAAAGAAATTTGATCAGAATCAATATCAACGCACTAATCGTGACGTTTCAAAATATCAACGCACTAATTCCAGTCGTGACGTTTCAAAATATCAACGCACTATTTAACAGTTTCTAGTTATTTCGTAATTAAATTTAACTATTCTAAAAATATTTTGCATTACAATACTCTCACACGCTCGTCTCATCCAAAACTTAATCAGATCTCAATTCCCATTCTTCAGATGAAGAGGGGTAATCTCACCACTAAAGTAACCACATACAACCCATACAACCAACCAAACAGCATCTCATCCATCCACCCACCAGAACCAGCCTCTGATACAGCCAACCAAACAAACTCAGCATTCATCCAAGATTCAGAAATTCAGCCAACCAAACAACATCTCTACTGCATCTCACAGCCTGTTTCATCCAACCTGTCCCACTGATACGAGCCAGGCTACCCTCGTACAGGGAACCAAACGCCTTGTTGACCATCTTCATGTGGATCCTGATCCAGCCCCTTTGGTTTAATGATTCCCAGAGTAGGCCCGGAAGTAGGCGTAGTTATTGGAGATTCACGTGTAAAAATAAATAAGTAAATAAATAATATTGGATTAGACCACACCTTAACCATGAATGTTTTTTCTAAGGAAGGTCCCCGATTTCTGAAGAAACCAAATAGAAAAAACTCCACCCCATATCCACACCCACACCAAAACTAAAGACATGTCGGGACGAATCAGTTTCTTTTAGAAGTAAATTTTTTAAGAAATTAAAGAGAAGAGTTTAAAATTTTTAATTCAAAATAAGCTTAAGTTTACTTGAAAAGCCTCTCCTATATCACCTATTTGGGAGGATTTAAATTTCTGACAGTTTTGAATTAAAACTGAAACTTTTCCAAATAAAGACACAATTCCTTACTAATCACAAATGGGTTTAAATAGTTTGTGCTTTGAATTTGATCTCAACCCGTGGACTATTTGTTCTATGCATGAAATTCAATATGTTATTATAGACCATAAATTCAAGATATGCTAAACACCTTATTAAAAAAAAATATTACTCCTTGCGCTCTTACATTTGAGATCTAATCTAATCTAAATACGAGAAAGAGTGAAAAAATAATAACCAAATATAACTAAATAAATCTAACTAATCAAAAATATACTTGATTCGTAACCAACTTATAACTTAGCAAAATTAGACTATAACCCACACACATACGTAATATTCGCGGCCTAGTTAGTTGTTGGTCCTTCATTTCAAGGAGATAACTATCTTTAAGCAAGTTGCAGACATAAATCCATAAACTAATGCCACTTGGGGAACTGCCCGCTGCCCGTGACTGCCTGCCCGAAACCCTAGTGACCAATGCCAAAGCAGCCATTGCCCTATTGGCCTGTATGAGATCTAATGTCCAGCCTCCCTATATAAGCACCACAAGCTCAAGTTTCTACCACTTCTATCTTCTCATTTCCCCCAATTATCTAGTACTTCAATGTTTCACTCTTGATATAATTAAATCTTTGATTTCTCATTTTCTTTTTTGTTGTGGTTGCAATGTGTCAATATATTTGGTGTTCTTGCTTCTTGTTTCTTTGAGATTCTTTTTATTTTTGCTATGTTGCCTTTTGTCATTTAGGGAAACCTATGTTTGTGTTGGGAAGGGACAAGATTAAAGATTTCTTAGTGCAAAAACTTCCAATCCGGCTGTGACAAGTATCCTTTGGACAGACCGGCCACCTTTTGCACAGATGAGATGGGCTACGAGTGTGAAACATTAGTGGCGAAGTGCTTGCTTCACTCAACTCTGGAGGCTTGGAGTTCATCTGCTTCCAAGCCTTTCAATTAAGCATGCGCACATCATATATTTCAGATCTATTCTTTCGTAGTTTAAATGGGAAAAAAAATCTCATTTTTCCTTTCTTTATATGTCCCTTTTTGCATGACTATTTACTAGTATCTAAACATTGTTTCTGATATAAAAAAAAAAAAACTTTATGTTTTCCTAGTCATATATTTCTCTAGTATGTGCCTGACTTTGTTCTGTTTTGTCATTAAGGCATGGTATATTTGGATCTGTAAATTTGAGCATGACAAGTTAAAGAACCTGGAGCAATGCTCAACAAGGTGTATATAGAAAGGATGAACCGATGTTAGACTTTATGTGAGCTGAGTTTGAGAACAACAACGTGCTTCTCCATCTGATTGGAGACTCAAAAAGTTGGATGGATTATGGATATTAGGGCAAAGCAAACAATGAGCATACGTAAAACGGAAACTTCTCATTTCCGGTTATCACATGAAAAACGATCTAGGTTTAAAACTGCATATTAAATAGTTATATCAAATATAAGCAAAAGAACTTAAATGAGATCACTACAGCTCGTGGGGAGCAAACGGAAGTACTAAATTTAATTTTCTGGGAGAATCACGCAAGTAGACAATTGTTCCCATTTGGATTGAATCACCTGCATCGCAAAAAGGGTGCACCCAGAGGAAGATAGCTTTGATGTACTAAAGCGCGACAACAGTTTCATAGAAAGGTAGAATGGTCAATCTAATCATCAGATTTAAAATGTAAGGTTTCACATACAACACATGGATATCACATTCTGTTAAGTGTATTAGCTGATCTCCTGTTTCAGCTTATGTCTCGAAGTTCAAGAACCTTAATTACTTGCAAGAATTAAGGGCATTTTACTAGTGAGAAGTGGCAAAAACATGAAACAAGAGATTCATGAAACGTGTAATTCAGGATCAGGATCGTATAATTGAATTCAGTATTTACAGAGCCAGTGAAAAAAAAAAAAGAAATGGTACATAAAAGCTTGAGCCGAGAATTAGAATTATGATTCAGTTCCTTTGACAACTGGCATCAATTGAGATTGCTCCAATGATACAGTAATGCCATCAGTTTGACAATGAAATAGATTCTTTCCCATCTTGCATTTTGCATGAATTTGGTGGAGCAGTAAATAAAGCTAAATCTACACATACCTTTGGAAAAAATTGGCTATCCAGTCTGCATGAAACTCAGAATTGGATCTACAAGAAGAGCATGTAAACACGGTATGCATGAACATTCCGTGGTGCACATTTCAGCTCTCTTATTTGCAGTTTATTCAGTTCCAGTGTCATTCCAACCAATTCAACAATGTCTCTGCATTTCCTCAGCTGAAGTGCATCAACTGTAAGCTCTAAACCAAAGGTAAACTTTGCAGACATGCCAACTGGCTCCATGTAAACTTCAATCAGAGAATACTTCTACACTTTGAAATGCTACCGAAGTTGTTGGGGGTCAGGGATCTGGAATGTCTGAAGAGGGAAGAAACCTCATCAGGAAGCTCGAGAGCGACCATACACAAATAACCCCAAGAACTTGAAGAACAGTCAGCAGCGCTCCTAAGGAGTTCATTATGGCCAAAGTCTGATTTGTTGGCTCTGTTCCTCTCACAGAAAAGGTGAGTGCTGTCACCAGCTGAGCTGCCCGGTTCAGTTGGTGAAGCCTGTATACCTAAAAGTATGGAAAAATAAATGACAAATGTCAAGAAGATTTAAGTGTTGTAAAGACATGAGAGTAAAACAACTTGGTGCCAGCTCTAAATATGTATGCCTATGTTGTTAGTTTTTACATGTAGCCTCAGTGCTTTTCATATTATTTCCCATAAATAACAGGATTTTTTTTATCCTTGTTCGCACAATATAATTCAAATCAACCAAAGGAATGCTCAAACATTATCTGGTTTCTTGTTTGGATAAACAAACCTGTCAAAAAGGATTCTCGTACCTAAGCTTAAAAATTTTGTAGAACATCATCTACTGCCCTAAACTTTAGTGGACCATATTTCTGAACTCCCACACAGTTGCTCACGAGGTTTCTACCACCCCCCCCCCCCCCCCCCTCTTTTTGAGATCAACTGCTCCTTGATACTTGACCACCCCCCCCCCCCCCCCCCCCCCCCCCCCCCCCTTCTTTTTGAGATCAACTGCTCCTTGATACTTGAAGTGCTCCCTTTATCACCATTACACAAGTCACATATCTTTCCATGGACAACGGAAAATTCACCCACTATACTGTCATTCTCACTCCCAACCTGGTCAGGACTAGGGTCATCAGACCCCAGAATTTAACAGATAGCATAATTTAACGAGCGAAAACCTACACTTTCCACCCATATACACATGAATTTACTCGGAAAGCTCATATGATTAAACTTTTCCTTCATGTTACATTAATACCAAGCAAATTTTCAGCTGACTTACCTTAAAGATAATTGGAATAACTGGCCAAGAAGGTGATTTCCGATACCGTGCATACTGCTCGAAAGCAAACTGTACAACAAGTCCTACCAAATAAGGTGCAAGAGTAGCTGAAGCTGCTGGCCCAGTCCAGGGCCAAACCATGCCCATTGTCAAAAGTGGTATTATCAAGCTCAGTACCATTGTTGTCACCGAAGAAATACGAAAAAATCTCGACTTTGACCAGATGTAACTCTTCGGTGCTACTTGCTGTAAAGGTCTCCAAACTTTATCAATCAACAAGACAAAAATTGCAACTCCACCATAGAAAAGAGCCTCAATAAAGAATAATATAAGAAAATCTGCAAACAATAAAAAATACCTGTCAGATACTGTAGTATAGCCAGACTTCATCTAAGTATGGTCTAGGACATGGAGAGTTTCTCAAGTAGATGTGTAGATTTCTAACCAACCAATGACATGCATGAGTTCCTTTCAGCTGCATAAGGAAATGCTCTGAGGTCTATTAAAACAACAAGATACAGTGCAACGAAAAACACATTTTCAAGCTATAACTACTTATATGTCTTTTGGTGATTAAATGCTACCAACGGAGGCAGGTAATAACAATCATCACCGGAATTGTTATTCATCAGGTACTACAAGTTGGGAAATACACAAATGTAAGTCCTGCTATGAATTACAGAAAAATAATAGAGAAATTATAAGTATTATTGATCTTCCTGCAGAGGAAAGAACACTATCAGAACTATTGAAAACAGCATACCTGTCAACAGGGAATCCTCGAACACTGCAGAGAGGACTTTGCGCAAGTAAAGAGATGGAATAACCAAGAACGCCACAAAGATAGTTGGACCAATAAACCAAACTAATCTAGATGCTTCCTTGCCTGGATGTGGCACACTCACTACAGCGCCTGTTTGATGGCTGCTGCCATGGAATGAGATAAAACCTGGTTTCCCCTCAACCCTCTCGGTAAAACAGGAGGAGCTACTAGATGCAGAAGGGTCTCTAGTGTTATGTTCAGTCTCTTCTATCAATGGTGCGCCCGAGCTAAATGAAGTCAACGGCGCCTGCCCGTCCAAAGTAGCAAAGGAAACAAGCTGCTTAATATGAAACCGTCCATGGTTGCTCGTAGTTCTTAAAACTTGGCCTGTATTAGTGGCACATAACCTCAGATATATGCTAAAATTCAAGAAAGATCTATTTATGAAAAGTAAGTGGACAAAAGACATATACCTTTAAGAATGTCTAACTGCTGCGCTCTACTTCCATTTACTTTGCAACATAGAAATGACCTTGCAAACTGAGAGATACCCCATCTTAGTGTATCACCACGTTATATCAAACAACCATAATCATCTCACAATGACAAACAGAAATACATAAACAATCAGGTGCTTGTGTTAGTACGGCTAAGACACTTAGGATGCTCTCCTTCGAATCTAACACTAGCTGAGTAATTCACGCTCAATGTATCCCCTGTTAGTACTAATTTAAGAACTTTTAATTTCTTTCTCTAATAAGATCTCGCAAAAGGCCTGCAGCTATGTGGCAGGGGCTGAAAAGGCCAGATGTTATTATGAACTGAACCGTGAACAAGACGCATGGGCAATTCGGCCAGCGAGTAATCAAACCCCGACCAAATCCCCAAACAGCCAAACCAAAACGAAGCATAGGAAATTTTAAAGATGCTTGAAGATGTAGAGCAGGAGGAGGAGGGGGGTTGCCTTGGAATAGGAGTGGCCGCAGGAGCCGAAGCAGCAGGGCGGAGAGACGACGAAGGCAGCGCGGGAGCAGGACGGAGAGGAGGCCTTGGGCCAGATGGCAGGGCTTGCCACGGCGGCCATCGACATCTATAAGTTGTTTGTTTCTGTCGTCGTGTTATCTGCAAGACTGCAAGTGGGAGAGGGGAGAGAGGGGAGGAGACGGAGGGAGGGAGGGGCACTGGTCGCAGCCTGTTCCTAGAGGAGAAGTGCGGCTGCTTGACCGGTTACCTTGCCGGACGCCCGCACCTACCCCGACTTTTTTTTCCCCTGGCTAAAACCGGTCACTGAACTTGTTGGGCCCATGAGGCAGGACAATATTTGCTTGGATGGCCCAAATGTGAGGTTTCTCTCCCTATACTTGAATCAACATAGTAGATGAGTAACATCTCATATCAAATCCTCTTCCATTAAAATTTTTTGTCATTAAGTCATCTCTAAACTAAGAAAGAGATAGTATAGTGCCATTCAAACAGGGTTTGTATCTTCCGCCTTACAAAAAAAAAGACATTATTTAAATTATTAGATTAGAAATTAATAATTTAGATCAAGATAGAGGAAAAATTTACAATTTCTTACAAAAATGATTAATCACCACAATTTCTCTTCTACATCAATCTAGACCATTTAAATTCTAATTGAGTGGTTGAGATTCTAATTAGTAGATGATACAAACCCATCCAAGCATGGCACCACTTTCTTTAATTTTTCTCGTGAATAAAAAAAGAAAGCACGCTAGAATCCATGTGGTTAAATCACCCTTTTAATTTATATCATTGATAGGTAGGATCATTTTTATCGGATTTACATGACAACAATAATGATTAATCAAATGTGGGTCAGTAACACATAACTGAGGTTGCAAGCCTATAAAACTACATGAGCGTGTATAAATAGGTTCAAGCATATGATTTTGTGGGCCACGCAACCTCACATAGTGCACTTGCCCTCATCCGCACATTTTTTGTTTAGCTTTGGGTGTGGTGTGCAACGCAAGGTGCATGGACCCACAAATTATATTGTGTCGTGTTGGATCCACTCCAACAGCGACACTTAGCCATCTCAATACGCTCAAGCATAACACTCTATTCATTGAGCGATATGCCAAGCTGGTACGCACGGTAGCAAATTGCAAGCTGAGGTGACAAACACATATCATACCAGATAAAATCTCCGATTGGAGTTAGTCTAAGAGAACCTAACTTAGAGGGTAGAAAAAATATTATATAAAATTATAAACCATGGACCACTCTACTAGCACCAATAGCACATATAATGATACACATAATACAACTGCCTATATATCATAAGTCTCTAAATACAATATAGTATTTCTACCTACTAAACACAACTTGTCTAAAATTTTTTATGATAGAACTTAAAATTTTGAGGAGACTCGTTGAGTGGATGAGAGTTGACACGTAGTGATAAAGCAATATGACGGTGGTGACATGAGTCACTACATGCTGCCATTATATCTACCGATGTCACCATATAAACATTAATACTATCGTTGCCACTATTGTTGCAGTTTAAAATTTTGAACAAGTTCCTTAAGTGGATGAGAGTTGGCACTTTGTGGTAGGGAAACATGGTGGCAACATATCGTCACCACTATTGTTGCATCATTATTTATCTTGTTGTTTTTCATCGTGTGTCGTCTCTGTCACTAGTATTATTGTCCCATTATTATCTACTGTACTTGATTCTATTATTATTATCGTCATCGTGAAAAAACTTCAATTGTTGAACCACAATTTATTAATGTTGGATTTGTAAGTGTTATGTTTGCAACAAATGGCAATGATTGTTGCCACCTACCCCCTTTATGTTGATGTTTGAAGTGGGAAATAGAGAGAAGCTTTGCCTCCTCTTAGGCTATCTCCAACGCCGCAGCTTCGACGGTTTGACAAGCGGGACCCACGCAAAAAAAATATTAAACAAATCGTGAGAGGAGAGAGACGACGCCACGTGAGGCAGCAGCTTCGACAATATGACATGTGGGGCCCACCAATGCGTGATTGGCCCAAGCGGCTGCGTTGGAGCGGGTGACGACGCGTCGTCACTCTTTTTGTGGGGCCCACGTTGCGCCAACCCGTGCCCCCGTACGCGCCGGAGACATGTAACTGATGTGTGGGCCCAAACGAGAGAAAGGCCTACTCGTAAGCATGTGGGTTTGGTGTGTTGAAGTGCGCGGAAAAATTCAGTGGGGCCCACAAAACACGTGAACGCGCTCGTATCCCGTCCCATTTATTAACGGCACTTTATCGGCCACGGTCGCTGCCAGGTGAGGCCAACAGGGACAAGGTCCACATGATAGTGGCCAATGCATGTGACGGTTTAGGCAAAGTAGCCGTTGGATGGTTTTTTGTGGCCGGTCCCACATGTCAGTGACTGAAAAAAAACAACCGTTTAAATCTAGCCGTTTAAAATTAGTCGTTGGAGTTATTTTATTCAATTCTGAGGTTAAAAAATCATAAAAATTCAAAAAAATTGCTGAAAATTGTGTGATCCCCTGCCTATAAATATGACCATTGTCGACGATTCGGACTCGGAGTTCTCAGCCGAACTTATGCAAAATTTGTAATGGTGAGACCTTTCAAGATGACCCTCCGGGAAGGTATGTAGAAAAATGGTGCATGGGAGCACAGAGAGATTTATACAGGTTCGGGCCCTCGATGGTGGGAGTAATAGCCCTACGTCCTGTTAGAATTTCACTATAATTGATAAAAGGTTACAAAACGGTGGAAAAACCCCTTCACAAGCGAAAGATTTTTCCTATATAAATGTACGGAGTAAAGCCAGGGAGGCTTGTAAGAACTATCTAATTTGGGCCGTAGACTAGGCTGTTTTTAGTGGTTGAGATGCGTTGTGTTTCACTTGTATCAGGAGTCTTGTTCTTCCAAATGGATCGGATGTCCCCCGTTTGATGTATTTTGCCACCCTTTTATACTGGACGAAAGGATGCCATGTCGTAACTGCATCAAACAGTTGTTTGGATGGTTGGATGCGGTTTATTAAACCGCTATTAACTTCCAAGTAGATTAAGCACGTGTTATTCGTGAAATAACTGCTTGTATTAACCTCCTGGCGGTTAGTTTTCTACGTGGAGGAATCTTCGGGATACTTGGAATATTCTCACCATAGGGATAACCGGTCAGATAAATTCCAAGTACCTTGGCCGAGAACATTCTGACTGCGGGTTGTTGGCTGACCGCGCGACATCTTCGACCTTCTGTTCGCGCATAACATACGAACTTCTTACCGCGCAAAGCCTGTGGTCTGATCGCACGAGGCTTGCGACCTGATCGCGCAAAACCTGCGACCTTAGGCAGATGCTTCCCAAAATGACTTAAGTTCACACCGCCGGGCACGTGTTTGACTCGAATCTGTCTTGAGCCAACAGCGCATTTATTTGAACTGACTCGGGTGTCAATCTTCGTCAACCATGTTTCAGCTCATTTTCACTCAATCAAAAGCAAAAACCACACACTTTCCACTCTCATGTTCAACAAGTTTTTTCCGAAAAAATTTCCAATGGCCAACAATCCCCCTGGCGGTTACGTGAATTGGTTTGGCGAACCAAATTTAGATGAGGAGAACTCCCAAGTGCCAACCAGTCAAAATTTGCCCAGTTTTCAGCCCCCTCCCCCACCATACCTGATGCGCTATCCATCGTTCGCTCCACCCCCTCAATATGGCCAACCACATCCATATGCACATTCATATGCGCAACCCCCCTACGGCCCTTATGGCCAAAATCCTCATTACGTCAGAGTTCCGACCATGTCTGCAGAAATGTCGCCTCCTCAACCACCGAGTAAAAATTCCAGCTCCACATCCGTATCGAATACCGACAGTCCGCATAGCACGGCCTCGGTCATGATCGAGGACGACGACAACGCTGGCAAAGGCGAAGGAAGCACCGGACCACGGCATAAACGAATGCTCTGGTCCCAACAGGACGACATACGACTTGTGAGTGCTCATCTAAATAGTAAATTCTGCTATCGCAAACTTTGTTATTAAATTTGGATTTTTCGTGCTCCAGATCAGTGCATGGTTGAATAACTCCCTCGACCCGGTCAATGGGAACAATCAAAAATTTGGCGAGTACTGGTCGAAGGTTGCTGCGTCGTACAACGCGAGCAGTCAGCCCGATCGCAGACGAGATCTCAGGCACTGCAAAGACCATTGGCAAAAAAGCAATAAAAAATTGTTCAGTTCAATGGTATCTACTACAGGTTGCGCGATGCCTACACCAATGGTTGTTTAGACGACCAGTTGATGTCGCAAACACACGACATGTACAGGCAGGAGGTGGGTCAGGCCTTCATCATGGAGCACTGGTGGAGTGCTATACATGATCAACCGAAGTGGTGCCAAAGCTACTTGGATTCTTTCAAAAGAGCTCACCTCAGCGAAGAAGGTGCCTACACATCATCGTCGAACAACGACGATGACCCCGTCGAGCTTCCACGACCGAAAGGGCGAGACGCGACAAAGCAGAAGCAGAAGGGTAAGAGCAAACTAGGCGGAACATCATTGGCGTGCGAGGAGACCCTAGAGCGCATCGGCAAAGCCAACGCCGACCTAGATAGAGCGGCCGATAAAGCTATCGCTACAGCCGAAAATTTGCAAGAGATGACCAAAAGCAAAGAAAAGGCCACATTTCTAAAGTCATTGACGAAACTGATTATGAGGGGCACATCCCATTTCTCTGATGCCCGTAAGGCGGCGCATGAGGCCGCATTAGAGTACGTCAACGACATGATTAAGGACATAAAGAATAAATAGTAACCCGCGCAATGTACTTTTCATTTGTAAAATTGTACTTGTACTATTAATTTAAGTTGTTTTTGATTGACCTATTTGAGTTGTTTTGGATTTACTTGTACTATCTGTGAGATGTCTCAGTTCCAACGGCTAAAATCCAAAAGTATCGATCACATGCGTTGGTTCCAACTAGTTAAAATCCAAAAGCATCTCGCAGATGTCTCAGTTCCAACGGCTAAAATCCAACAGTGTCAATCACATGCGCCGGTTCCAGTGGTTAAAATACAAAAGCATCTCGCAGATGTCTTAGTTCCAATGGCTAAAATCCAAAAGTATAACTAGTTTTAACCGGCGCATGTGATCGATACTTTTGGATTTTAGCCGTTGGAACTGAGACATCTGCGAGATGCTTTTGGATTTTAACCATTGGAACTAGCACATGTGATGGATGCCTTTGCATTTAGCCGTTGGAAGTGACGCATGTGATCGATGCGCTTCTCCCCCTATATATTCGAAGTCCTACTCATGCCCTCATCTTGACAACTTAGTAAACTCATCTACACAACTGAAGCCTTTGTTCTTCCAGTACCCAGAGATCTTACCTTGTCCAAAAAATGTCGTCTAGCTCAAGCACAAGTAGTGCCAAGGATGAAGCCATCGAGCAAATCGAGGAGTTCGTGGTGGGGTTCGTACGGAGTGCGTTGACGGTCCAACCCCTTCACCGTTGTGCTCTTGACAATCTTCAAGCCAACACAAATGCTGGTACCTCGCACCGTCGTCGAGGCAGCAGAAGGTACATCGACAGAAATCGCGAAGGCGGTCATAATCGTCTAGTTGCGGACTACTTCGCCGACGTGCCTGTCTACCCCAGATACTTGTTTCGCAGAAGGTTCCGAATGGGGAGACCCCTCTTTCTGCGAATTGTAGAAGCTCTTATGGAGTGGTTCCCGTACTTCAACGAGAGGAGAGATGCCATCCTTCAGAAGGGGCTATCCCCTTTGCAAAAGTGCACTGCGGCATTGCGGCTGTTGTGCTACGGCTCCCCCGCTGATACCGTCGACGACTACGTACGCATCAGAGAGTCGACGGTCGTCGAGTGCCTGGAGAATTTCGATGAATGAATCATTGATCGGTTCGGGGAGGAATATCTCCGTAAACCTACTGTCGACGACCTCCGGCGTCTGCTCCAGCAAGAAGAGGATCGGGGTTTCTCAAGGATGTTGGGAAGCATCGATTGCATGCACTGAGAGTGACGCAATTGCCTAGTTGCATAGAGGGGCCAATTCACTCCTAGTGATCAAGGAGTCACTACAATGATACTTGAAGCGATCGCGTTCAAAGATCTGTGGATATGGCATGTCTTCTTTGGTGTCGCCGGATCCAACAACGACATCAATGTGCTGAACCAATCCCCCTTTTCACTGATGTATTGTGTGGTCGAGCTCCTACTGTTCAGTACTATGTTAATGGGACAGAGTACAGTATGTGGTACTATCTAGCCGATGGTATTTACCCTGAATGGGCTGTCTTCGTGAAGACCATACCCTTGCTCTAAACGGAGAAACTCAGATTGTTCGCACAACATCAAGAAGGGGCAAGAAAAGATGTGGAGCGAGCTTTCGAGGTCATGCAAAGCCGATTTGCTATTGTCCACGGCCCTGGTCGATATTGGCGACGGTCAACCCTTGCCAAAATTATGCAAGCATGTGTTGACCTCCACAACATGATAATCGAGGATGAGCGGCACTCTCATGACCCGATCGATGCGTCATACGATAGTCAGGGGTATTTACCGTAACACCGCCGACTATCCACGGCAGTGTTCCGTCAAGTTTTTAACAGATGTTAGCTCGAAATGATGCGATCCGTGCTCGTCCAACGCATCAGCAACTGAAACGGGATCTTGTCGACCACATTTGGCAGCATTTTAGGGCGACGGTACAGAGGAGCAGTTGTTTGTGAGGTCGTTAACGGCCGAATATATTCGAATTTTAACTAGTACTTGTCATGTTTTTTCCATGTCCCATTTATTATTCAAGGAAAATTATAAAAAAAATTAATTTTTTTCAATGTTATTTAGATTTATTATCTTTTATTTTATTGTGTTCGAATTATCTGAATTTTATTTTAGTGATTTGTTAATCTTTAATAGATATTATATACACGGGCCCACACGAAACGCCTCTCAAAGTGCCTTTGCATTGAAGTTGTTGGTACTTGAGAAGGTGCCTTGCGAAGCGCCGATGCATTGGAGTAGAGGGTGTTTAAGGTGGTGTTTCGCACACGTGGCACAGAATATACTTGAGAATATTTCGTTGAAGCGCCTCGCGAAGCACCGATGCACTGGAGATAGCCTTATGTATCACCATAGATGTTGTTTGATGTGGGAAAAAAAAGAGGAGCTGGAGAGAGAGGAAAAAAGAGAAAGAATTAAGTTACTTACATGTGGACCCGTAGTGTTTTTTATTTTGGGTTAGAGAAAAAACTTCAACATTCTTTTCCATTTTTAATATTTGGTGACAACATTTAGAAGCAAATATTGTATAACAATTTATATTTTAGTTAAGCATACACATGCATTAACTATAAACAAAATTTAAAACCAAATTAGCATTGACAACACCGTAACATCACAACAGTTATTGTTCACAAATCATCAAACCACAAAAATCTCAAAGACCAAACTATATGCCAACAACTACAAGCACATGAAGAAAACCACCGAAAAACCCACACTCCCATCCACTGATCCACCACAAACCGACCACGTCACGGGAATTAATCAATGCACGACGTACGTATCGTACACGTATATAAAACAACCATCTTCACACGATAGCCGTCGACGATTCGATCGGCGACGACTCGACCGGCACGGTGGGCTTCGACTGGCTGCCGGACACCGACCCGGACCTCCTCCCGCCCTCCCGCACACTGTTCTCCGCGAACCGCACGCTCGCGATGTGGAACCCCTTCTCCCGCTCGCGATCGCTCCACTCCCGGCTGTAGTATTCCTCCGCCGTGGCCCCCGGCTGCGACGCGACGAACATGCCTCCCCACTGCGGGAAGTGGATGAGAGTGATGGGCAGCGTGCACGCGATGATCATGATGCCCATGTACATGATCCCCGTCTCCGTCCGGTACTTGGAGCCGTGGAAGAAGATGAGCTGCGTCAGCACCGCCCCCACGCTGCCGCCGCCGCCGGTCATGCCGGAGATGAGCCCCAGCGACCTGCGCGAGACGAACGGCACCACGCCGAAGGTGAGGCCGCAGGCAGCCTGCACGAAGAAGGAGAACAGTATCATGATGACGATGGAGCCGGCATAGGAGTAGTCGACGACGCCGAGCACCACGCAGAAGACGCCGCCGAGCGTCTGCACTACCCACAGCCCCCACAGCCGGCCGCGCATGCCGAACCGGTCGGAGAGCCAGTCGGACAGGAGGCCACCCCCCGGGCGCGAAATGATGTTGGCCATGCCGAAGCTGGCGGCGATGAGGCCGGCAGTGCGGAGGTTGACGCCGAAGCGGTCGTAGAAGTACTGCGCGATGATGTTGTCGACGGCGAGCTCCACGCCGAAGCAGTAGCCGTAGGTGAGCGCCAGGATCCAGCCGCGGTAGTTGGTCACGGCGTGGTGCAGCACGCTGCCGAAGCTGTCCTTGTGCATTCCCCCGGACTTTTGCAGCTTGTGGTAGTTGCCGTCCGGCATATCCTGCCCGAGCGCTAGCACCGCCATGGCCGAGCACGTCTGCATGACGCCGGGGATGAAGAACGCCACGCGCCACGCCGTGAACGGCGTGCTCCCGATCTTGACTATGGCGTCGTACACCAGCGGCATGAGCATCTGCACGGCGCCGCCGCCTAGGTTGCCCCACCCGCCGGCCACGCCGTTGGCCAGCCCCACCTTGGGCGCCGAGAACATGGAGCTCATCCAGAACTGCGTCGACACGAACGACGCCAGCGAGAAGCCCGTGAAGAACCGCACCAACAGGTACGCCGAAGCCGACCGGATGACTGCCGTGAAGTACACCGCCGGCGTCGTCAGTAGTATCAGCGACGCCGACGCCAGCCGCGGCCCGACCAGGTCGCACGCCGTGCCCATGGCCACACGTGCGAACACCGCTCCCGACACCGACGCGATCCCGGCGTTGCCGATGTCCGTCGCCGTCAGCCCTAGCGTGTCGCGGATGAGCGGCAGCAGCGGTGGCGCCGCGAAGGTCGACACGAAGCAGCAGAAGAAGGAGAACCAGGAGAGGTGGAAGGCGCTCATGTGGGGCCTCGCGAACGAGAACAGCCAGAACTGCGTCGCCTTGTGGTCGGAGTCCACCGGCATCTTGAACTGCGCCGTCTTCTCAGACCTTTCCACCTCCATCGCCGACGTCTTCGACTCACCATCCATTTCCGTGCGTTTTACTGAACTGTTTGATCTGTTTATCTAGTGCAGTGGAGGGCAATGGAAGCTAAAGGCTCCAGTCGCAGCGTGCAGATGTTTGAAGGTTGGAGAGGGCGAGAAGGCAAGGGGAACTTATGGATTCTTTGGAAGGCCGGCAGTAGAGTGTACTATTTGTTAGCAAGTTGGGTGTCGCTGTAACTCTGTAAGCAAGTGGTTCTAGCTGGAGAGGAAGATTCTGACCTCTGACTTTGGAACTCACGTCAGCTCCTCGGGGTGTGGAACTACTTCCTGGGCAACAGCGAATATTATATCGATGAAATGCTTTAAGGTTATGGATTCTATTGATTCCCCGAAAGCCGAAGTGTCCTTGTATTGGAAGCATCCATGCTTTTGTACAGACTTTTGAGAGACACGTTTAAACTACAGTCATGTATACGTATGGTCGTAGCCAGTTTTTACTGTGCTATATCATGACCAGTGCCAATGCTATTTGATAAGATTGGACTAGGACATGAATCTATTACAGTTGATTCATAACTGCAATGTAACTCAATAGCCTGCATCACATGCAGTTGATCTCTGTTATTTCCTTCACCAACTACAACACCTCCTCGTCCTTCAAACTATCTGAGTTAGATTGTCAATGACAAGTAGTGAGTTCAAAAATACCAAACTAGGAGCTTTCCACAACGAAAAGAAAATTTTGGAGACGAGGTTTAGGGTATTTTTCATCGGTTGACGTAAAACTTAACAGTGTAACGGGTAGTAGTAGTAGCAGTTTTTTTTTCCTTAAAAAAAAGGGTTGTAGTAGTTGGACGGCCATTTTGACATGGTGAAATCAATTCATGTGTAGACTTATGGGACACATTTATGTCGTCTTCGAAGGCTGATAAATGTGAAGGGGTATTACGATATGATGCGACTAGATTCTTTTATAATGTTCTGTGTATATGCTAGTTGATATATGCCGTTTCTTATTTGTCTAACAGTACGACTAGAGCCGCTGTTTCGCTAAAAACAACTGTGTACGTACAAAATGCATTTAAAACTGTAGAAGGTCACATAAGTGCAGGGACATATCAAGAAGTTTAAAAATTAATGAAAGCAAATATACATTTGAAAGTGTCAAAGTGGTCTCAAGACTTGTCACAACTAAGATTACAGCCAAATTACACCATGTTTTTTTTAACAAAAAAATTATGTTGCACAAAATATTCCTCACAAAGTAATATTTTCAAAGTTTTCAAATATAGTTTTCAAATATACACCGTTTTAGTCTCCTAATTTTATTTTTAAATACATATCGTTCTATAATTTTGAGACATATTTTTCATCATTTTCTCTGCATATTTTTTATTTGATATTTTTAAAAAATAAATGTGTGGTTTAAAGAATTGAGATGAGCACTAATAAAATATATTAAATTAGAATATTATAATTTTTTATATTTTAAATTTTATGTTAGATATCAAAGTGATATGTATTTAAAAATAGAAGGTTGTAGAAAATCCTTTCGATCAAGTTGGAAGCGATGTTAGTATTTACAACTTACAATGGTGGACCAATTGCAAACTTTCTAGAATTGTATGTTTTTTTAAAAAAACAGGCACATAGAGACAGTAAGTCAGACGTGATCAAAATCACTAATCTTGTGACATACTCCCACTGCTCTTAAAAAATATCATTTTAGGGAGCAATATTTGTATAAAAAAAATTATTTTATATTTTAAGTGAAATATAATTTTATTTTCTTAAAAATACTCTTATAATTATTATTCTACTTAATCGTTAATTATTTGTATACCAATAATTTATCTATTATATTAACTATAAATATTGTCGTGGTGTTACAAACACCACGACAGATTTTTTGACGTGGAACACGCATACGACAACGCGAGTTGATCGTGCGACGGTCACCCCGTATTAAGCAATCACAGAGAGTGACACGAAAACTTTATACATGTTTAGCTTCTAGTGGAAATTCTAGTCCTATCGATGTGCCCTCGGCGTAAGCCGACTGGGAGGCTTTCTTACGGAGAGAGAGCTCCTAGGCATGCCTATTGTTTTGAGTGTATTGAATGTAAAATGAGAGTTGTCTACAAGAGAGGGTATAAGGGTATATATAGACCCAAAAAGACGCAAATTATTAATCTACTCTAACTGCGATCATCGGATCGAGAACGTAATGGTCCTTTTGTAGGGTAGAGCGCATGGATCTTGGATGTGTGTCTATTTCAATTTTTAGACACCCGGGGACATCAGTCTCCTAAGAGCAACTATGTTCCTTTTTGGGTAGTGGGGCCTGGAGAAGGCGAGGTCCCCACCTTGGAACCACTGGAGAGGATAGGGTTTTTACCGGGGAACAACTCGGAGAAGATAGGGCCTCTACTAGGGAACCACTCGAAGAGGACAGGCCCGCACCCGGGAAACCACCGGAGAAGGTAGGGTCTTTACCAGGAACCACCTGAAGAGAGAGCAGGACACACGCGCCAAGAAACCACTGGAAAGAACATGACCTCTACCGAGGAACCACCGGAGAGGATAAAGTCTCTATCAACCACCTAGAGAGGACGAGGTTCGCACCCGGAGAACCACCGGAAAAGACAGGATCTCTACCAAATAAACCACTTGGAGGGGATGAGGTCCGCACCCAGAGAACCACTAGAGAGGATGGGGCCTTGTCATAGTATTGCGAATACCCCGGCAGGTTTTGTGAACGATCCTAGCGAAGATTACGCGGCGCGGGTTGACCGGATGACCGGTCCTCCCCCGCCGGACAAACACAAGAGAAGACACAAGGATTTATACAGGTTCGGGTCCCGGTGTGGGCCCTAGTCCTGTCGGCGCGCTCCAGACTGGAGTCGGCTGGGGAGGCTCTGGGCAAATGGCGGCGCCCGGGACGGCACCGGAGGCCAGGTCCCAGGGGCCAAAAAGGCGGCGCCCGGGGAGACACCGGAGACCAGGTCCCCGGGCAAATGGCGGCGCCCGGGACGACGCCGAAGGCCAGATCCCGGAGGCCAAAAGGCGGCGCCCGGGGAGGCACCGGAGGGCAAGTCCCCGGGCAAATGGCGGCGCCCGGGGAGGCACCGGAGGCCAAGTCCCCGGGCAAAAGGCGGCGCCCGGGGAGGCCCCGGAGGCCAAGTCCCCGGGCAAATGGCGGCGCCCGGGACGGGCGCCGGAGGCCAGGTCCCGGGGGCCAAAAAGGTGGCGCCCGGGGAGGCCCCGGAGGCCAGGTCCCCGGGCAAATGGCGGCGCCTGGGACGGCGCCGGAGGCCAGGTCCCGGGGGCCGAAAAAGCGGCGCCCGGGGAGGCACCGGAGGCCAGGTCTCCGGACAAATGGCGGCGCCCGGGACGGCGTCGGAGGCCAGGTCCCGGGGGCCAAAAGGCGTCGCCCGGGGAGGCACCTGAGGCCATGTCCCCGGGCGCATGTGACGTAACTTATCTGGACTTAGTCTCGCAGAGATTTCCCCCAACAGGCCTCTACTTGGGGAGTTACTTCGAGAAAATTAATATCATTTTCCCAACAAATATTAAGAGTAAATATATAATTTTACTTCATTTTTAAACTATAGATATGATTAAAACGAACTTCCTGTAACAACGGAGAGAACATGGCACAAAGAAAGTGAATTTTTACATGTTGAAATGACAATCCTTTGTCCACTTATGTTTGCTCAAGTTGACATCTAGGCGGACCAATTTGCAGACCGGAACTCTTTTCTTACAGCCCTGTGTAATGTTTTACGCGAGTCAATTTTTCTTCTATCCTTTCCCATGCATCATCCGAGGGCCTGTTTTGGATAGTAAGGTGTGTTTAATTTATTTTTATATTTTATTTTGTCAAATGTTATTTGACTGTTGTTTGTTGTTTGGATTATAGTCAAAATTTGATGTGTCTTTTTGGTCTTGTTAATGTATGTTAATTTTACAGATCAATTTAATAACGAAATTTTTGATCATCAAAATTTGTCACGCCGATTATCAAAATTTGACTAACATCAGCTATAAATCAAATACCTTCATTTTTATCAAAATTTCGTCATGTCTTGATTTGATCATGACTAAATTTTTAAAAAATTACTGAAGATAACAAACTAAATACAAGAATTACGAGAGTTGACATTTATGATAGAAAATCACAAATAAGATGGGAGAAGTCAGGATATGGGGCCACGACTTCCTTCTTCAAATGAGCTAAAGCGAATCGGGTAGCCGACCTGAGTGGTTAATTGTTTGACCATGAGTTAAATTTATCTCAGTTAAAAGTTCAAGGAGAAAGCAAGATTAACCTCAAAAATGGTCTTCTCCGGGATCAATAAAAAAATCTTCTTTTTTACACTCATAAAGAAGAGCGAAAACTACTTATATACATTGGAGCTTATCTAAGAGTCACTGTTGTAGGAGAAATCACTTAAATTCAAATATTGAATAGTGTATCTATGGAATCCTCTTCTCATACTATGTTATCTGATACTGTTATGTTATTCTCGCGTGCTGATCTTTCTGGAATCTGGAAGATTCTCCTTCTGACTTTGGAATCTAACATCACCTTTTTAATTTGACTTTTCTTTCTCGGCACAAGCAACATGGAGTATACTACACGACTCTATGTTTAGATTAAGGCCATTGAATTCTTCTCGGTACGTATAAATATTAAAACATAAGTATTAAAAAGCTTCGGACTTTAAGATCTGACAATTAAGTCTCAAATATGTTATACTTGTCTTATTAATTTTAATTAATAACGCAAAACTAAAAACAACCTACAACCATAGTTTTGCTGAATCAACGGATACTACTTATGACCATGGTTTTTCTGAATCATTCTGACTTGTATCATCTAGCACATATTAAAAAAAAAGCAAAAACCAATTTTAAGGGAGCAAGGTCCTACAATCAAGGCTATCCCATGACACTCAACCACCAACCCACAAAAAGAATTGTGGCCAATTTTTGCTTGCAAACAAATCCCATCATCCTCACCACTAAACAAGTAACCAATTAATTTCTGGACATAATAAACTTATAATTTATTGCTTTTTAGGCCCTTGACTCCTTTTCATTGGCTCATCACTTTACACATTTCCATAAGTTGACAGGATTGTGAGAGACAAATGTTGCGATGCATCGCTGCTTTGATGCTCATCGCCGCCTTGGCGGCTTCGAGCTCCGTCGAGGGCCGCATCGTCCACCCCATCTTCAATTCTATTGACACACAGCGTCTGGCCAGCTCCGGTGGCCATTTGCTCGATGGTCGGAAGTTAATGGGATGTGATGCATGCACAGCCACCTGCCAGCAGGTAAATTACATGAAGACTCTTCTGCTACGTAAAAGTTGTTATTTAGAGAGAACAAACTCCAGATCTCTACTTTAAATTTAATATTATCAGTAATTATGTATCACTTTAGAGCAGGAAAAACTGTACTGAAAGACGTAGATATTTGAAATGTTATCAGATTGGATCTTATTATTATCAACTTAATCTTCAGAATAGTCATAATAACTCACATATTTACAATATAGGATTTAAAACACATAGTTTGCATGCATCCGGATTTGAATTTTTGTTCTAGAGACACCAAATGCCTTTCAAACTGGGCTAAAATTGGTTGAGGCGTGTGTGGTGATTAAGTCAGTAAGCCTTTTCTCCATGCACATATGTTATAACTTGTAGCTCTCTTTTATATTGTAAAAGCAAAATTGCATTTAAGATCTTTCTATTTGAATTTAGAGTAGATAAGTCTATCTACTATTCCAACAAGTACAATTAAATCTTTTAATCTAACTTTTGAGCCAACCTATTAGGATGGATACATATGACCCTTATGCAAGTAACTACAATTTAAATGGAACTACAAAAATTTGAACCGCAAGGAGTCCAGTTGTAACTATTTAAATAGTAGAGAGATTTATTTTATCTAATTTGAAGAACAAATAGCCTTGAGCATAATTAAACCTCTCTGTTTGGCCCATTCGGCCTGCTCAAGCTAAAGCGGACTTGATCCCGGACTGAAGTTAGGTCGTGCTCAGGCCTTTATACACCTGGTTATAAATCCTCCAAAACTTAAAAAACCCAAGTTGAACCCAACTTGATTGATTAATTAAACATAACCTGATAAAATTTACTTGGCCCAACTAGTCTAATATGTATATTGAGTTGGTCTAAATTGAGTTTGAATTGGGCCAAAGAACCCGAGTTTTATCAGCATGCTTGTACTCAACTTGAGCCAAAAATATTCAGATCTAAATACAAGGATTTGGTTGCACAAAGAAAATATCGTTATAGAGGGGTTTGTGGTACAATTTTGCCATTTGAAAATTCAGTTCTTAGTTACATAATCTTGTGCATATGCCACGCAGGTGCACTACAAAAAGTTGTGCAAGACCTTAACGACACTGCCCTGGGTGACCACGCCAGAACAACTACTGGAAGCCTCACTGAGGGTGGCCACGTACAAGGCAAAGATGGCAGAAGGCAAGCTCGCTTCAGCGATGAAGTCATCGAAGAATGGAGGCAACGCAATGGTGTCGTCGCTCAACTCATGCATGGATAGCTACGAGTCGCTGGTGGACTCGCTTCGCGCCACGCAGGCGATGCTCAAGAGCGGCGACAGCCACAGTAACGTCATGTCGGAGCTGTCAGCGGCGGACACGTTCGCCACCGACTGCGACGACATCTTCGAAGAGCGGCCGGAGCTCCCGTCACCCGCCATTGGCACCAGGCGCCGCGTCAGCCGCCTCGTCAGCAATTGTCTTGACCTTGCCGCCACCATCAAGCACTAATTGATATATATACATACATATATACATATATACACTGACAGAATTCGCCTGCTCCTTTTCCACGTTTCTTTTCTTTCTTTACAGCTCTGTTGAGAAGGAAATACAAATGGATATACGAGAGGGAAAAGATAAGTCGTGCTAGATGCTTACTACAATGCATGTTCATGCAAGCATTACACATGCACTGTATATGGTCATGCTTGCGTCTACGTATGTATGCATGTGTGTATACGGTTATATCTGTGTGTGTAATATTCATCACGAGGAAGGGACGGAATGCTGTAATCTCTCTTCCTCGCACATAGGTATATTGGGGGCTTGGGAAAATCTGTTGTACTAGTTTGTATTCTTCGCATATTGTTTTATATATCCATGAATTAAACTAGAAAACAGTGTGAAATATTATTTCATCAAGAAGCGGATATATACATGCATTGTTAGAATCAATCAAGAAAAGCCTATCTTTATTAAAGAGCACCCTCTTCAACTTTTTGCAATTTCTGTATTTTGTCCTAGATTGTTACAATAAAACTGAAATGTGTACGATAGTAAACACCTATGAAATTGTAAGAACCTAAGACACATCCGAAGAGAACCCAACATATAAATATATGTAGAAAGCAGCAACATTAGATAAATAGAGACATGTTTAATTATCACCCTTCTTGCTGCAGTATGCTTCATCTCTTGTTGAATCTGAATTTTTCTCTGTGCTGGCCATCCTGCTACTAGTTCCCTTATGAACAACTGCATTAGTTTCGAGCCAAAGCTTTCGTGCTAGTTCTGCATTTTTCGCGAGATTGGAGCAAGAGCTCTCGTTGCAATCCACAAAATATCTCCCCGAGACGCCTCGCAGTTGCGGGCACAGTGCAACATAAAAAGCTGTAGATGCTCCCTGTATATATATTGTCCATTACATTTAAATTCAGAATCATTTCAAGAACTTATACTGCGATATTGGAATCATAGAACGTAAAAAGACAAATGGAGAAATGTACCTGACATGGTGATTTGAGTAGCCCTGATATCAGGAAAAATATGGAATCTGCTCAACATGCAATGCAGCAAACACAGATGAGAAAAATGCAGGTTAACTGGGTGTAGAACTACAAATAAGCTGCAGTATAGCGATATAGTTTCTTCTGTTTTCTTGTTAGAGTTTATAGCTAAGTTAGAGATATTTCAGGGTAGGCTGTTACCCTCATATAAATAGCTTCGTACTCTGAACATTTCGAGTTTTAAAACTATTAAAAAAAC
The DNA here is from genome assembly GCA_019359835.1 of Pharus latifolius. Classification (NCBI taxonomy): domain Eukaryota; kingdom Viridiplantae; phylum Streptophyta; class Magnoliopsida; order Poales; family Poaceae; genus Pharus; species Pharus latifolius. Next base: position 24,827,418 of record CM033319.1, read on the forward strand.
CCCTAGTCTTGATCAGATCGTGATCTCGATCTGAAGAACTTACATGGTATCAGAGCTACCGATCTGGGATTAAACAACGAGCTCAAAGATGACTGACGAAGAAGCCTTGGCCTTGGCACAGAAGGCAGGAAAAATGAAGGAAGAAGAAGGAGGATCGAGTTCCGCGAGTGATCCTCTGACTCTGCAAAATTTAGATCATCCAGGTATGGTGCTGGTCACAACACCACTAGATGGAAGCAATAACCTAACCTGGAAGAGATCCATGAGATTAGCCTTGGGAGCGAAAATGAAACTCGGGTTTATAGATGGAAAGCATCAGAAACCTGAAGAAAATTCAGAGGATTATGAGAAGTAGTGTAGGGCAGATTACATGATCCAAGCTTGGATTTTAAATTCAATTTCCAAGGAACTAGCTTGTAGATGCCTTTCTCCACACATCTTCTTCTCAGGAACTTTGGAATGATTTAGGAGAGAGATTTGGAGAAAGCAACGGACCTCTGTTGTACCAATTGCAGAGAGATGTAGATTCCATTTCTCAAGGAAATCAGTCAGTAGTGTAACACTTCACCAAGATAAAGAAATATTGGGATGAGTTGTACTGTTTGAGACATTTGCCTGAATGCAGCTACGGTGTAGCTAAGAAGATGAGTGACATGCTTTCTGAAGACAGACTTGTTCAATTCCTAATGGGATTGAATGAGTCATTTGATCATGTGAAAAATCAGATACTCATGATAGAATCATTGCCTTCAGTGAATAAAGCCTACTCTATGATGCTAAGAGTAGAAAAACAAAGAGATGTACCGTCAGTGTACATCAACCAACATGAAAATTCTGCTATGCTTGTTAGCAGTGTGAATGGCAAAAAGGAAATGGGAAGGGTTTCCAGCAATTACAAAGGAAAACCTGAGAATAGAAGGCCAGAAAACTGTGTTGTCTGCACACATTGTGGAATAACAGGGCACACTCTAGAGACCTATTTCAAGATTCATGGCATTCCAGACTGGTACAAGGAGCTAAGCAAGAGCAGAGGCAAGCAAGGGTTCAAGACACAAGCAAATTTGGTGGGAGAGCATCTTGATCAACTCAATTTGAATGGCAGCATATCTGACTTGATCAAGACAGAAGTCAGCAAGATAATTGGTGGCTACAAGACTGAACTTGGAGGTGATAAAGTCAACATGGCTCACTTCCTAGACTTTGCTGGTATGAAAATTCACCATCTTGATTTAAGTATTGCTTGTTTATTAGAGCATGGTAGCTGGATTATAGATACAGGAGGCTCTAGCCACATATGTTTTGATATTTTGCTCTTAAATGATTCCAAACCCACCACAGTTTCTACCCCAGTCCAATTGCCTGATTGTTCAGTACAATATGTAAAAAACCATGGAAAAGTGGCATTCTCTAAAAACATATCTTTATCTGGAGTGTTGCACATACCAAACTTTAAGTATAATTTACTATCAGTAAACAAACTTTCAAAGGAATCACTGGTGAAATTCACCTTTTATCCCTTTTACTGTATTTTGCAGGACCTGAGGAGTGAAGAAATAATAGTAGGGAGAATGATGGGAAGCTTGTACATCTTGGATTCTAGTAGTGTCAATCCAAAGAAAATAAAGTTCTACACTCAGTTGCTACACCAACAAAATTTTAGTCCCATGTGTAATAATGTTATGTCTACTACAGACCTTGGTATTTGACATAAAAGATTAGGCCATACTTCATCCAATGTCATGCAACATTTGCTGTTTATAAGAAATAAAAAGTATCTTGATATGCCTTGTGATGTTTGCCTCCTTGCTAAAGAGCATAGGCTACCTTTTTCAAATAGTCAGACAAAGGCTGCACATGCTTTTGAAATTTTGCACACAGATGTTTGGCGTCCATATCACAAGAAATCAATTTCTGGTGCTCAATATTTCTTAACAATAATTGATGATAGAACTAGAAGTACTTGGACCTATTTGATGTGCCACAAAACACAAGTTGTGTCCATCCTTTCACAATTTTTCAAAATGGTGGATACTCAATACAATGTAAAGATTAAAATAATCAGGACAGATAATGGGATACAATTTGTAGGACATGAGTGTCAATCTTTAATTAGTTCTCTAGGAATTATTCACCAAAGAACTGTCCCATACACTCCACAACATAATGGAGTTGTGGAAAGGAAGCACAGACACCTTTTAAACATAGCTAGGGCAGTCATGTTTCAAGCAAGATTGCCAAAGTAGTTTTGGGGGGAGTTTATCCTTTTTGCTACATATATCATCAATAGATTGCCAACTCCTATTTTGAACTGGAAGACACCTTATGAATCACCCCTAGGACATGAACCTAACTACAATTTAATCAAAACATTTGGTTGTATATGCTATGCAACCAATATCTTACCTCAAAAGGACAAATTTGAAAATAGAGCAGTAAAATGTATTTTTGTGGGATACAACAATGGACAAAAGGCTTACAAGTTGTATGATGTGACAAGCAAGAAATTGATTGTTTATAGAGATGTAGTTTTCTATGAAAATATCTTTCCATCGTGTGCTGAACCATCACAAACTCCATTGCCAAAACCAATTCATAATGATGATTTTTTAGAAGACTACCAAACTCAAACAAACTAGATTCAGCAAAACCTTCTCTCTGAATCTGAACAAAATCCTGCACTTGAACCTGAAATTACACAAGATCCTGAGCTTGACCAATCAATTTCATCCACAAATGACCAAACCACTGCTTCTCAAAACAATCCTCCCATTTCCCAACCACCTACAAGCAGAAAAAGCACAAGAACCAAACAAAAACCTCAATGGCTAGCTGATTTTGTGTCTGCTGCAATTCAGTTGCAAAACAAAACAACCAAGCTAAACAACCACTTTCTGACCATCCATACCCAATTCAGAACATACGTGACCTACCAGCAAATTTTTTTAGCCCTAATTATCATGCTTTCTTGGCAAATGTGTCAACTATCACAGAGCCAAACTCTTATAAACAAGCTATTACTGATCCAAGATGGGTGAAAGCTATGCAAAGTGAACTTGATGCCCTCATAGCTAACAAAACCTGGAAGGTTGTCAAATTGCCTGCAGGGAAGAAACCCATTGGTTGCAAATGGGTGTTCAAGGTGAAATTTCTTGCAAATGGTGACATTGACAAACTAAAGGCAAGACTTGTTCTTGCAAAGGGATTCAATCAAATTGAGGGAGTGGATTATTTTGATTCATTCTCTCCAGTTGCCAAGGTTGTAACAGTCAGACTTCTCATAGCACTAGTTGCTTCAAAAGGCTGGGGTCTCTTTCAAGTTGATATTAACAATGCCTTTTTACATGGATATCTCAATGAGGAGGTTTACATGCAGTTACTAGAAGAATATCCAGGTTCTCAGGAAGGATTAGTTTGCAAATTAGAGAAGTCTCTATATGGGTTAAAGCAGGCATCAAGACAGTGGAATTAGGAGTTTTGCTCCAAACTCAATCAGCTGGGCTTTAAACAATCAGAGAATGATCACTGTTTGTTTGTCAAACAAGACAACACTTCTTTTACTGCACTTGTAATCTATATTGATGATGTGTTGATTACAGGCAACAGTACTATTGTGATTGAAGAAGTGAAGAAAGAATTGCACAATGCTTTCACCATCAAGGATTTAGGGGCTGTTAGATATTTTCTTGGAATTGAGATTGCAAGGTCAGAACGTGGAACCTACTTGAACCAGAGAAAGTATATTCTGGATATTTTGGAAGATGTTGGTGTACAAGATGCCAAACCAACTAAAACCCCTTTTCCCAAGGGTTTAATCCTTGTCAAGTCTGATGAGAATTTGTTACCAGAACCTAAAAAGTATAAAAGATTGATTGGAAGATTTTTATATCTCAATTCTATAAGACCTGATATTTCTTTTGCAGTTCAGCAGCTCAATGGTTATATGAATGCACCAACAAACTCTCACTGGGAAGCTGCAGTCCATGTTTTAAGGTATTTGAAAGGATGTTCTTCTCATGGTTTATTCTATCCTACAAATACAGCGTTAACTCTCACTGCTTACTGTGATGCTGATTGGGGATCTTGCCCAGATACTAGAAAATCCTTAACTGGATACTGTATTTTCTTTGGCTCGTCACTAATTTCTTGGAAGACCAAGCAGCAAGTGACAGTTTCAAGGTCCACTGCAGAGGCAAAGTATAGGAGCATGGCTGTCACAGTTTGTGAATTGAAGTGGATTTTGTATTTGCTAAAAGATTTGGGCATTGTTCAAACTACTGCAATTCCTTTCTATTGTGACAATAAAGTGGCTCTTCACATAGATGCTAACCCAGTGTTTCACGAGAGAACAAAACACTTGAAGATTGATTGTCATGTTGTCAGAAATGAGATGAAGAAAGAGTTCATAAATCCACTACATATGTCATGTCAAGAACAACCAATCGATGTGTTTACCAAGGCTTTGAGCAGCCCTCAATTCATAAAGATGCTGTCCAAGATGGGACTTGTTGATTTCAACCAGCCTCCAACTTGGGGGTGGGGGGGGGGGGGGGGGGCGGGAGCTCATAGAGCAGTTACCACTTAAAGTAAGGTTTGACATGTTATTATCCAGCTATGTTTTATGTTATTCTTTGCTCAGATAGATAGATAGAGAGAGAGATATATGAGCGGGATTTGTTTACTTTTTGTTTTTGTTGTCTATTTGTGTTTCTCATTTAGGTGTAAATTATGAACCCTGTGAGCCATAAAGAAAAAAAACACAGAAATAAAATAAAAACAACATACAAATCTTGACCCAAATGACAGAGATAGGCATTGCATGAACCTTGCCTGTAATGAGCCCCTTAAGATCCCGGATTATCCCGGTCTTTACTATTCCTGGATGAACTGCATTGATCGTCACCTTCACATTTTTCTCCTGAAAAAATAAATATTTGCAAAAAAAAAAAAAAATTGGTTCATGTTACTTCATTACTCTGAAACGAAGACACCGTACCATCTGTGTATAGCACTTGTCAGTTGTCAGGGACCACCTTGAGCTGCCTTGCTAGTTCCATGGCATGCAAGAGGTTGGCCAATTTAGAGCTTGCGTATGCCCGTGTTGCATTATAACTGCAATTCCATTCAATTCATAATTAAACGCATGCACATTTCAAATTTTTGAAAATTAAACTAAGGGGAAATTAGAAGAGAAAGAGGATGATATGATACTTTTGTGGTTTTAGCAGCTTGTGCAGTGGTAATAATCCTCTCTTCACCCACTTATGCGCCACAGATGAGACGTTAATTATCCGGCCCTCGATGCCCATTTCCGAGGCTGTCTCGGCCATTTTTGGCAGCAAAAGGTCTGTTAATATGTAATGTCCTGCGGCAAGTACAAGATAAACTAATTTCAATTCTCTACAAATTTAAATTTGGATAATTAAACGGAATTTTATAAAAAATTAAAACTTAGGAATCTTAGAGGACGGAATGCAAATGAGGTGCAACTGTGGTCTCTTTTTAGGTGTGATGTATTCGGATTAATATTTTTTGGTTTTGAGAAAAGATTGTTAGATCAGAAATTAATAATCTAGATTAAAATAGAGGAGAAATTTATAATTTTTTACATAATAATTAATATCTAAATTTCTCTTCTATATAATTTTAAATTATTGAAATTCTGATTGTGTAGTTGAAATTAAAAAAAGGAACACAACATACTTATGTGGTGGGCACACTACGCGTTCTACTGGAATTGATGCTTCATGATACCCAACAGTCAAATGGTCCTCCTTGCTGCCAACCGTGATGTCCACGATCTATCACACTAGCAGCATGAAACGATCAGACTTTAAACCCGACATTTGGGCCTACCGTAAAATCGATTGAAACATTCTCCACCGCCACCCAACGGAAGGGCAGTGCATGCATCATGCATGGAAACATAATTTTGTTTAAGAGTTTGTTAATGCGCATGATATGGAGCAGGTCTTTTGAACTCTCTTTTCGGTCATATTTGTCGATTAGTGTCACAAAAATTTTATAAAATAAATTAAGAACCACTACAGAATGGGATACTGCTCCCCCATCCCACACACACTACACAATCGCTCAACGTCCCTTCCTCACCCATCAATTCTCCAAAAAATAGCATCTTATATGTTACCCATCTCAAAAAAAAAAAAAAATTGGGCATATTTGATTCCATGCCACAAGGGATCAAAAATATCTGTCATCATATTTATCACAGTTATAGACAAACAATATAAAGTTAACAATTTAACATATAAACCTTTCTATCACATTTTTCACATCTTTTGTTTAATTGTCATGAACTAAATAGTGGTCATAGTGAATGTGACATAATATATTTTTTAAACTAAAATATGGAATTGAATTAAACAGAACCTTTGTTCCTTAGGATGGTGCTCGCTAGCTACACAATGATGCCATACAAATTATAGGGATCACACATGAATGTAGTTGCATAATGTGTATGGAGTTTGACCACGTAGCTAACTGGCATTTTTGCATTGATTCGAAGTGGATAAAGTTCGAAACAGTCAATCAGGGGCTGTCTTGCCTTGGAAGAACAAGAATAAAAAAGGGAAGCCACTTTTGGCACTTTTGCGAGTGCGATGGGAACAGCCTAGCTAGCAACAGCGTCACTGGCAGCACGTCTAAGCTCTATTTGTGCATGTGTCATAGCTCAACTATGGCACCAACAGTTCATCCAAAATTGCAAACTACAGTGATGATTCCTTAATTGACCAAACAGTGAGAGTTAGCGCTTCGTCGGAAATACCAACGCAACGCGGACATCTATATCAGTCTCCTTTCTCTTTTAACTTTAAAATAAGAGAATGGAAACTACAAATTTGACGCTAAATCAAATTTGAATGTACAAATCAAAGATAATAATCTACAACACTAGAAAATGAAAAAGTAGAAGAATAAAGATTGGTGTTTTATGGGTTTTTTTCAAAGATGATACTATCTCTGTTTATAAATAAATATCATTTTAGATTCATACACAATAATTAAAATGTGACTTGAATTATCAATCTAGTCCTATTAAATCTGTGTAGAGTATTAATTATGATTAAGTAATTTTTATAGAAGAGGAGGGTATAAAGGAAAAAAATTGTAAAAGTTTTTGCTCGAAAACATAAAACAACATACATTTGTAAACAAGAAGATAACTCTAAAACAGTGTGCATTTATAAATGCAGGGAGCAGTGGTTTTTAGTGATTTATCATATATAGATGTTCAGTTCTAGTCTCACGATCAAGATTAATAGTTCTTATTTTTTTATTTAATAATGATTTTTATTTGATGTATTCCTATAAGAACCCATGGTAGGAAAAGGTTTTTCTCAGACAAAAGTTCTATAGAGACTAGATGGAAAATTTCAGGAGCTATCTGACCAAATTTAATGGTTGTCTTAGATCATTCAGTCTATTTACACAATTCATGATATGTATATTTTGATTCATTTAAACTGTTTAACTAAGATTGGACAAACTCATTAGATATTACTATAAATCAAGATAGAAATGTTTCAATTAAACTTTTATCTGCTTTCCTCAGCGCGCAAACTTATTAATTCCATATACTAGTGCATGACTGATTAACTGAGTTGGAACCCTTAACACATGCACGCATAATTAATATAGTGTAGAGCTAATTTACCCAAGTAATTGGTGGCAAAAGTCATTTCGTACTTGTCCTCGGTCAACTGTAGCCTCCGGCTGTATTTCCCAGCATTATTTCTGCCACATAAAAAATCTTACTGTAATTAAAAAAACATATACAACGTCTCAAATAAAAAGAAAGATATGCATGCTCCCGCACGTATGTTACACGTACAAGTCTGCTCCAAGTTTTTAATTGGCCACACAAGTACTGCTCAAATATAGTTTGTGTTGGATCCACAACTTATACTCTATAAGATCAACTGTAATTTATTTTTTAAATTTGTATATTATTGTGAGGTGGATTTCTTTAAAATCTTTGGAGTTTTATAGACTTTAAAACAAATATTAATAATACTTATACTATTTTGCAAAAAATTTGTGGGTCAGTTGACCTCAGATGTCATAACCTCCATCCGCTGGATACAGTATACTCAAACGGATATGAAAACGAAATAGACTTACAAGAGAATGTTGAGCGGGAGTCCAAGGGATAGAAACCGATAGCAGAACGCCCTGATGGAATCAGAGGAGCACAAGTCCATCTCCATCACCAGAAGCTCGGCCTCCGGACTAGTTTCCTTCCGTATCCTCTCCGCCACCTCCTCGCCTCTCTTTGCGTCCCTCGCTGGGATCACCAGCCGCACCCCGGCCATGGCTAGCGCTCTCGCTGTCTCCATGCCAATGCCCGATGTTGCACCTACACATGTATATGTACACACATTTGCTGAAATGGTGTCTGAATTTTCATACACATATCTATAATATTACGTGTTGAATTTCATACACCAATCAACTTATCTAAAATTCTAAACTATTAAATAAAGACGAATAATCTAATCATTCAGTATTGCCCAGAAGTCTAGACTTTGTTAGGCGCAAGACATGAACATACAGTGCTGTACTACTGTTGAAGCATAGGCGCGGCCAACATTTTCTATTAATTAAGTGTAGCAGCTCTCGAACTCAGGTTTTGCTGCTCCGGTACGATGCCAAATTTCATGCAGTAACCATGGATTGGGAGATATATGACAAACCTGTGATGATGGCAGTAAGATTCGGAGGAACCGAAGCAGAAAGATCACTTGCGACTTGCTCCGCGGTGGAGCTGGAGCCATAGCCGCTGGGGCCTGGCAAGCCCAGCACATACCTCAAAGCTTCCTTCACAGGTTGCATGCAAGCTTTAGGGAGGCTTTGCATGGTCTGTCACTCTATGATCTATATTTGCTAGCTCAAATGAAAGATCGAATCAATGAAGTGTTGCTTGGCTTATCCTTCTGTTCTGCCATCATATATATATATATATATATACACACACACACACAGGGACAAGACAGGTGGAATGTCAGAACTAGTGTTTCAAATAGTGGCCACATGAACACTATGTCAATACGAAATCAAAATAACATAATATTTATTTCATCTGTCAAAATATCATTTTGGAACAAGGCGACCGAGATAGAGAAAAATATGACTGACATGATGGTCGGTATATCAGGAATAGCAGCTAACATGTTGATTGATAATTAAATTTTATTTCTTCGAATTGTTTACTTTGAATATTTCATGATTATCATGCTCATTGAACTACTAAATTGATGTTTTGAGATATTTAATGCAATTTTGATTTAAGTATCATAATTTTGATTTAAGTTATTAATCCTAAAAAATCAATGTTTCAAAGATATTTTACATGCACTCTTTTAGTAATTCAAAACTTTAAATCATAATACGTAGTTTATTATATTTTCCACGATACAAATACTATTAGAATGTTATTACAATTAAAGATATATAATTTAATTTTTGAAACATGTACACGATATAACACCCATCATCCACTATTCAACATATATCACTTTAATTGTTATGTACCCGCCACCCATTTTTTGAAACATTGGTCAGAACATGATGCCCAGCCTGTGCATGCACCAATAGCTAGGCAAGCGAGCGCCCACGTTGTTTCAGCCATGATGTCCTAGCTTCTACTAGATTCTTAACACTAATTAAAGCTTAAAATTTGTTCCTATCTACTGGTCCATCTTTGTTTGATGAATAGTGTCATATAAAAATAAAAACTCCATATGATTGTCTAATCTTGAGTGATGAATATTTTGACAATATTTTGAATTGTTTGTGTTCGTTTACGTTGTCATTATGTGTGAACAGTGCTATGTGATGGGTTTGCTTGTTATTGGTACATGTTGCAGGTATACCGGAGTTATAGTACGCTTACGCCAAGGTTGGGCCATCGGAGTAGTGCTCAGGGAGGAGCCGGAAACTTGACTGGTCCAAGAGATGCTGGAGGCGCTAGAGACTTGCGGAAACGCTCTACATGACTAATCCAACACTTGGATATGACGTTGCACCAAGATTGTTGAAGTAACTTGAGCCGATCGAAGTGTGGAGGTTGCCGGTCGGGGTCCGGAACGGGAGAGACTTCTCGGCATGTGGCGAGCTATTCAACATTGAGGTGGACATGTGATGACATTATGGCAAGCACAAGTGGTGCTCATGATGCCCGAGGAATCCTCAAGATGGTTTATGGACTCCGAGTGGAAGCTTATGTGAAAGGTTCTGTTGGAGAGATAATTCTGCACTGACATAGTCTTGTTCTCAGAAAGGTGTCAACAGAAAAGTTGTAGAGTTAGAAGTTAGCTTTCCAACGGATCTAAGAACATCAAAATTACAGTTCAGATGATGAAGTTATGACTGTTTTAGTGTCTGCTGTTCAGAAAATGCTGTAATTCTGAAATTGTAAATCCGAAAATTGTAAAAATGATTGATGAGAGTTGGGCCAAATTGGGTTTCGGGCCCAACCTCTAGCAGCTGTTAGTTTAGTCCCACATTGATTGTGGAGACTACTCTAAGAGGGTTTTAGCTCTATATAAGAAGAGGAGTGTTAGGGAAAAGAGTTGCCCCTTTGAGAGAGAGAGTTTTAGGCTTTTGTGTTTAAGCCTTTGAAACTTTGTATTCTTGATTCTTTTCTTGGTTCTTAAATATTTTTAAGTTGTTGAAACTTCTCTCTCTTTCTTGCTTGTTTAAATACTTGTAGTTTAAATACTTACAATTGTTTGTTTAAATACTCGTAATTATTTGTTTAAATACTTGTAATTTAAATACTCGTAATTGTTTGTTTAAATACTCGCAATTGATTGTTTAAATACTTGCAATTTAAATACTCGCAATTAATTGTTTAATTACTTGCAATTGATTAGTTCTTGTTTTCTTTTTATTTCTCTTTTTTTGTGTATTATAGAGATTTTTGAATATCAAGAGAGATGGTGCTATGATTGGGATAGTTATATTTGAGATATCCGAGCACTCCTAGCATCTTTATACCCTCTCTTGTTTTCTTGTATTTGTCTCTTAAATTTTATTTTGGAAAACCGATTCACCCCCCTCTCGGTTCACCATCCTTATCTTTCAAAAAAAGAAGGTAGCAGCACAATGTAACAACCTTTTTAACATGCAATAGATGATAGATGAAGTACTTCATTTTTATATGTCACTTATTTTAAATCTTCTTTTTCACAAATATGTATCTTTTTATAAATTTTAGATAAATTTTTTCACACTACTCTTATAAAATTAGGTGGTTAAGATTTGTGTGTATTCTATACATATGTAATTGAAGTTAATTTACATATGTATTTATTACAGATATTCTTATTATATATTGTTAAAAATATGATTGTCTTGATAACTATAATTTAAAAAAATAATAAATTTGAAAATATAAACAGTATATCTAAGATGCAACTTTGACCATTATTTTTTTACTATAATGCTATCTCCATTCTCGAACAGTTGTCATTTCATATAACAAATTTTGTTCAACAAAGATTTTCATTTTGCATTTCTTAAGTGCATCTTTTCCATATTACTCGTATTTAATACTCTCCTAATAAACATATGTAGCAATTTCATTGTTTCGTTATTTGTTGGTAAATATCTTTTGTAAGTAGTTATTGCTCAAAATTAATGAAGACATTGATGGCATACAACTTCAAAATAATGATTGTCATGGTTACTGAAATAAAAAAACGACAACTATTTGAGAATGGATGTAGTACACTAACTATAATTATAATATTATGAATATAAGTTTTTTTATAACTAATCTAAATATTTATTAATATATTAATTGTCAAAATTAGATCAGCACCTATATAAAAAATACTTTTTGATTAGAGAGAATATGCAAGGTTACATTGCCAACCAAGCACACCACCCCGCCCTGCGTGTCTGCATGTGTTCTGCTCCTTGGTACGTGTCTTTTGACTTCTTGTTATTACTCTCTAGTAAAAAAGATGTCGTTTTTTTTATAGTAGACAGTTTTCAAGAAACAATATTGATTATTATTTTTTATTATAATATATTAATAGAAATTTATAAAATTATAATATTATGATAGTATTTTTTATGACAAATATACTCATATAATTTTTTATACTCAATCTAAATATATATTAGGGATCAAACTTAAAATTTGAGTAATTATGGGTTTTAAAAGTTGACTTTCTCTCTTTCTTTATTGTACTCCTCATTATATGTGTCTTCCGAATTTCAATTAATATTCTTCATTAATATTCTCTGTTTCAAAATATAAACCTTATTTTTTATTTTTGAACATTTTATAATATACATCCACTTAGAATCCCAATACATTTTTAATACATCTTTATAATTTTACTTGTATTAATAATATTTTTTCTTACTCATCTATTAGTACTCCTTCCACCATTCCATACACTTCCAAACTTTATCAAATAAAGACACTACAGTTCACTATAATTCTCTTTTTTATTTTGTACACCTTAATTTCTGTACATGTAATAAGTAATCTTATATTGAAAAATGGAAAGAATATTTTGTATATAAACCATGAACAAGCTGCAAATAATCTAAAATGCCAAAAGATTTTAAAAAATCACTTACAAAATTATCCTGAGTGATTGTATGAAATTATTGGCTAGTTAATCAATAATAATGTCGAGTTTCATATAAAAATAGTTTTTAGGGGTTTTTCAAAGGAGTTGAAGAAGAGAAGTTTAAGTTTCTCTTTTTAAAATAAGTTTAAATTTTTGTGAGAAGTTGCTGTTTGAAAAATCTTAAAATTCTGATCACTTTAAACTAAAACCGAGCCGCGCAAGACGGAACCAAGCCTAGTAAACAGGAACTTTCCCGAGCAGTAGCATCTAATTAAAATTGGTCCACACTACCCGTCCCGGTCGGTCTAATTTTGATGTCAAGTGACAAAAAGAAGTGGCGATAAGTCTTAAGCACGATGGATGATGGCTCGTGCCGGTGTGGCATTGACATGGACGTGTGAAGGAGGTTTCCCGTACCTGCAGTCTGCAGACACACAAGGGCCCCCCATTTGGCTCCCCGTGCGAGAGCAGCGGCTTGTTGCTGTGCTGCCTAACTCTTTCTTATTCATTTTTACTTTTGACCAGCAATATTAATTCCTTATCTACCATCTCAAATCTCAACATAGTTGTGTATGTGTGTCATAAAAAATAAAAATACATAATTGTGTATGAATACTAGGTGGAATCCTACGCGTTGCTGTGAGTATTGAGGAAAATAAATTTGTAGATGGTAAAATATTATATTTACAAATTCACTATGGTTTGTTGAGACTATTAAACTGCACGACTATGACTAGTTTTGAATAAGATGACCACGACCAAAACAGCGCAAATTGTGTTGGGATGACCAGTTTTGAACTGACAGATTATGACCAAAACAGAACTTGCATGATTATGATCAGTTTTGAACTGGACAATCATGACCAGAATAGTTTTGAACTGAGCAACTACGACCAGAGTTTGTGTTGGTACGAATAGGTTTGAAATGGGCGACTACGATCGGTTTTGTACTGGAAGATGACGACCAGTTTAGAGCTTGTGTTGACACAATAATAATTGACTGGGACAGTACAAGTTTCTCACGCAATGATAATGGAAAATAGTGGTGGCACTGGTAAAAGAATTGATTGTTTCAGTAAAGATAAAATTGGTCGCACCAATAGAAGAGCAGGGCATGTGCGTTCAGTTGAAAAAACGCGACCAAAAAAATTGGTCGCAGGCTGTTTCCCACATTCTGCCACAACCAAGTCCTGCTGATTCGAACAAAAAGCAAAATGCGACTAAAAAACAATTTACTGTTTCAGACAAAATCAGTCGACCAAAATCAGCCAGTTGATTTAACTAAAAATAAAATACGACCATTATTAAAAAAAAACCTATGCGAGAAACAGCTCGACAGTAAGAAAAATATAAAAACATTGATAAACCTTCAAACAATTTTCTCACGCAATCCAAACAGAACAGGAAAAATATAAAAACATGAATTATATATAACAAAAAATTTAGCTGAAACCATTAGATCTTCCAAGATATTTACATATGTTGGAGGCATCATAGCTTCATCTCCATGTGTAACTCTTGTCAACATGACAAAATGATTCAGCAGCTGCATAAGTACATGAGAGAAAAAATTGAATAGTTAAAGAAGAGTAGCACACGAAGCCTACTGCATGATGGATAAATACATTGTTCCAATGCATGGTTATGTCAGTTATAATCAGTGATTCTCATGTGCAAAAGTTTGTTGTCCAAATTAGCCTTGACACAACCCAAAAATGAGCAAACAATGACCTACAAGCGGCAAATTCATTACCAAATTAAATCAAAGTTTAATATATTGAGCTTGAAGAAACTTGAAATGAGTCAAAACCCAATAAATTTAAAAGAAAAAATGAGATAAAAGATAACAAGTTTTAAAAAAGAGGCAAACTAAACAAAAAAATTTAATTATGATATAAACAAAAAAAAAGAAGCAACAAACATGAAGATTGTCTCATCTTTATCTAATATTAATTGCATTTTATATACCAAACTTTATCGTCCCGTAGACCTTCAAAAATGTCAACCATCAAATCAGAAGGATCAAGCAGTAATCCTCAAAAATATATAGGGAACATAATAAATTCATAGTAAGTGGTAGGATATGCTTGATAATTGATTATACATGATAACAGTAATGACTAATCAGAATATAAAGTAGCAATATTTCTCTATTTTTTAATCCTTAAAAGAGTTAATTAATAAAAAAATCAGGGTAAAACACTTAAATCAGGAACCTAGGAAATTAGTAAAATTCATATAATCTTTCTAGAAGCATATTTAATATATGGCCTATATGATTATTGTCGCAAAAGGTAAATACCAAAAAGGGAGAGAGAAAAATATAAATTCACCTTTCTATGTGTCAAACCCAAAATCGATCTGCCCGGCTTCTCCTTCATGATCTCTATTACATTACCATCAACAACCTACCTGGTTCATTTCATGAAATGTCAACAGAAAACCACGACAAAAGCAATCTAAAAAATGTTTGTAAAAAAAGGAACAGAAAAATGGTATAAACAATTCACAAATTTGCCGACATTATTGGTAAAAAGAGAAGAAATTGCTCAAACAAAATAATTTGATGACCGTGAGCCGAGCTGTACGAATAAAACATAAAAATCAGCATGTAGACCAAGTAATCACATTGTAATAAATAAATTTTGTACCTAAGTAAAACAAAATTGTAATCACCTGAGTAAACCTCGATCAGCACAGGTAACAAAAAGAACAGATTTGGAAAAAAAAGATTTGCAAATGGAGGAGGTTGCGAGCACAGTTGGTAGCAAATGAAAACATTGAAATAGAACGGTGTTGCAACATTGGAAATGTCAGTCATGTCGTTGGCAAACAAACGGCAAAAGTTGACACGCGTCGCACAAACAGTAAATTAGAAACGCATGCAATGCACGTAGCAGGACACGTTGATCGCTGGGGAAATTCTGCTGGTCGTCGGGTGACTAGCGCCCCGCTTCACATGATCGAATGGCGCTGGTCGAATTTTGCCGGTTACACGGCAACAACCAAACTGCAAGTGGACCCCTGCAAAGCAGGTCGAATCAGTTGGGTTAAATGGATGCACTGATCAAACAGCAGGAGTTGATCTACGTCGAATGTAGGAAACAACGAGCCAGTGAAGAGCGCGTTGGACAGCCTAGATGAAGCTAAGGCGTCGATCGAACGGATACAAATGAACGGACAACGTGGCTCAACATGGACCACAAACGAAGGCAAGACGTGGCCCAACATGTGCCCAGTGTTCAAACAGTGCCGCACAAAGTGGGTAGTGCGGTCCAGGTGACCGGTCCAGATGAAGCCGAAATGCCAATCGCGTCGACAGGAACGCCGTGACGATGTGGGCGAAGGCGTGGGCTGCACGCGGACGACGCAGATGAACCAAGCAGGCCGATTGAACGGTGACGAATGCAGCGTTGATGTGGCCGCACATGGGGGCGAGTTAGTGCCCTGGTTGTATATCAACATATGATTTGTGATTGATTTTTGTACTAAAAAAATATAAAAAAGAGTGAACAAAAAAAAAGAAAAGAAATAAAGGGATCCCCATGTGTCATATATGAACCATACTAAATGCTGAACAGACCCCACTTATCATACAAGTAAAAAAAGATGCATCTTAATCGGGGCCTCACCTATCATGAGAGTTGGGTATTTTATCTTTGAGTTTGTTAGACGAAGTTTTGTAACAAAATTCGTCATATGTTTGTGACATGTGGACCACACTTGATCAAGGGTCAAAATGTAAAATCTCCGTACATTGGCTTGTAGAAAAAAATAAATATAAAATTATATTTTATTATTTAATACGAATACAATGATATATAATTGGCCCCATAAATTTATTCCAGTGGTGTACTAGTTTTCCTCAGTTTGGTGTGCCGGCTTGAACAGAACTTGATGCACCAAGTTAGCCATGTCACATGATTAGCCTAGTTATTCGTAATAGCTAATCATGACTTTAATATATCCTCACAAATTAGCTCAAGTCGTGAGAAATTTAAGAAAAATATAATCGATTTATGGCTCGTCGGTACGCTGCAGAAACGGAATAAGGTGTTCTGTATCATTTAAGAAATCTTATGATATGAGAGACATACTTGATATAAGGTTGCAGTATGAAGAGCACAAAAGACAGCAAGTCTACTTTTGTCAAACCGATATAGAGACTTAATTGTAAATCGATTGTAACTTTTGGGTCTTTCAACAAAATGAGTGGTTCCATAATTTTTCAGAATTCTCTAAGAACGATAGACCTAAAAAATATGCTATTGTGGCTCAAATAGTTTGCATGAACCTCTCCCTGGGGCTGAAACGTAAATATGACCATAACTTTTACCTTGTGATCCAAATTAGACAAATAAATATTTTATTTTGTTGTCCCCACTGAAACGAACATAACCATATGTAATTTGCCTATATAATTTTATCCGGCCATAATTGATATTTTCTTGGGACCTGAATAATGTGTTGGGTTAGCTTGTATTTAGTTCAAACACACATTTTCATGTAAGATCAGGTGGAACATGAAAATATTGAATAAATGGGCCTAAATATTGAAGAGTTCGTCCAAAAAAAAAATAAAATAATAAAAAATAAGAGATAAAAGCTAACTATTTATTCCTTAGAATATTCACTTCAAGAAATTCAAATCTCTACTCTCTCATTAATATTAGGGATTTGAATTCTTCCCATC